>CM043708.1:18648430-19115746 GCA_023969325.1 Oryzias curvinotus
CAACTTAGAAATGCAACTTAGAAATGTTATTTTTACATTTTACAAGTCACAATTGTTGAAGCTGACATTTTCACAAAGTATGTTAATGGTTTATTGATGTTAGTTTATTTATTCTGTTGGAGAATAATTCGGGGTCTAGATTTTAAATTGGTGAATTTATTATTTTATTCAGTGTAACAATGTTTTTTTAAAATGCTTATTTGAATTTTAGCCAAGATAAACAAGTAACTGGGAATTAATGTATCCCTCAAGTTATGGAATATAAACATTTAAATGTTATAAAACTCCAAAAAAAAGTTTCATAGATGACACTTTACTAAGAAAAGTAAATTTTGTTTGCTAACCTTGGTGTACTTTTTGTCCTTCTTTCATTAAGACTTTTATTTACCTTTAAACTCTTCCCTGTTAACAGTTTAGGACACATTGGAACAGCTTGTTCCATTTCAAACATGTTGGAACAAGAAAAGCAGTTATTTAGTGGAGCTGTTATAGAGGCAAATGGCCACTGGAGGGCTCAAGGCCCCGAACCATCTTCAGCTCTCAGATGTCAACAGGGTTGTGGTCCAAAAATCAATAACCTGCAGAATTAGCTGGTGTTAGACTTCCAATTCTTGTTCTTTGTCTTTGCTCTAATCTATGGGGAGGTGCAAAAGCTGCCATGTGTGTTATCATGGAGCAGCACTGCCCAAAAACGAAGAATGAAAGATTTGTTCACAAGCTAAAAGGATTTGCTGGGAGCTTCAAGTCCTCACAGGAAAGTGCAGTGACGTAGTTTTCCTGATAGTGTTGTTTAAAAAAACCCCATCGAATTCAGTTTTCAAACTTGCAGTAATTACAAGGATAATTTAGCAGATGGTAAAGAAATGACTGTGGAAAAAAGGAACACGGCTCATTTATCGACTCTGCTTTTCATAAAGGAGCTTAACATATAGTTGTTGACACTGGAATTGATGCCAGTAACCAAAGAAAAGCAGTTAAAGGAATGTTCTCATTTATTTTTAGGTGGAACATCAACATAATAAAGGTGTTCCCTATTACTTTCACATGCGTACACAGTGAACCTGTATTCTGTACACCTATCGAGTTTAAAATAAGATTCTATGATCTCCATTCCCACTCTGTGTTTGCTTCCTTTTTTTACATTTTTGAAAACAACTTAACTTTATTGGCAATTTACTTACAATTTGCATCCGCAACATTGTTTGCATCAAATGTTCTTTCTTTTTGAAACATTCTCTATTGAGGTTCCTTTTTTTATTCTGAACACCTTCAGAACTGGTGAACATTGCAGGTAAATGTGAGTATGTTTTAGCATTCCTTAATGATAAAAGACAATACCATTGCAGAAAGGCTCTTACTGAGACATAGTGACTTACTTTTACATAAAACAACCTTTTTATAGCACTTTTAAAATTTGTATTAAATCTGCCAATGAAACATAAAAATAGGCAATATTTAAATATATGTGCCTTTTAAATGAAGGACAATTTGCAATGTTTAGAGCATTTTTAAAACCTTGCATGTTAAGTACAGGTTGTTGTATTAAAAATAGAATATAATGAAAAAGTTCCACATTCGTTAGTCTTTGCTTACCCCCCCTTTGTATTTCGGATGGGCTGATCAGATCTTTTTGGTGGCTCTGTTTGTCAGTTGGTTTTTTGGTTATCACTCTGAGTTGTTCCACTGAAAACAGTTTTGTTATTCAGTTGTGCTTTATTTGTATCTTTGGGGGTAAAATAAAAGCCACTTTCTATCAAGCATCCCCCTGGCTTTCTGCTTGGTCCCTAATACTGTTTCACATTTAGAAATTACCAAAAATTCATCTTCCGCTTTTTAAAGTAATTCTAGCTGTTTACAATGTCAGTCTAGTGTAATGATTTAGTTTGACTGCTAGACTTTAAAGGGTTAGAGTTTTTGCTACAAACACATGGATATCCTGCTAAAGGGCTGGATTAAGACAATGTGGGTACATTTCCATTCTCCAAGGGCTCCAAATGACCAGTATGGTTTATCCTGCATTTACAGTTCATGAAGATCTAGCTAAGACTAGCAATGGTTAACCTATTATTTCTGTGTTTAAATGTCAAGAAGAATACGAAGAACAGCTAATGAGCTCTGCTTTGTGTTTTCGGCCCACCAAATGTCTTCTTTTATAGAATACTTCCAGCATAGTCGGGAACAATTACACTGGCCCATTTATAAATAACTGGAATGAAGAGCAGAGCAGAGCCAAGGACTGACACCAGGAAGAAAGCCCACAGAAACATCCGATCCAGCACCTGGGCAACGTACTTCCAGTCCTGCACCACCTGTAGTTAAAACAGCATGTCTTTAATGATTGGAGCCAGAAACTATTGACTGTATGTAAGAATTGGACTGAGTGATTCCTCCTCCTAGCATTCCAAACAGGAAGTGCTTGTTGGTTTCAAGAAGCCAAAATTCCAGACTTCTGTTAAAAATGAACAGCTATTATAGTCATTTCTGCTCAGCTATGTTTTTATCTAATATTTTAATACATTTTCTTTGAATTACTATTATATTTTATAATTATTATTCTGTAATATTTTGTCCTTGTCTTCTTCTGCTCCGCCACTTTTGTTTAACCATGTTCTTGCTAACCTTAATTTTCATGATAGTTTTTCTGTTGGGCAAGTTTTTCTAGTTATAAACTGTGTGCCAGCCCGCTTTTAGGTGGTAAAGGGGTGGGGGTTCCAACAAGCTTACTCCTGATTGGGACTCAGGGAACTCAGACCAATTTGGACCAATCACTGCTAAGTGACAATTTCTGGTTCCAAAATGGCAACATTCGTATTACAAAAAAATGGCAACTGAATTGACTTCTTTTGGTTGGAACTGGAAGCGAGTCATTTTCTAAGGGTGATGTCACAATCACTCAGTCCAGTTTTCATATACAGTCAGTGGTAGAAACAGACTCAGTCTGAATCTAAATTGTTAAGTCGCACTGAGAATTTGGCCAAACTCACCTCTCTGACTTGATTTTCTTTGACCACATGCATGGTTATGTAACGAATGGACTCCAGGGCAGTTTGGAGGTTGTGCCGAGTGTGCAGGATGTGGGTGAAATCCGGTGTTGACTCCTTTGTCTTTTCCTGTACCGTGACCTTTCCTTTGCCAGCCAGCCCTGCTGTGGCGTAGCGGTCCACATGACTTCTCATACACAGCAGTTTAGGCAGTCGGTGAAGGAAAATCCTCCTCACCCACGGCGCCATATCGTGATGTGTGGAAGAAGAGCGATAGTGAATGTTGATAGCAAAAACGGTGATAATGATGGACAGGGTGACAAAAATCATGGTAAAGACCAGATACTCCCCAATGAGAGGAATGGCCTTCGAAGAGGAGGGGATTATCTCCTCAATGACAAGGAGAAAAACAGTGAGAGACACCAGCACTGAGGTGCAAAGGGAGATCTTCTCATTGCCATTGGACGGCAGATAAAACACAAGGATGGTGAGGAACGATAAACCGATACAGGGGATGAATGAGGAAGAGAGTGTAAAAAAGAGGCAACCTGCGAATGATGAAGAAATAAGTAATGGTGGGATAGGAAGTGCTGCCATCAGTCCTAAGACCACGACTGCCTGTGGCCTTTACTATCTCCCATTCTCCATTGTCAAAGTAGTCTTTCTTGTCCACATGGAAGTCCTCCAGAATAATGTCCACCTATTTGATTGAATGTAAAATCTCCTTTTAGAAGTTATCTGGATCTCAAACTCACAACAAACTAAACAAGAAAAGTGAAAGACCCACCTGTGAGCCATCGTAGGTCCAGGATCCAAACTTCATTGAACAATTCTGGAGGTCAAAAGGGAAGAACGTGACATCTATGGTGCAAGCTGACTTGAAATTAGCTGGAGGGTTCCAAGATATAGTTCCATCATACTTGACAACAGCTTTTGTGACGGTTCCCTCAAAACGTCCATCTGAGCTGAAGCAAAAAAAAAAAGTGCCATGAGTCAATTAAAAAATAACCGTTCACAACAAAAATAAGGTACTAATGTAAATATTTTGTCCATCAATCCATTCCAGTACCTTCGGGATCCTGTGCAGGGTCACATTCAGACAGGAACCCGCAAATACATACAAAGTATTGACTGTATAGAGAACTGGAATGAGTGACCTCTCCTCGCTTGCAATCCAAACAGGAAGTGCCCACTAGCTCCAAGAAGCCAAAATCCCATAGAATTCAATAAAGAAATAAACAGCTATTACTCAGTCATTCTATTTGTCAGAATATCCATTGTTGCTCTCCTACCTTTTTGTTAACATGTTCTTGCCAATCTTTTTTTCTTCATATTTGAGGGGAAATTATTCAAGTTATAAACTGGCCATTCAGATGCCTCAATAAAAGTAAGTGGTCTCCCATCCAACATTCAAAATGTTTGTTTGAAAGATTCTCCTTGCTTTCAAGTGGTAGGAGTGTGGCCTTTCTAACAGGCTCACTTCTGATTGGTGAGAGTGGTTGCCACAGAAATGTTGACTCCATCGACTAGGACCAATCACTGCTTACTGACGTCATCTGACTCCAACATGGCGATGTTCTTATCACAAAAAAATGGCGACTCAATCAACTTAATTTGGTATGAGCCATAAGTCTATGATGTCACACTCGCTCGGTCCAGTTCTCTTCTACGGTCAATGCTTATAAGACACAATTTAGATGCACTAATGTTAAGAAGCAAGTTTTTAGACTGTGGTATTAAAAGACGGAGCCTAAAACAAGACATTCCCGTTGTGGGGTGACTGCTAAACATTGCAACGCCACAATGCAGTCCACTAAACAGACGCCTTAAGCCTCAACAATTCTGTTGTCAAAGCCAGATATTTTAAAAACCAAAACCGCATAAATAATAGAGCATAAACAGCCGCGTTAATCCCCAACAGACGTATCAGAGTCTTGAACAGACATGGTTTCGAGCACAGTTAAGAGTTTAATTATTTAAAATTATTTAAGAAAATAGTCAAATATATTTTGGATCATGTTTTTACTCAACAGACATGGACAGCCATGGTGCAGAGGTAGAGTGGCCAACCTCAGACTGGAAGATCGCAGGTTCAGTTCCTACTTCACCGGTTCAGGTGTCCAAGTTTCCTTGTGGTTATGGGTTGTGCCAGTGTTCGGCAGCAGAGCCGCCATTATCAGTGTGTGAATGTGTGTGTGCGTAGGTGAATGGGACTGTGACTGTAAAGCACTTTGAGCTTTCTAAGGAAGGTAGTAAAGCGCTATATAAGTATACGACATTTACCATTCTTACAGGACTATTTTATACATAACTTTCCTCTCAGAAACTATTCCTGAGGCATCGGCTTTGTACAGGTGAGTTTAGTAGAAAGGGAATTGAGATGTCTCACTATATACGATATATACTATATACTATATACAACCACCTGGGTGACATTAGTCACTGTGCACAGACTTTTTATCAAAAAGTAATTGTGCAACAAAAATAAAAATAAAGTTTGGTTGCTTTAGTTACATCTAAGGCTTTTGTTAAGGTGAACTAAATTATAAAAATGTGGATGAATCAGTTTAAGCAACCTTTTCTCCATGTGCTCTAAGAAATATCAATGTCCTATAACCAGGGCACTGCCTCATCTTTTTGTAACGTACTTGTCATAAAGGACAACATCCGGGAGCCAGATTCTGTCAGATGGAACACGGATCGTTGTGATGCCCAGGTAGTCCTCAGGCTTCCATCTCAATTTCATGTCAATCCATTCCTACAGCAGGAAGACAAAAATGAAATGTCCTTAGACAAACAGGAAACAAAACATTTCTACAAAAATCTATTGAATTTTACATCCAGTTTAGCTAAATCATGACAGAACAGCATTAAAAAAAATCTACGTTTATTTAAAAAAAAATGCAAATAAATAAATATGACCTTTTTTATTGTTTCTAAATGGCATTTCCATGGACTGGCATCTCTGGCCTTTCAATTTCCCTATTCCCTGAAATCATTTATCATCCTGAAGGAGAGCAGCTGACCTGAACGACAGTGCCTGGTCTGTGGGAATAATTCATAAGATGCATGGCAGGCCAGATATCCAAGACCATGAATAAGGCTGACAGGATCAGGGAGAGGGATGGGGGGAGGCGAGTGGAGGCAGGTGTGTGGGCACAGGGCCGAATCGACTCATAGATGAGATCTGTCACTAAGCTGCCAAAAAACCATACTAAGAAGCCCCACAGAGGGTGTCTTGATTGAATGTTGCACATAAATGGGATCCTGTTTCTGGAGACCACAAAGTAACATTAACAGCAGCATAAGCTGTCTGACTGGAGACGGATGGTTGACCGGGATGCTGACTCGAACAACTATAGTGTGTGTGTGGGTTTACTTGCCTGTTTCAGCCAAACATTGGTTGTCATTAACTGTTTTTTCTCATCCTGTGGAATAAAAACAACATAGAGTTTACCATTTTAACCCTAACAACCTGGTTTAATACAACACTCAACATTATTCTACAACATCTCTTTATCCTTACCACGTCAACCAGCTGGGAGATGGCCAACCCGAACTTTACGGGGATCGTTTGGTTTAAATACTCGATAGGACGGACCCATTTTTGGTAGGTTCCAAATAGATGTTTAAAGAGCTTATCCTCTGCTTTTGCATAGGAAGAGAGTTTTGGAACGCCTAAAAATGAAAAGGAAAATGTGTTAAATTCAAAAGTCAATGATGGTGAATCTTCGACTTAAAATATGTTCTCTGTTTTTGCTATGTACTGTGCCAGTTTCCATCAAGACAACAATTTTAACTGCATAAAAAACAGAATGCAGGAACACATGTAAATGATTAAAGATCCACTCCCATGAAAACGGTGTTTTTAGCATGTTCTTCTGACATTTTTCTGATGATGGAGTCCATATATTAAGAAAATTTTGCTCAAAATTGCATTGCTTTTCCCAGTATTTTTTTTTTCAAATTATTGTGAATCAGGAGCAGAAGAAAAAATGCAATTTGAAGAAGATTTTAGTTGTGATGTAAAAAATACACTTCCTGCTCTGCTCCATTCTAATGCATCTGCTTGTAGACAAATAGATCCATGAACGTCTTTCTTTTCTTTGTCTGAGCTGACATCTGGTTTAAAACTGTACAGCTGGATAGCTCCAACATCGCTTGCCATTTTTGTTGCACCAGTAATGTTATGTTGGGGGTCTGAAAGCTACCAGGAGAGAGTGTAAACAGAGAGTTCTCAGTAACAGGAACCCAAATTTCAAATGAACTCCTGCCGCTCTGCAGAAACAATTTCCTCGGAAACAGTTTTTTAAAAGTCTTTAACCACCGACAATATTAAATAACACTTGTGTTTCAGACATTTTTAATGCTCATATGTTCATTTTGAAAATGCCAGTGAGCCTGTTTCTAATAATTCCTTTTTCTTTTCTTTTTTCCCCCCACAACAATCTGTATCCTTTTACTTATGGTAATGGTGAACATTATCTTTTATTAAAAACAAAAATGAAAGTCTGCTTTTTGGTAAATTCTTCTTGAAATAATCTTCTTTGAAAAACTAACATTTGACAAGATTTTAGACAGATTGAACAAGAACTTTTCTGCTGGTCACACGCCTTTTTTTCCATCAAAATTCTTTGCAGGACAACCAATTTTTTCATTTAGTCAATTGGCTGTATTTCACTGCCACCTCCACTCTATTCATACACTCAATTTACAGAAAAGGAATTGTACAAGGAATCTACAGAAAAGGAATTGTTTGGTACAAGAATGCCATAAAATGAATGGATTCATTCTCACTCTTTCTGTGGATCAATAAGGATGAACGTGCAACATCAGTTAATAAGAAAATGCATCCCTTTATTGGTTTGTTCTTCTGCCAGCATCATGCAGCATCCCTGAAAAACATGCCCTGATCATCTGCTGGCTTACATCCTAATGACTGTTGATTCACATGTTGATAAATGGAAGGAAGAACATCAGAAATCCTCTGTTCAGCATAAATCGCATGCTGTGAGAAAAAAGGGGGCTGCATTTTAGATCAGCGCATACAAATCTGTAGCAATGATCTGGCTCACAGTAAAAGGTTTCTATGGTGATGTGACGACAAGCACCTTTGCCCCGTAAAAAGGGGGAATAGCTGAAGTTTGCATGTCCTCTAAGTGCATGTGGGTGTTTTCTCCCATGTATCACTACTTCAGTGTACATTCTGTGTGACACTTTTTGCCTCTAAGAGGAAATATGTTTCACCAGATCCGTGTGATGCTGAATACGAAAGACAGGGGTAAAAAATGGAAGCATTGATGTCAAGTCTTTCAAGGCCATGCTTGTTAATGTTTAGCTGAAAGCGTAAAAAAAAAAAAAGGAAACAAAAGTTATAGGAAACGGTAAAGAGCAAAACACTCCATACTGGATCAAATGTACAGAAATGGCATGATCAGCATTTCAGAATGTTTTGGACCCAAAAAAAATATAAAATAGTGCCAAAACAATAGCAGATTCTCACTTTCTCTAACTGAGTTGGCCTGATAACTCCAGTTCTTTAACCCCTTGACTATAGAAATCGTGGATAATTGCTTTGGTCAAATAACTCAATCATTTTTATAGCCTATTTGATGTCCATTTTTATTATGATTATTATTATTACATACCATCTTTGTTGAGATGCTCCTTACATTTTTTTGAAAATGGGCAAAAAACAGAAGACATGCCTGACTAAGATACTTAAAGCTGAGGATGTACCACATCACAATTATAAGAAGGCTCTTTTGTGTGACTTTGAAGTCAAATATAAAGTATTTTAAAATGGTATATAAAAGTTATCCCACAATAGTCGTCAAATCCAGACAAAGAGGTAATATATAGAAATATAGACCGTATATTTTCATATATATTGTAATGGTGAATTGTTTTACAATTAGACTATGGGATCTGTTTGGCTACATGAGAAGAGCAGTAACTTGGTAAACTGGCTCTATTTTAAGATTCTTATAAACAAATTTCACTCTTGACGTCTTAGGATTTATCTGCTATTAGCTCCTTCTACCCAATGTCAATTGATAAATCAAACTATATTTATATAGCATGTTACCTGTGAAAGCATAACACAAAGTGATTTACATTAAAACAAAACAAAAAATATAAAAACAAGCTCAAAAATTAAAATAACGAGAGTGAAAATTAACATGCCTACACACACCCCACCCCTTTCATACCTCCCACCCCCGAACTGATGGGGAAAGACAATGTGAAATAGGAAATAGGCTGAGCACGAAAACAAAATGTTTGTTGTTGGACACGCTAATAATAATTGAAACCTCCCTCACTGTGATGCTGCATAACCAGCCAAATGCAGCATCACAGGCAGGGACCCAGCAACACACTAAAGCATAGAATGTTTTTTCATTGGTGGCTAGTTTTTATTTGACAACTTTAGCTGTGGAAATCAAAACCTCTACCATTGACACAAATCTACACTGTTTTCCAACAATGCAGCACTAAAGTTATTTAATCTAAAGAGCCCTGCACTGACTGTTCAGTTTAATCTCAACAACCTCTCAATTACACAGTAAAATGAAGTAATATGTAATTCCTCTAAGTTGTTTCGAAAAGTGTGTTTTTTAAAAATATACTTTTCTTTTTTTATTTTTTTTTTACAATAAACCAACAGATTCCACTGTGCAGCTTCCTCGGGCATCCCCAGCCAGTACAAGACTAAAGACTCACGCAGCGAGTGACACAGGTGGCACCAGCACAGCAGAGGCAGAAGCAGCAGCAGTATGACAGAGATGGTTGCCCCTCCTGCCCTCAGCATCATTCTAGAGTTGGCATAGGATACTCAAAGCTGGTCCTTTGGGCATGTCAGAGCTGTAAGAGATTTACAATACAGAACAGTCACAAAACAGGCTTGTGTGTGAATGGAGGGGAAACACCGAATCACACGTCACAGATATCAGGTTAATAGACAAAACAACGCCCTGCATAGACTGCAAATGCCCTCTACCTTCACCTTCCTAACAAAAGCATAATCAGATTCCACATGTGCGCATGTTGATGCTGTCTTCCTACCTGTTCTGACTGTTTCCCATCAACGCAGAATCCGGTGTGGCAGTGGTTGTTTAGGAGGGGGCATCCCTGACAACGGCGGCAGAGCTGCTCTAGTCTTCCTCCATTCCAGGCAGATTCTGTTCCTCTCCTCTTGCAGACACTGCTGCACACCCCGTTTCTTCCATTTGTGCGCAGGCAACCGGTCCTCATCTCCCTATCCTCCTCTTCCTCCTCCTCCCCCTATCGCAGAGAGCCTGACACAGCCCCCCCATTACAACAGCACACCTCTCCTCCTTCTTTGAGCAATCGACTCACCAATCACAGGCAGGAACAGGAATTACGGTTTATCCAACATGATGCTGCAGCTATTTTTTTATCAACACACCCACCTGTATGTAAGTAAGTCTGATTATATTATATTATATTATATTATATTATATTATATTATATTATATTATATTATATTATATTATATTATATTATATTATATTATATTATATTATATTATATTATATTATATTATATTATATTATATTATATTATATTATATTATATTGGGGATTCATTCACAGATTGATTGGGGGAACAGTAGATGTATATTTATTACCAATACAAATGTAACCACATCCTTAGTATACTTAAATAAATCCATGCCACAATGCCATAATAAAATACATGATACAGTATCTATGAAGAAGTATACATCTTTTAATGGCCCTGATTCAGATTATTCATATTAGTAATAGTATTATATATACAAATATCAAGTAGACATATTAAAGTGTAACTCTGTAATTAACATTGTCATCAGAAAATGTTTTATAAACCACCCAAATGAACAGACCCGGTGCCGTTACATCCCATCATACGGCGTCATCTGCCACCGGTGTGTGCCCTTGGGCGTGACCAGTGCACATAAGGATTTTTTGTGGCATCCGGGAATGCATACTGGAGCTGCAGGGTTTGTGTGCATGCTGTGACGTGGTCCATCCATTATTTGTGTTGTAACTGGTGTTTATAAGGTGTATATGTGTCTCTAAGCATAGGTATTTTAATAACCTTTTGGTATTAGAGATTTGTATATTTTGTTAGAGTGCTAGTCTTAATCAATCAATCAATCAATCAATCAATCAATCAATCAATCAATCAGTCAGTACTTTATTGTTCTGCACAGTTTTCGGATGGCTTCACTTAGGAAGTTGGGGAACCCATGGGGCCACACAGACATCGTACAGTTTGAACGTGGTGCTCTAAGCTTGACAAGCCTCCAGGCAACGATGGGAAGATTTGGCAAATTCATTGAAGTTCATGCAGTTCGTCTCAGTCACTCTGGATGATTCGGTGCTGATTACGACTTTAGAATGAAAGCAGATTTGACCTGGTGCTCACTGACTCCTGCTGGAGCAATCGAGTTATTCTGGCTAAATATATCAATAATCCTGTAGTTTATAATGCTCGCTAGCTAATATAAGGGGAGGCTCATTTAGCCGTCGCCCCTTCACCATTATATCAAGCATTCATAAAGAGGTCTTACAACATTTGTGCTCATTAACTGTTAACATGAAAGTTTTGCATTTTTTCTTAAACTGTTAAGTGACTTTATAACATTATAGCAGCAGAAACTACCCAAAAGGAGATTAGTAGAAAAGGCACTAGATGTTACAGAGGAGCTCAGACTGGAACAGTTCCACACAAATACAGTTTTCTTTTATTTTTAATATACATATATATATATATATATATATATATATATATATATATTCTATCCACATTTAAGGATACTCCTACTTTGCGATATTGTGGTCCAACTTAACGTAAAGTAACAAATACTGCGTCTCACATGTGTTCATCTACATCCACTCATCTCTCTCAATCAACTTTTTTTCTTTAACAAAAATGATCAAACTTCAATTTTATTTCTTCAAATTGTCTTAAGTTGTTCTAAATTTTATTTAATTTATCTGACAATTTCTTTTTTTTTTTTTACAAAGGAAGAAAATCCAGTTATACTTTACATCAATAGATTTTATGATATGTACACCTTATTCATTACAGTCTAAACACTAAGAGGTGAATATCAGACTTGCTTATGTCTTTCTCTCTTTTTCAGCATGCAAGTCAGAACTGACAAAACTGTACAAAGATGAAAAGGATCAAGTTTAACAAGCAGTAGATTTGTGCTGTGAAGTCATGTCTCGCAGTTTGAGCCTCCCACTCTGGGGTGTGATGGCACGAGAGTCAAAGAGATGTAATGTGACCTGCTGTAGAAAAAAATAGTTATTTCAGGCATTCACAAATCCGGCACGTTAACAGCACCTCTTCTCTACCTGGAGTTCAAAGCTCAACAGAGCCTAATGAACGCTTTGATTCAGTTTCTAAACCTAGTGTCCAAAAAAGGCAGGAGAAACTGCCGGCCACTCCCAGGTACAAATAATCCAGAGCAAGTCAGCACCAAAACATAAGCAAAAGTTAGTCTGTACAAAGAGGAAACTGATGTAATGTTTAACCCAGCAGCTCAGTAAAAATGACTTTCATTCATGAGTCCAATTCACCAGTGTTTTACGGTTAGTAACAAAGACACACCAACTTTTATTTTAGCTCAAAAACTAACATCATTCACATCATTTATTTCAGAATTTGATACAACTATGATCATGATCTTACCAGGTCTAAACATGAGTTCCTCATAAACATGGATGAACATCTGACACTAATTATCAATGTCTGCCTCATCTTTAATGGCATTCATGGTTTAATATTGTGAGCTGCTGATCAAAGCAGAAGTGATGTGAGAAAAAGCTGGGACTGGATTTTCTTCAATAAGGGAACGGCACATTTTTCCAACAGATTTTTCTGTTTTAGAGCAACATTAATTTTCTTATTTCTATAAAAAATCTAAACACATTCAGTAGCTTAAAGGTACATCTAGAAAAATGGCTCTTTTGAGATACTTCTGACTTGCAGCCACTTGTTTTTTATCCTGCCATTTACATTTTTGTCAGGTGATTTATCTGTTGTGCTATTCTGTGCCATTACATGTTGCCTTTTACAAATACTGTCACTTTAATAAGAATGCCTTTCTTTATTATGACGTTTTCCTGTTATTCTAATGAAACTTTAACAATCTCTCCAGTTATCAAATTAAAAAGAAATTCTCCTTATGCTAAGTCTCATAATGTTTATAATTTGCCCTGAAATTAAATGTTTTGATCTATTCTGATCAGAAAAAGTTTAGGAAACTTAAAAAAAACAAATCAAAATCTTTCTTTTTTTAGGATAAAGGATTTTTACACACCAAACATTATTATTTACTGGTGGAAAATTTCTTAAGAGAATAGGTCAAAGAAAGTTTCCCCTCAATGTTAGAACAAGCACCTTTAAGCATCTAAAGCTTCAGCTGTAATTCCAGATAGGTACCAGTTTGAGTTTTGTATTGTTAAACTACACATAATGAGATGGATAAAACAATAAATGAAGGTTAAAAAAAAAATTGCAGGCCTTAATAACATCCTCCGGCAAGCTCTACAGAGGACACTTCTAAACCTGAATATCTCCCAGCCAATGCACACCACTGAATTAATTCCTTTTAGTTTCTACAGAGGACATTTGGAGCTTTTTGATTAAACCAAATCTGAAAGGATGGAAAATTCTGGAAATTGTTCTTTTTGGTGCATTTAAAGAAAAGGATCAAGTAGCGTTTCTTTTCTGGTCAGGTGGATAAGGTTTAAAAAATCGCATTATTGAAACAAACTGATTGTCCTAACAGTGGAAGAGTTTTGGACACGGCTCATGTCAGCTACAGTGTTTAGATTATTTTTTTCTCCTGCTTATATTTTGAGTCATAATTTAATTTTATAAATGTGATCAAATAAATAAATGTGTCACTTTGGGTGAATGATTGATACTAAAACATGAGCTGTAAAACAATAAAAATACGGGTGAAAGCTAAAAGAAATTCTGACTGTTTTCAATTTCAAAGTGTTTCTCAAAATTTAAATTAAAATGAGAAAAGATAGTTGGAAAAGAAAAAAGACATATATTTTTTCACCATTTTTTTTCTGTTGAGAGGAGAAAACATATTGCTATGCTGCAAACTGGCAAAAAGCAAGTCGGTTTCTTGTTTTTTTTACAATTATGAGCTTTTTAATTTATTTATATAAAGGTTCCACAAGTTGTAAGAACGCATTAGAAGTTGTCAAACACAACTTTATAAGTAAGTTTTAAATGCATGTTTTTTTCAAGGTACCAAAGAATACTTTTGTTTGAATGATTGAATTGCTTTTAGATGTCATTGCACTGATTCTGTCAATAAGTAAACCTTTTATCTGATGCTCTTTGCACACAGACTGATTATTACTGACTTTAGCTTAAAAGGTCCTCTGAGCTGAAGTGCACTTGAAGCACCTGAATTGCTGTATTTTTCAGCGTTTGGCGTGCTGATGGTTCACACCAAATTCCTTTAAAATAATATCCCGTCTGCTTGGAAAAAGAGTGAGTACCAATGATTTGTCTTAGAGACATAAATGCATTCGGGTAAATCAGTGTCATTTGTTTGTTTTTTTTAAATCACAGATGAAGTTGCCTCTGTGCTGCTGTGCTTTGCTGGTTCTCGTCCTCACAACCAGCTTCTGCCATGGAGGCAACATCTTGGTTTTTCCTGCAGAGGGCAGCCACTGGATCAACATGGACATCCTACTTCAAGCTTTACACTCCAGAGGACACAGCTTGACCGTTCTGCGCTCAAGCAAGAGTTGGTACATTAAGGAGCACGCGCCCCATTACAAGAGTTTCACAGTCCCAGTGGAAAGGAGCATGGATCAAAAGTTAATTACGCAATTTATAACTGAGTTTATTCACTTTCAGCGTGGGGCTCTCCCTATAACAAGCTTCCTGCATATGAGCCTAGGCATGATTGGTAAATTAAGAGAAGCTCACGAACCTGTGGGTGAATTTGTGACGGCTGCAATGAATGACAAAGGTTTGATGAAAACCTTAAATGAGAGCAAGTTTGACGTGATGCTAACTGACCCGTGCTGGGGGGGCGGAGTCATTCTGGCTAAATATTTAAATCTTCCTTTGGTTTTTAATGTCCGCTGGTTAGTACCCGAAGAGGCTCATTTTGCCATCGCTCCGTCACCTTTATCCTATGTCCCAATAGTAGGATCAGGAAATACTGATAGAATGAACTTCTTTCAAAGAGTTAAAAACGTGTTTTTGTACCTTGTAACACAACTGCAAAGCTACACAGCCATTCATTATGTTTATCAACCAATATGTGACAAGTTCCTTGGACCTGATCATGACTTCAATCGTTTGGTTCTTGATGCAGACATTTGGTTAATGAGAACAGATTTTGTGTTTGACTATCCACGCCCCACAATGCCCAATGTTGTGTACATGGGAGGGTTCCAGTGTAAACCTGCTAAACCACTTCCTGAACATTTGGAGGAGTTTGTACAGAGTTCTGGAGAACATGGAGTCATCATCATGTCTTTGGGAACATTTGTCAGTGAACTTCCTGATGACTTGGCAAATGAGATCGCTGCAGCTTTTGCTAAACTGCCACAGAAAGTAATCTGGAGGTACAAAGGAAAAAGACCTGCCTCTTTAGGCAACAACACTTTAGTGGTGGACTGGATGCCTCAGAATGACCTTTTAGGACATCCAAAGGTCAAGCTGTTTGTGGCTCATGGAGGAACTAATGGAGTCCAGGAGACTTTGTACCACGGAGTCCCAGTTGTGGGTCTGCCTTTGTTTTTTGACCAATATGACAACCTTCTCCGTCTACAAGCAAGAGATGGAGCTATAGTTCTCTCAATATCCTCAGTGGACAAAGATGACAGCTTCCTAAAGGCCATACAGGAAGTCCTGACTGAACCCTCCTACAGGATGAACATGCAGAGACTCTCCAGGCTGCACAGAGATCAGCCAGTGAAGCCGATGGACAAAGCCCTCTTCTGGATAGAGTTTGTCATGAGACACAAAGGTGCTGCTCACCTGAAAGCTCAGTCCTACAACATGTCATGGTTCTCCTACCACTCTGTGGATGTGGTTCTGTTCCTGACTGCAGCGGTGCTGCTCGTGCTTCTGACCTCCTTCATGTTCATCAGGTGTTTATTCAGAGCAGTTTGTAAACGTAAAGTGAAACATGAATAGAATTTAGATTTGAGCAATAAAAGTAATTAATGATTAGCTTTTGAGATCAAGTTTTTAGACTTACCATTACTATCATTTTAATATATTGTGTTTTTTCCTGAAAAAGAATGAATGCTTCAGTCAAACACATTTTTGATATGTGGTGCCATTGCTTTTAAGGCGATTAGAAAATTTTTTTAGCAAATGCTAAATTTAAAAAAATATATATTTAAAAATGAAAATAAACGGAGAAAGTTCCATGTTTTTCTCTAAAGAGTCTTGTTTTGAATAAATATATTTCCAACATACAAAATGTCTTAAGAATAAATTCTAACAGACACTACACTAGTATCTGACAAAAACTGGACAAGAAGTCCATAGTATTGCTAAACAAGTCTCTCGTAGGCTAATAATAAGAAAATATAAAAGGAAAGAACAAAATATGTTTTGCATTTGACTTGGAAATCAAGGTCCAAGAGTGAAATAAGAGTGGAAAAGCACAGAATCCACAATTCATTTGTTTGACGATATTGTAAGTGTTGAAAGACCCCTGGTTTACCTTCACAGACCCCTCTATGAATGCTTAGTTTGGTTATTCTTTATCCCCAGTTTATTTAGTTATTCTTTATCAGCAGTTTGCTTAAAAAAAGAATATCACTTTTTTGTTGTTGTACTCAATAGTTAAGAATTTCAAAAGTTAAAACAATGTTGACTTGTATTCAGAACTGTATTTTAGTCTTCTGATGTATTGTTATAAAGGTGAATTTTTTTATTGTATTCTACAAATGTTCAGTAAAAAAAAAAAATCTAACTTTATTGACGCCACCGGTCCTCTCCAATTGGTCCATGTGAGCAGAAGCGGGGCGCGTGACTGCTAGCATCAAAGCGGACGCTGCCGGAAGTGCTGCAGCCAGGCTTCCCGCGTCACAGGCACGGTAAGGAAGACGCTTTCGTTCAGTTCACTTCACACCACGGAGAGTGTGTTAGAACAAACGTCAACAACGGGAAACTAACATGCTACAATGCTGCATGTCACTGCGTTTAAACTGATTTCAAATCAAATGGGTTCCCGGACTTTAACTGTTTCGAGCAAACACATGAAATCATGTCCCCCCTTTATTTATTAGTAGGCAAAATTATAATATTTTTGTTATAGATTTGCGGGGGTTTCGAGGACGACTTTTTTTTTTTTTTATCAGGAAATTCTTAAGAATATGATCAGTTCCATTCAGGAAACAGGAAACTATTGTTGCTCCAATTCCCAGATGAATTAAGCAACTCAGGTAGAGAAAGGAAACATATGACCAAAAAACTGGAAGCAAAAATTGGCCATTTAAATTTTTTATTTGATAAAAGAATAAGTCTTTTGTGGAAATTTCAGATATTTAGGCCTGTAAGATTAAAGCTTAGTTATGTTATTAACATGACAGTAACGAGACATTTATCCAATAGTGTGCTAAGTACTTTATTATGTTTTTATATTATGGGAAAATTATGGAAAAATATATCAAAGGGGCTGATTATTTAAAACTTATTCCCTTATTTTTACCCAGGGGTGGAGCTGTGGGGAGCAAGACGGGCAGGTGCCTGTTTTTATAAACAACAATAATGAGAATAAAACTGTTTGAAATGCACACTTTTAAACCTTTCAAAAATACGCAAAGAGGATGCCCCCACTTCCTCTGCTTATCTCATTCCCTTCCAAAGTTTTCTGCCCCCGTCAGCACCCAATATAAAATGTTCTAGCTCCGCTACTGTTTGAACATTTGTCTGTTTATTTGGATTTTTTATCACCTCTGTTGAATGTTACAGAAAAAAAGAACTATAAAAAAAGCCATTTTGAATGGATTCTTCAGCTGAGTGATCTCACAACCCTACAGTCCTCCAGAGCGACTGGTCTGCTTGTTCTCCAGGTAAGCCTTCCTTAGTTGTTTCTGATTTCACGGATCAGGTGTGTTCTGTCAATAAATCCCAGGAATCACATGGTATATAGGTAATGAGGAGCATCCAGGACATGGTTACTTGGAAAACAACTACAGCAGTTCGAACCCCAATGGACTAAGTCGTTAGTTAGTCGTTAGTCGTTATTAAACACAAATTGTGAAATCAACATCACATTATGCATCTAGAAAAAATGACTTTATTCACATAAACCATATTTTTTTCTTAAAAATTTTTTATTCTGTACTTTATATTAAGGATGGCTTTTTTATGTTTGTTTTTCTGTAATATGTTTACGCTGAGATAAAGATTGACGTAATTCCTCAGAGCCATAAATATTTATCTGTTCTGATTGCGTTAACGACAGATGAAGCTGACCCAGAGCTGCAGTGCTTTGCTGGTTCTCCTCACGCTCCACTTCTGTCATGGGGGCAACATCCTGGTCATTCCTGCAGAAGGCAGCCACTGGATCAACATGGACATCCTACTTCAAGCTTTACACTCCAGAGGACACAGCTTGACTGTTGTCCGTTCCAGCAAAAGCTGGTACATTAAGGAGAACTCATCCTACTACAATACATTATCAATTTCTGTGGAGAAAAACATAGATGAGAAGTTAATCAAAAACGTTATGAAAGAAACTGTGCAGTTTGGGCGCGGTACCCTCCCTTTGACAGGTTTTGTCCACATGATGATCGGTATGATTGGTGTCTTTAAAGATTTCCACACAGTTTTAACTGAGTTTGTGTCAGCCATGCTAGATGATCCAGGCGCTGATAAAAACCTTGCATGACAGCAGGTTTGATATGGTACTGGCTGACCCCTGTTGGGGTGGTGGATCCATTTTGGCCAAATATTTAAATCTTCCATTGGTTTATAATGGTCGCTGGTTAATAGTTGAAGAGGCTCATTTCTCCATCACCCCTTCACCTTTATCCTACGTTCCTGTAACAGGATCAGGCAACACTGACAGGATGACCTTTTTACAAAGAGTTAAAAACACATTTTTTTATTTATTAACATACGTACAAAATGATGTGTTAGCTAAACAAATATACCAGCCGACATGTGACAAGTACCTTGGACCTGATCATGACTTCAATCAGATCAAGACAGATGCAGACATTTGGTTGATGAAAACAGATTTTGTGTTTGACTATCCACGCCCCACAATGCCCAATGTTGTGTACACGGGAGGGTTCCAGTGTAAACCTGCTAAACCACTTCCTGAACATTTGGAGGAGTTTGTACAGAGTTCTGGAGAACATGGAGTCATCATCATGCCAATGGGAACATTTGTCAGTGAACTTCCTGATGACATGGCAAATGAGATCGCTGCAGCTTTTGCTAAACTGCCACAGAAAGTAATCTGGAGGTACAAAGGAGAAAGACCTGCCTCTTTAGGTAACAACACTTTAGTGGTGGACTGGATGCCTCAGAATGACCTTTTAGGACATCCAAAGGTCAAGCTGTTTGTGGCTCATGGAGGAACTAATGGAGTGCAAGAAGCCATTTATCACGGAGTCCCAGTTGTGGGTCTGCCCATGTATTTTGATCAGTATGACAACCTTCTCCGCCTGCAGGAAAGAGGGGGAGCAAAAATTCTTTCAATATCCTCAGTGGACAAAGATGACAACTTCCTGAAGGCCATACAGGAAGTCCTGACTGAACCCTCCTACAGGATGAACATGCAGAGACTCTCCAGGCTGCACAGAGATCAGCCAGTGAAGCCGATGGACAAAGCCCTCTTCTGGATAGAGTTTGTCATGAGACACAAAGGTGCTGCTCACCTGAAAGCTCAGTCCTACAACATGTCATGGTTCTCCTACCACTCTGTGGATGTGGTTCTGTTCCTGACTGCAGCGGTGCTGCTCGTGCTTCTGACCTCCTTCATGTTCATCAGGTGTTTATTCAGAGCAGTTTGTAAACGTAAAGTGAAATCAGATTAAACTGGACAAACACCAGTGAGCCCACTGCCATGGTGTGCAATTCATTGCAGGGAATTTTGCCTGGCTGAGTTAAAACTGTTCTCCCACACCCCAGCAAGTTTAATGCCCAACAAGAATGGATTTAACTCTTAACCATGTGTACACAAACGCCAAACATGGATACAGAACCATCTCTCTACTCTCTCATCTAGATCTGTCAGATCACCTTTGATTCCAGCTTACTTCCCCCAGCAAACAAACACCTCCCTTTAATTCGGGTTGTGCTTACTGATGTTTGACCGATTTCGATAAGGGTGCGGAGCTCTGGGCTTTACTGGTGCTCTTAAGGCTGTACCTGCCCCCCTCTACATCTAAGATAACAGTATAGAGAGGGTCCAGACCTTCTCCTTCCTTGGCACCATCATTTCTACAGACCTCATCTGATCCTTCTACACCAAATTCACCATCCAAAAGCAGCACCCCCACTTTCCATGAGTGCCAAAGAAACCAGACCCAATGAGAAAGACTTAGAAGTTTCTTCCTCAGGGCCATTATTCTACTAAATGCACACATGCACTAAAGCCTTTATGGTTTTCAGGTAAAGGACAATATTATCCACGTCAACAGCATTCCAGCTTCTGAATTAATATCTCTGTAATTCAGTCCTATCTGCCCTCTGTTCTTCTTTTTATAACTTTACAAAAAAATGTGCAGTATCTAGTATCATTTTCCTCATTGCATTTCTTTCTTTTTTAATGTGGGGGGTGGAGGGGGGGTGATTTGGTTTGGGCTTTTTTTTCATGCTAATGTCTGTGCACCATGAGCAGAACTCTTCTTTACAGCTTATTTACATATATACAGTGAAAGTAAAGTGGTTCTATCTGTTCGATCAAAGATTGGAGGTTTTACGTGCACGATCATGTTTTGCTTTTCAGTTAAATATTTTTATGATCTGAGAGTCTTTTTCATTGTTTTTTTTGCAACATTTTATAAATAATTGTTTTAATCATTGAAATTAAAAAATGATAATTTGTGGGGATAAAATTAATATTCTGAATAAATAAAATTAACTTTTGACATGTTCATTGTCAGATTTTTTTTTTTTAAAAGAGAGGATTATAAATTATGAGGATTATATATGATCACTATTTAGTTAAATATAGTAAGTTATGGAAGAACAAGAACTTTCTTTTTTTATAAGCATAAAATATTACGGCAATTATTAAATTGTTGTAGAACAATGTAAAAACGGTTAAGGTTGAACTTTATGCAGCAAATATCACTGTTTAACAACACAAGGGTTTAAGAGTTATACCAACTTTTAGAAAAAACAACAAATAATAGGTCAAATATTCCCCTCTAAAGTTCAAACTTAATGTTAATTTTTGCAGAAACTATGAGGCAAATTGACCCACATCAACACTGAAATCACTAATACTAAAATCATTGATACTAAAAAGCCACACAATTGACTGATAACCATTTAAAATTCATATTTCTGCTCTTATAAATTGTAGCTTATTTTGCATATCAATTAAAGATTGTACTGACTTTTTACAGACATGTTCAATGTAATAACAATTAAACAGTTAGCACATTGAAGTTTTATATATTTCTGCATAAAAAATAGGTTTGGTTAGGTTTTGTTGTGTGCAGTAATATAATTTTGACTTTAACCATTCCACTTTACTATTAAAAAGATCAAACGCATGGTAAAAAGGTTAGAAAAAAGAAAAAAGTTAATCTCATAACCTAATCACTCTTTGCACACATTTATTGTTGGCATTAGTTACTTTTGTCCTTTCCCCTACTTCACTAAGATAGTATTTACTCTCTATGTTTACTGGTGGTTCATGTGACTATCTCTTGAAATGCTAGTCTTTGTTTTTTTTTTTCTTAAAGACTCTTCAAAGGAAACAATGCAAAGGGACTAAAAATATATCGAAAATTCCGAAATCTGAACCTGAAAATACGTACAAAGTGCAAAGAAACAACTTCTGTTGTCTCTGTGCTGTGGGGCCAAAGACTATTTCAGTGAAACTGAATCCAAGTTGCTTTTCAGTCATTCTCCTGGCTGTAGACAGCACCGATCGAGCCTTTCATTTCAATCTGAATTTGGCTTTTGAACCCTTTTTTTAAGAGTACCCTACCATAAAACCTTCTGTAACTCTAGCAAAGGATCTCTGTAAATGGTTTATTTCAAGTAATAAAACAACAACAAACTAAAGAAGACAGACAAACACACAGACGTGTAGATGATGATATGACGTCTTTTTACTGTACATTTTTTTTTTTTTTTTGAGAAATCCACTTCTGAAATACAGTGAAAGGTTTAACTTTGACAAAAGCTAGCAGACTTTGTGTGAGACCGATTCCTGATTCCCAATAAAGTACATCAACTTTCCTATATAGTACTACTCAGTACCTCAGGACTTAGTCTCAGCCTAAATCTGCTCATTTCTGGCAAAGTTACACATTACATGAAATTTCAGATGTGGAATTCTCAAAAGGTTTACGTCTCATTTCCAGGAGTAGTACTGTCTGAAGTAATAAGCAAGTCTGTACAGGAATGATAATGTATTAAATTGATTTGATTTTTGATTTGAAATGCTTTATTTCAAGCAATCAAGTAGAAACAATACACAAAAGGAATATAATCTTCAGTTATACATTCATACAGTAACTACCGGTAATCAACCTTAGGATAATTAGACATATTAATAAATATTGCTTGAAAGGGAGTGGAAGGAAGCGAACTTATATAATTCCACCCCGTTTTACTATAACCATTTTAATACATGATTTATCAATATCCGGTTCCCAGTTTTTTATCAGACAGAATTAAAAATCATAAGGTATCGATTAGACACATGAAAAAGATGAATTACTTAATTATTATGTTGCCGTGACCCGGAACCGGAAGCGATCCATTTGAAGGTCAGGATGTAATCGCAGCCAAGATTAGCTATTTTGAAGTTACACCTTAATATTTCAGATACGAATTTATTAAAGCCTTGCAATAAAAACACATATTTTCAGGAGTAGTACTTTTTGGAGTACTATGCAGGTATGTGAAGGATTTTTGATGTGCAAAATTGGTGTTTGGGATTTATTTACAGCCAAATCCTGCAAACTTTTGTCAAAGTTACACCTTACATGAACTATAATTTCTCAAAAAACAGAGTAAAAAAGAGTCTTATTTTTAGTGGTACTCATTGAAGTATGAACCGGTATAGACATGGTGATGTACTAAATTAGGGATTAGGATTTATTCACAGCCAAATCAAGACAATTTATATTGATGTTCATGCTTTTCAGATATTTCATAAAAATAGGTTTTAAAAACCATTTAGAAAAAATATTTGGATTTCATTTGAAATAAGGTAATTTGTATTTTTGTAATTCATTTTATGAATTCGCAGTCAGTATTGTATAATTGTCAAATCCACGTGAATCAGGAGGTCTAATATAATTTTTCCTAAAGCTTTCAGCTTTCTAGGGGCCGCAGAACTGCTACCGTAAGTCTCGTAAAAACCTCGCAGTAAAAAAAATCCATGACGGCGGATAGATTGAGGAAATGCGAACGGCGGCTCATTTGACCGCAGTGATAAGAGACGCCTGCTCTGTTGTTTTTATCCACGCTGCAAGGCGGAAACAGCAAATACAAACCTCGGTGTGTTGAGAGTGAGTACATTCTTAAAAAGTTCCGAATTAATTTGGTTTCCTTATTTTTCAGTGGGACAAGAAATGTGACGTTCAGTGCCGTCACGTCCTTCCATTTACCGGCGGTTTCATGTTGTGATCAGGCGTGAATTGAACCCGTGAAAGTGTTTGCTCTCTCAGTTTTGCGTGAATCTTTTGCGGTACTAGTCGTATTTCGTGGTGATTACATTTTATGCTTGCAACATTATGATTTTATTATTAACAGACGAGGCGCTATCGCTGATATTAGTATTTAACAACTTTATTTAAAACCCGTACTTTAACAGTACAGTGATTTTCTTTTCTCTTTTTTTTTTTTTTTTGCCGGGACCGCCCCTGCTTTCGGGTTAAAGCCCCTGTGGCATTCTGGGTAATGTAGTTTATATATACATATACTCACATTATAGACCCACATTCTGCTGAAAATCCTGTTTTTGTGATATTTTTGATATTTTTCTCATGATGGAGGAAATATGATGATAAAGTTGAGCTCAAAATTGTATTTCTTTTTTCAAATCGTGGTGATTGGGAAAAGCTTGTAGTTGGGATATAAACTGCAATTGGAAGGTCACAAGCTTCCTACTGTGCTCCATTCTGATGCATCCTATGGTTCAAAACTGTACGGTTTTATAGTCATTTTTGTTGCATGGGTAAGTTAGGTTAGGGGTGTGAGAGGCTGTAAGTTAGTGGTAGAGCAGCTAAACAGATTGATGTTGGGAATGGGGGAAGACTAACTCCTAGGCAATGGTCCCACCCACAACTACTACCAATCTGCAGAAACCATGTCCTTAAAAACAGCACAAGTTAAGGCCCGTACACACCGGGACGAATTTCGCCGGCGATTTTCGTCGGCGAAATTCGCCTCGTGACTAAACAAAGGGCACCAATGAGAGTGTGCACACCGACGCGAAAAAACGCCACGCGTCAAAGCGTCAAAAAAAAAAAACGCCTCGGGTTCGTTTTTTCTTTTTGACGCCTCGCGTCGAAATCCATTCAACCAATGAGAGTGGCGCTTTTGCTCACGTGTCTGGAGCTTCTGAAGTTACAGTAAAACACAACTTGGGGGCGCTCAAACACAAAACTGCCTTTCTGAGCACACATACCAGCAAAGAAGATAGACGCCAAGTAGCGGCTACAATGCTGCAAAGAAATAATGACGGACATTCTAAAATATCCCCGAAAACGCTCATGAGACATTTTCAGCTCTTGTACCAGTCGATAAAACTCACCATGTTCTTCTGACAAGCGCGTAAATAGTGGCTCTCTTCTTCTGAGTGACAAGCGACTACCTTGTGTACAGCGCCATCTAATGTCAGGGAATGAAATTGCATGTTCAGTCGGCTCATCGTCAGCGAAAATCGCCTGGGTGTGAACACAAAAGACGTGGCGAAAAACGCTGGCGAATAACGCCTGGCGAATATTCGTCCCGGTGTGTACGGGCCTTTAAGTTTAAAATCACAGTGGGACTTTAACAAACATGTTGAAGCTGTCATGGAGGTTGGTACAAAAGCATAAAAACATTTTTATTGTTCCAATTACTGTTTACATACTTGCATTCTATCAATGTTTTGATTTATCTAATTTCAGATGAAGCTGGCCACGAGCTGCAGTGCTTTGCTGCTGCTTTTCACTTTTAGTTTCTGCCATGGAGGCAACATCTTTGTCTTTCCTGCAGAAGGCAGCCACTGGATCAATATGGACATCCTACTTCAAGCTTTACACTCCAGAGGACACAATATTACTATCCTCCGTTCCACCAGGAGCTGGTACATCAAGGCAAATGCTTCCTATTACAGTGCCTTATCAATGCCTGTTGAGAAAAGTATTGATGAAAAGTTTATCACAAACCTGATGAAAGCGGGTGTACAGTTCATCATGGGAACGACCCCCTGGACGAGTTCTATCAACATCTTAATAAAGATGCTGGACATTATAACATATTTACACTCAGCTGTATGTGAATTAGTGTCAGCTGTGCTGGATGACGCAGCTCTCTTGAAAACCTTAAATGAGAGCAAATTTGATCTGGTTCTCTCTGATCCCTGCTGGGGTGGTGGAGCCATTTTGGCCAAATATATGAAGCTTCCTTTGGTTTATTATGTTCGATGGCAACTTGGTGAAGATGCTCATTTTGGCATGGCTCCTTCCCCTTTATCCTATATTCCTGTGACAGGATCAGGATTTACTGACAAGATGACCTTCTTGGAAAGAGTTAAAAACATGATTTTATTTTTGGTGACAGACATACAAAACGATCTCATTGGTAGTTGGGTATACCAACCAACATGTGACAAGTACCTCGGACCTGATCATGACTTCAATCAGATCAAGACAGATGCAGACATTTGGTTGATGAGAACAGATTTTGTGTTTGACTATCCACGCCCCACAATGCCCAATGTTGTGTACATGGGAGGGTTCCAGTGTAAACCTGCTAAACCACTTCCTGAACATTTGGAGGAGTTTGTACAGAGTTCTGGAGAACATGGAGTCATCATCATGCCAATGGGAACATTTGTCAGTGAACTTCCTGATGACATGGCAAATGAGATTGCTGCAGCTTTTGCTAAACTGCCACAGAAAGTAATCTGGAGACACAAAGGAAAAAGACCTGCCTCTTTAGGCAACAACACTTTAGTGGTGGACTGGATGCCTCAGAATGACCTTTTAGGACATCCAAAGGTCAAGCTGTTTGTGGCTCATGGAGGAACTAATGGGGTCCAAGAAGCCATTTATCACGGAGTCCCAGTTGTGGGTCTGCCCATGTATTTTGATCAGTATGACAACCTTCTCCGGCTGCAGGAAAGAGGGGGAGCAAAAATTGTTGCAATATCCTCAGTGGACAAAGATGACAGCTTCCTGAAGGCCATACAGGAAGTCCTGACTGAACCCTCCTACAGGATGAACATGCAGAGACTCTCCAGGCTGCACAGAGATCAGCCAGTGAAGCCGATGGACAAAGCCCTCTTCTGGATAGAGTTTGTCATGAGACACAAAGGTGCTGCTCACCTGAAAGCTCAGTCCTACAACATGTCATGGTTCTCCTACCACTCTGTGGATGTGGTTCTGTTCCTGACTGCAGCAATGCTGCTCGTGCTTCTGACCTCCTTCATGTTCATCAGGTGTTTATTCAGAGCAGTTTGTAAACGTAAAGTGAAATCAGATTAAACTGGACAAACACCAGTGAGCCCACTCCCATGGTGTACAATTAAAGCTGTTCTCCCACACCCCAGCAAGTTTAATGCCCAACAAGAATGGATTTAACTCTTAACCATGTGTACACAAACGCCAAACATGGATACAGAACCATCTCTCTACTCTCTCATCTAGATCTGTCAGATCACCTTTGATTCCAGCTTACTTCCCCCAGCAAACAAACACCTCCCTTTAATTCTGGTTGTGCTTACTGATGTTCGACCGATTTCGATAAGGGTGCGGAGCTCTGGGCTTTACTGGTGCTCTTAAGGCTGTACCTGCACCCCTCTACATCTAAGATAACAGTATAGAGAGGGTCCAGACCTTCTCCTTCCTTGGCACCATCATTTCTACAGACCTCATCTGATCCTTCTACACCAAATTCACCATCCAAAAGCAGCACCCCCACTTTCCATGAGTGCCAAAGAAACCAGACCCAATGAGAAAGACTTAGAAGTTTCTTCCTCAGGGCCATTATTCTACTAAATGCACACATGCACTAAAGCCTTTATGGTTTTCAGGTAAAGGACAACATTATCCACGTCAACAGCATTCCAGCTTCTGAATTAATATCTCTGTAATTCAGTCCAATCTGCCCTCTGTTCTTCTTTTTATAACTTTACAAAAAAATGTGCAGTATCTAGTATCATTTTCCTCATTGCATTTCTTTCTTTTTTTAATGTGGGGGGTGGAGGGGGGTGATTTGGTTTGGGCTTTTTTTTCATGCTAATGTCTGTGCACCATGAGCAGAACTCTTCTTTACAGCTAATTTACATATATACAGTGAAAGTAAAGTGGTTCTATCTGTTCGATCAAAGATTGGAGGTTTTACGTGCACGATCATGTTTTGCTTTTCAGTTAAATATTTTTATGATCTGAGAGTCTTTTTCATTGTTTTTTTTTGCAACATTTTATAAATAATTGTTTTAATCATTGAAATTAGAAATGATAATTTGTGGGGATAAAATTAATATTCTGAATAAATAAAATTAACTTTTGACATGTTCATTGTCAGATTTTTTTTTTTAAAGAGAGGATTATAAATTATGAGGATTATATATGATCACTATTTAGTTAAATATAGTAAGTTATGGAAGAACGAGAACTTTCTTTTTTATAAGCATAAAATATTACGGCAATTATTAAATTGTTGTAGAACAATGTAAAAACGGTTAAGGTTGAACTTTATGCAGCAGATATCACTGTTTAACAACACGAGGGTTTAAGAGTTATACCAACTTTTAGAAAAAACAACAAATAATAGGTCAAATGTTTCCCTCTAAAGTTCAAACTTAATGTTAATTTTTGCAGAAACTATGAGGCAAATTGACCCACATCAACACTGAAATCACTAATACTAAAATCATTGATACTAAAAAGCCACACAATTGACTGATAACCATTTAAAATTCATATTTCTGCTCTTATAAATTGTAGCTTATTTTGCATATCAATTAAAGATTGTACTGACTTTTTACAGACATGTTCAATGTAATAACAATTAAACAGTTAGCACATTGAAGTTTTATATATTTCTGCATGAAAAAGAGGTTTGGTTAGGTTTTGTTGTGTGCAGTAATATAATTTTGACTTTAACCATTCCACTTTACTATTATAAAGATCAAAAACATGGTAAAAAAGTTAGAAAAAAGAAAAAAGTTAATCTCATAACCTAATCACTCTTTGCACACATTTATTGTTGGCATTAATTACTTTTGTCCTTTCCCCTACTTCACTAAGATAGTATTTATTATCTATGTTTACTGGTGGTTCATGTGACTATCTCTTGAAATGCTAGTCTTTGTTTTTTTTTTCTTAATGACTCTTCAAAGGAAACAACCCAAAGGGACTAAAAATATATTGAAAATTCCGAAATCTGAACCTGAAAATACGTACTAAGTGCAAAAAAAGAAACTGTTTTGAACAACTTCTGTTGTCTCTGTGCTGTGGGGCCAAAGACTATTTCAGTGAAACTGAATCCAAGTTGCTTTTCAGTCGTTCTCCTGGCTGCAGACAGCACCGATCGAGCCTTTCATTTCAATCTGAATTTGGCTTTTGAACCCTTTTTTTAAGAGTACCCTACCATAAAACCTTCTGTAACTCTAGCAGAGGATCTCTGTAAATGGTTTATTTCAAGTAATAAAACAACAACAAACTAAAGAAGACAGACAAACACACAGACGTGTAGATGATGATATGACGTCTTTTTACTGTACTTTTTTTTTTTTTTTTGAGAAATCCACTTCTGAAATACAGTGAAAGGTTTAACTTTGACAAAAGCTAGCAGACTTTGTGTGAGACCGATTCCTGATTCCCAATAAAGTACATCAACTTTCCTATATAGCACTACTCAGTACCTCAGGACTTAGTCTCAGCCTAAATCTGCTCATTTCTGGCAAAGTTACACATTACATGAAATTTCAGATGTGGAATTCTCAAAAGGTTTACGTCTCATTTCCAGGAGTAGTACTGTCTGAAGTAATAAGCAAGTCTGTACAGGAATGATAATGTATTAAATTGATTTGATTTTTGATTTGAAATGGTTTATTTCAAGCAATCAAGTAGAAACAATACACAAAAGGAATATAATCTTCAGTTATACATTCATACAGTAACTACCGGTAATCAACCTTAGGATAATTAGACATATTAATAAATATTGCTTGAAAGGGAGTGGAAGGAAGCGAACTTATATAATTCCACCCCGTTTTACTATAACCATTTTATTACATGATTTATCAATATCCGGTTCCCAGTTTTTTATCAGACAGAATTAAAAATCATAAGGTATCGATTAGACACATGAAAAAGATGAATTACTTAATTATTATGTTGCCGTGACCCGGAACCGGAAGCGATCCATTTGAAGGTCAGGATGTAATCGCAGCCAAGATTAGCTATTTTGAAGTTACACCTTAATATTTCAGATATGAATTTATTAAAAGCCTTGCAATAAAAACACATATTTTCAGGAGTAGTACTTTTTGGAGTACTATGCAGGTATGTGAAGGATTTTTGGTGTTTGGGATTTATTTACAGCCAAATCCTGCAAACTTTTGTCAAAGTTACACCTTACATAAAAAACACAGTAAAAAAGAGTCTTATTTTTAGTGGTACTCTTTGAAGTATGAACCGGTATAGACATGGTGATGTACTAAATTAGGGATTAGGATTTATTCACAGCCAAATCAAGACAATTTATATTGATGTTCATGCTTTTCAAATATTTCATAAAAATAGGTTTTAAAAACCATTTAGAAAAAATATTTGGATTTCATTTGAAATAAGGTAATTTGTATTTTTGTAATTCATTTTATGAATTCGCAGTCAGTATTGTATAATTGTCAAATCCACGTGAATCAGGAGGTCTAATATAATTTTTCCTAAAGCTTTCATCAGCTTTCTAGGGGCCGCAGAACTGCTACCGTAAGTCTCGTAAAAACCTCGCAGTAAAAAAAATCCATGACGGCGGATAGATTGAGGAAATGCGAACGGCGGCTCATTTGACCGCAGTGATAAGAGACGCCTGCTCTGTTGTTTTTATCCACGCTGCAAGGCGGAAACAGCAAATACAAACCTCGGTGTGTTGAGAGTGAGTACATTCTTAAAAAGTTCCGAATTAATTTGGTTTCCTTATTTTTCAGCGGGACTAGAAATGTGACGTTCAGTGCCGTCACGTCCTTCCATTTACCGGCGGTTTCATGTTGTGATCAGGCGTGAATTGAACCCGTGAAAGTGTTTGCTCTCTCAGTTTTGCGTGAATCTTTTGCGGTACTAGTCGTATTTCGTGGTGATTCATTTTATGCTTGCAACATTATGATTTTATTATTAACAGACGAGGCGCTATCGCTGATATTAGTATTTAACAACTTTATTTAAAACCCGTTCTTTAACAGTAAAGTGATTTTCTTTTCTCTTTTTTTTTTTTTTTTTTTTTTTTTTTTTTTTTTTTTGCCGGGACCGCCCCCGGGTTAAAAGCCCTGTGGCATTATGGGTAATGTAGTTTATATATACATATACTCACATTATAGACCCACATTCTGCTGAAAATCCTGTTTTTGTGATATTTTTGATATTTTTCTCATGATGGAGGAAATATGATGATAAAGTTGAGCTCAAAATTGTATTTCTTTTTTCAAATCGTGGTGATTGGGAAAAGCTTGTAGTTGGGATATAAACTGCAATTGGAAGGTCACAAGCTTCCTACTGTGCTCCATTCGGATGCATCCTATGGTTCAAAACTGTACGGTTTTATAGTCATTTTTGTTGCATGGGTAATGTTAGGCTAGGGGTGTGAGAGGCTGTAAGTTAGTGGTAGAGCAGCTAAACAGATTGATGTTGGGAATGGGGGAAGACTAACTCCTACGCAATGGTCCCACCCACAACTACTACCAATCTGCAGAAACCATGTCCTTAAAAACACCACAAGTTAAGTTTAAAATCACAGTGGGACTTTAACAAACATGTTGAAGCTGTCATGGAGGTTGGTACAAAAGCATAAAAACATTTTTATTGTTCCAATTACTGTTTACATACTTGCATTCTATCAATGTTTTGATTTATCTAATTTCAGATGAAGCTGGCCACGAGCTGCAGTGCTTTGCTGCTGCTTTTCACTTTTAGTTTCTGCCATGGAGGCAACATCTTTGTCTTTCCTGCAGAAGGCAGCCACTGGATCAATATGGACATCCTACTTCAAGCTTTACACTCAAGAGGACACAATATTACTATCCTCCGTTCCACCAGGAGCTGGTACATTAAGGCAAATGCTTCCTATTACAATGCCTTATCAATGCCTGTTGAGAAAAGTATTGATGAAAGGTTTATCACAAACCTGATGAAAGCGGGTGTACAGTTCATCATGGGAACGACCCCCTGGACGAGTTCTATCAACATCTTAATAAAGATGCTGGACATTATAACATATTTACACTCAGCTGTATGTGAATTAGTGTCAGCTGTGCTGGATGACGCAGCTCTCTTGAAAACCTTAAATGAGAGCAAATTTGATCTGGTTCTCTCTGATCCCTGCTGGGGTGGTGGAGCCATTTTGGCCAAATATATGAAGCTTCCTTTGGTTTATTATGTTCGATGGCAACTTGGTGAAGATGCTCATTTTGGCATGGCTCCTTCCCCTTTATCCTATATTCCTGTGACAGGATCAGGATTTACTGACAAGATGACCTTCTTGGAAAGAGTTAAAAACATGATTTTATTTTTGGTGACGGACATACAAAACGATCTCATTGGTAGTTGGGTATACCAACCAACATGTGACAAGTACCTCGGACCTGATCATGACTTCAATCAGATCAAGACAGATGCAGACATTTGGTTGATGAGAACAGATTTTGTGTTTGACTATCCACGCCCCACAATGCCCAATGTTGTGTACATGGGAGGGTTCCAGTGTAAACCTGCTAAACCACTTCCTGAACATTTGGAGGAGTTTGTACAGAGTTCTGGAGAACATGGAGTCATCATCATGCCAATGGGAACATTTGTCAGTGAACTTCCTGATGACATGGCAAATGAGATCGCTGCAGCTTTTGCTAAACTGCCACAGAAAGTAATCTGGAGACACAAAGGAAAAAGACCTGCCTCTTTAGGCAACAACACTTTAGTGGTGGACTGGATGCCTCAGAATGACCTTTTAGGACATCCAAAGGTCAAGTTGTTTGTGGCTCATGGAGGAACTAATGGGGTCCAAGAAGCCATTTATCACGGAGTCCCAGTTGTGGGTCTGCCCATGTATTTTGACCAATATGACAACCTTCTCCGTCTGCAGGAAAGAGGGGGAGCAAAAATTGTTGCAATATCCTCAGTGGACAAAGATGACAGCTTCCTGAAGGCCATACAGGAAGTCCTGACTGAACCCTCCTACAGGATGAACATGCAGAGACTCTCCAGGCTGCACAGAGACCAGCCAGTGAAGCCGATGGACAAAGCCCTCTTCTGGATAGAGTTTGTCATGAGACACAAAGGTGCTGCTCACCTGAAAGCTCAGTCCTACAACATGTCATGGTTCTCCTACCACTCTGTGGATGTGGTTCTGTTCCTGACTGCAGCAATGCTGCTCGTGCTTCTGACCTCCTTCATGTTCATCAGGTGTTTATTCAGAGCAGTTTGTAAACGTAAAGTGAAATCAGATTAAACTGGACAAACACCAGTGAGCCCACTCCCATGGTGTACAATTCATGGCAGGGAATTTTGCCTGGCTGAGTTAAAGCTGTTCTCCCACACCCCAGCAAGTTTAATGCCCAACAAGAATGGATTTAACTCTTAACCATGTGTACACAAACGCCAAACATGGATACAGAACCATCTCTCTACTCTCTCATCTAGATCTGTCAGATCACCTTTGATTCCAGCTTACTTCCCCCAGCAAACAAACACCTCCCTTTAATTCTGGTTGTGCTTACTGATGTTCGACCGATTTCGATAAGGGTGCGGAGCTCTGGGCTTTACTGGTGCTCTTAAGGCTGTACCTGCACCCCTCTACATCTAAGATAACAGTATAGAGAGGGTCCAGACCTTCTCCTTCCTTGGCACCATCATTTCTACAGACCTCATCTGATCCTTCTACACCAAATTCACCATCCAAAAGCAGCACCCCCACTTTCCATGAGTGCCAAAGAAACCAGACCCAATGAGAAAGACTTAGAAGTTTCTTCCTCAGGGCCATTATTCTACTAAATGCACACATGCACTAAAGCCTTTATGGTTTTCAGGTAAAGGACAACATTATCCACGTCAACAGCATTCCAGCTTCTGAATTAATATCTCTGTAATTCAGTCCAATCTGCCCTCTGTTCTTCTTTTTATAACTTTACAAAAAAATGTGCAGTATCTAGTATCATTTTCCTCATTGCATTTCTTTCTTTTTTTAATGTGGGGGGTGGAGGGGGGTGATTTGGTTTGGGCTTTTTTTTCATGCTAATGTCTGTGCACCATGAGCAGAACTCTTCTTTACAGCTAATTTACATATATACAGTGAAAGTAAAGTGGTTCTATCTGTTCGATCAAAGATTGGAGGTTTTACGTGCACGATCATGTTTTGCTTTTCAGTTAAATATTTTTATGATCTGAGAGTCTTTTTCATTGTTTTTTTTTGCAACATTTTATAAATAATTGTTTTAATCATTGAAATTAGAAATGATAATTTGTGGGGATAAAATTAATATTCTGAATAAATAAAATTAACTTTTGACATGTTCATTGTCAGATTTTTTTTTTTTAAAGAGAGGATTATAAATTATGAGGATTATATATGATCACTATTTAGTTAAATATAGTAAGTTATGGAAGAACGAGAACTTTCTTTTTTATAAGCATAAAATATTACGGCAATTATTAAATTGTTGTAGAACAATGTAAAAACGGTTAAGGTTGAACTTTATGCAGCAAATATCACTGTTTAACAACACGAGGGTTTAAGAGTTATACCAACTTTTAGAAAAAACAACAAATAATAGGTCAAATATTTCCCTCTAAAGTTCAAACTTAATGTTAATTTTTGCAGAAACTATGAGGCAAATTGACCCACATAAACACTGAAATCACTAATACTAAAATCATTGATACTAAAAAGCCACACAATTGACTGATAACCATTTAAAATTCATATTTCTGCTCTTATAAATTGTAGCTTATTTTGCATATCAATTAAAGATTGTACTGACTTTTTACAGACATGTTCAATGTAATAACAATTAAACAGTTAGCACATTGAAGTTTTATATATTCCTGCATAAAAAAGAGGTTTGGTTAGGTTTTGTTGTGTGCAGTAATATAATTTTGACTTTAACCATTCCACTTTACTATTATAAAGATCAAACGCATGGTAAAAAAGTTAGAAAAAAGAAAAAAGTTAATCTCATAACCTAATCACTCTTTGCACACATTTATTGTTGGCATTAATTACTTTTGTCCTTTCCCCTACTTCACTAAGATAGTATTTATTATCTATGTTTACTGGTGGTTCATGTGACTATCTCTTGAAATGCTAGTCTTTGTTTTTTTTTTCTTAATGACTCTTCAAAGGAAACAACCCAAAGGGACTAAAAATATATTGAAAATTCCGAAATCTGAACCTGAAAATACGTACAAAGTGCAAAAAAAGAAACTGTTTTGAACAACTTCTGTTGTCTCTGTGCTGTGGGGCCAAAGACTATTTCAGTAGAACTGAATCCAAGTTGCTTTTCAGTCATTCTCCTGGCTGCAGACAGCACCGATCGAGCCTTTCATTTCAATCTGAATTTGGCTTTTGAACCCTTTTTTTAAGAGTACCCTACCATAAAACCTTCTGTAACTCTAGCAGAGGATCTCTGTAAATGGTTTATTTCAAGTAATAAAACAACAACAAACTAAAGAAGACAGACAAACACACAGACGTGTAGATGATGATATGACGTCTTTTTACTGTACTTTTTTTTTTTTTTTTGAGAAATCCACTTCTGAAATACAGTGAAAGGTTTTTTAGTCTCAGCCTAAAAATCTGCTCATTTCTGGCAAAGTTACACATTACATGAAATTTCAGATGTGGAATTCTCAAAAGGTTTACGTCTCATTTCCAGGAGTAGTACTGTCTGAAGTAATAAGCAAGTCTGTACAGGAATGATAATGTATTAAATTGATTTGATTTTTGATTTGAAATGGTTTATTTCAAGCAATCAAGTAGAAACAATACACAAAAGGAATATAATCTTCAGTTATACATTCATACAGTAACTACCGGTAATCAACCTTAGGATAATTAGACATATTAATAAATATTGCTTGAAAGGGAGTGGAAGGAAGCGAACTTATATAATTCCACCCCGTTTTACTATAACCATTTTAATACATGATTTATCAATATCCGGTTCCCAGTTTTTTATCAGACAGAATTAAAAATCATAAGGTATCGATTAGACACATGAAAAAGATGAATTACTTAATTATTATGTTGCCGTGACCCGGAACCGGAAGCGATCCATTTGAAGGTCAGGATGTAATCGCAGCCAAGATTAGCTATTTTGAAGTTACACCTTAATATTTCAGATATGAATTTATTAAAAGCCTTGCAATAAAAACACATATTTTCAGGAGTAGTACTTTTTGGAGTACTATGCAGGTATGTGAAGGATTTTTGGTGTTTGGGATTTATTTACAGCCAAATCCTGCAAACTTTTGTCAAAGTTACACCTTACATGAACTATAATTTCTCAAAAAACACAGTAAAAAAGAGTCTTATTTTTAGTGGTACTCTTTTGAAGTATGAACCGGTATAGACATGGTGATGTACTAAATTAGGGATTAGGATTTATTCACAGCCAAATCAAGACAATTTATATTGATGTTCATGCTTTTCAAATATTTCATAAAAATAGGTTTTAAAAACCATTTCGAAAAAATATTTGGATTTCATTTGAAATAAGGTAATTTGTATTTTTGTAATTCATTTTATGAATTCGCAGTCAGTGTTGTATAATTGTCAAATCCACGTGAATCAGGAGGTCTAATATAATTTTTCCTAAAGCTTTCAGCTTTCTAGGGGCCGCAGAACTGCTACCGTAAGTTTCGTAAAAACGTCGCAGTAAAAAAAATCCATGACGGCGGATAGATTGAGGAAATGCGAACGGCGGCTCATTTGACCGCAGTGATAAGAGACGCCTGCTCTGTTGTTTTTATCCACGCTGCAAGGCGGAAACAGCAAATACAAACCTCGGTGTGTTGAGAGTGAGTACATTCTTAAAAAGTTCCGAATTAATTTGGTTTCCTTATTTTTCAGTGGGACAAGAAATGTGACGTTCAGTGCCGTCACGTCCTTCCATTTACCGGCGGTTTCATGTTGTGATCAGGCGTGAATTGAACCCGTGAAAGTGTTTGCTCTCTCAGTTTTGCGTGAATCTTTTGCGGTACTAGTCGTATTTCGTGGTGATTCATTTTATGCTTGCAACATTATGATTTTATTATTAACAGACGAGGCGCTATCGCTGATATTAGTATTTAACAACTTTATTTAAAACCCGTTCTTTAACAGTAAAGTGATTTTCTTTTCTCTTTTTTTTTTTTTTGCCGGGACCGCCCCCGGGTTAAAAGCCCTGTGGCATTATGGGTAATGTAGTTTATATATACATATACTCACATTATAGACCCACATTCTGCTGAAAATCCTGTTTTTGTGATATTTTTGATATTTTTCTCATGATGGAGGAAATATGATGATAAAGTTGAGCTCAAAATTGTATTTCTTTTTTCAAATCGTGGTGATTGGGAAAAGCTTGTAGTTGGGATATAAACTGCAATTGGAAGGTCACAAGCTTCCTACTGTGCTCCATTCGGATGCATCCTATGGTTCAAAACTGTACGGTTTTATAGTCATTTTTGTTGCATTGGTAATGTTAGGCTAGGGGTGTGAGAGGCTGTAAGTTAGTGGTAGAGCAGCTAAACAGATTGATGTTGGGAATGGGGGAAGACTAACTCCTACGCAATGGTCCCACCCACAACTACTACCAATCTGCAGAAACCATGTCCTTAAAAACACCACAAGTTAAGTTTAAAATCACAGTGGGACTTTAACAAACATGTTGAAGCTGTCATGGAGGTTGGTACAAAAGCATAAAAACATTTTTATTGTTCCAATTACTGTTTACATACTTGCATTCTATCAATGTTTTGATTTATCTAATTTCAGATGAAGCTGGCCACGAGCTGCAGTGCTTTGCTGCTGCTTTTCACTTTTAGTTTCTGCCATGGAGGCAACATCTTTGTCTTTCCTGCAGAAGGCAGCCACTGGATCAATATGGACATCCTACTTCAAGCTTTACACTCCAGAGGACACAATATTACTATCCTCCGTTCCACCAGGAGCTGGTACATCAAGGCAAATGCTTCCTATTACAGTGCCTTATCAATGCCTGTTGAGAAAAGTATTGATGAAAAGTTTATCACAAACCTGATGAAAGCGGGTGTACAGTTCATCATGGGAACGACCCCCTGGACGAGTTCTATCAACATCTTAATAAAGATGCTGGACATTATAACATATTTACACTCAGCTGTATGTGAATTAGTGTCAGCTGTGCTGGATGACGCAGCTCTCTTGAAAACCTTAAATGAGAGCAAATTTGATCTGGTTCTCTCTGATCCCTGCTGGGGTGGTGGAGCCATTTTGGCCAAATATATGAAGCTTCCTTTGGTTTATTATGTTCGATGGCAACTTGGTGAAGATGCTCATTTTGGCATGGCTCCTTCCCCTTTATCCTATATTCCTGTGACAGGATCAGGATTTACTGACAAGATGACCTTCTTGGAAAGAGTTAAAAACATGATTTTATTTTTGGTGACAGACATACAAAACGATCTCATTGGTAGTTGGGTATACCAACCAACATGTGACAAGTACCTCGGACCTGATCATGACTTCAATCAGATCAAGACAGATGCAGACATTTGGTTGATGAGAACAGATTTTGTGTTTGACTATCCACGCCCCACAATGCCCAATGTTGTGTACATGGGAGGGTTCCAGTGTAAACCTGCTAAACCACTTCCTGAACATTTGGAGGAGTTTGTACAGAGTTCTGGAGAACATGGAGTCATCATCATGCCAATGGGAACATTCGTCAGTGAACTTCCTGATGACATGGCAAATTTGATCGCTGCAGCTTTTGCTAAACTCCCACAGAAAGTTATCTGGAGATACAAAGGAAAAAGACCTGCCTCTTTAGGTAACAACACTTTAGTGGTGGACTGGATGCCTCAGAATGACCTTTTAGGACATCCAAAGGTCAAGCTGTTTGTGGCTCATGGAGGAACTAATGGGGTCCAAGAAGCCATTTATCACGGAGTCCCAGTTGTGGGTCTGCCCATGTATTTTGATCAGTATGACAACCTTCTCCGGCTGCAGGAAAGAGGGGGAGCAAAAATTGTTGCAATATCCTCAGTGGACAAAGATGACAGCTTCCTGAAGGCCATACAGGAAGTCCTGACTGAACCCTCCTACAGGATGAACATGCAGAGACTCTCCAGGCTGCACAGAGATCAGCCAGTGAAGCCGATGGACAAAGCCCTCTTCTGGATAGAGTTTGTCATGAGACACAAAGGTGCTGCTCACCTGAAAGCTCAGTCCTACAACATGTCATGGTTCTCCTACCACTCTGTGGATGTGGTTCTGTTCCTGACTGCAGCAATGCTGCTCGTGCTTCTGACCTCCTTCATGTTCATCAGGTGTTTATTCAGAGCAGTTTGTAAACGTAAAGTGAAATCAGATTAAACTGGACAAACACCAGTGAGCCCACTCCCATGGTGTACAATTCATGGCAGGGAATTTTGCCTGGCTGAGTTAAAGCTGTTCTCCCACACCCCAGCAAGTTTAATGCCCAACAAGAATGGATTTAACTCTTAACCATGTGTACACAAACGCCAAACATGGATACAGAACCATCTCTCTACTCTCTCATCTAGATCTGTCAGATCACCTTTGATTCCAGCTTACTTCCCCCAGCAAACAAACACCTCCCTTTAATTCTGGTTGTGCTTACTGATGTTCGACCGATTTCGATAAGGGTGCGGAGCTCTGGGCTTTACTGGTGCTCTTAAGGCTGTACCTGCACCCCTCTACATCTAAGATAACAGTATAGAGAGGGTCCAGACCTTCTCCTTCCTTGGCACCATCATTTCTACAGACCTCATCTGATCCTTCTACACCAAATTCACCATCCAAAAGCAGCACCCCCACTTTCCATGAGTGCCAAAGAAACCAGACCCAATGAGAAAGACTTAGAAGTTTCTTCCTCAGGGCCATTATTCTACTAAATGCACACATGCACTAAAGCCTTTATGGTTTTCAGGTAAAGGACAACATTATCCACGTCAACAGCATTCCAGCTTCTGAATTAATATCTCTGTAATTCAGTCCTATCTGCCCTCTGTTCTTCTTTTTATAACTTTACAAAAAAATGTGCAGTATCTAGTATCATTTTCCTCATTGCATTTCTTTCTTTTTTTAATGTGGGGGGTGGATGGGGGTGATTTGGTTTGGGCTTTTTTTTCATGCTAATGCCTGTGCACCATGAGCAGAACTCTTCTTTACAGCTTATTTACATATATACAGTGAAAGTAAAGTGGTTCTATCTGTTCGATCAAAGATTGGAGGTTTTACGTGCACGATCATGTTTTGCTTTTCAGTTAAATATTTTTATGATCTGAGAGTCTTTTTCATTGTTTTTTTTGCAACATTTTATAAATAATTGTTTTAATCATTGAAATTAGAAATGATAATTTGTGGGGATAAAATTAATATTCTGAATAAATAAAATTAACTTTTGACATGTTCATTGTCAGATTTTTTTTTTTTAAAGAGAGGATTATAAATTATGAGGATTATATATGATCACTATTTAGTTAAATATAGTAAGTTATGGAAGAACGAGAACTTTCTTTTTTATAAGCATAAAATATTACGGCAATTATTAAATTGTTGTAGAACAATGTAAAAACGGTTAAGGTTGAACTTTATGCAGCAAATATCACTGTTTAACAACACGAGGGTTTAAGAGTTATACCAACTTTTAGAAAAAACAACAAATAATAGGTCAAATATTTCCCTCTAAAGTTCAAACTTAATGTTAATTTTTGCAGAAACTATGAGGCAAATTGACCCACATAAACACTGAAATCACTAATACTAAAATCATTGATACTAAAAAGCCACACAATTGACTGATAACCATTTAAAATTCATATTTCTGCTCTTATAAATTGTAGCTTATTTTGCATATCAATTAAAGATTGTACTGACTTTTTACAGACATGTTCAATGTAATAACAATTAAACAGTTAGCACATTGAAGTTTTATATATTCCTGCATAAAAAAGAGGTTTGGTTAGGTTTTGTTGTGTGCAGTAATATAATTTTGACTTTAACCATTCCACTTTACTATTATAAAGATCAAACGCATGGTAAAAAAGGTTAGAAAAAAGAAAAAAGTTAATCTCATAACCTAATCACTCTTTGCACACATTTATTGTTGGCATTAGTTACTTTTGTCCTTTCCCCTACTTCACTAAGATAGTATTTATTATCTATGTTTACTGGTGGTTCATGTGACTATCTCTTGAAATGCTAGTCTTTGTTTTTTTTTTCTTAATGACTCTTCAAAGGAAACAATGCCAAAGGGACTAAAAATATATCGAAAATTCCGAAATCTGAACCTGAAAATACGTACAAAGTGCAAAAAGAAACTGTTTTGAACAACTTCTGTTGTCTCTGTGCTGTGGGGCCAAAGACTATTTCAGTAGAACTGAATCCAAGTTGCTTTTCAGTCATTCTCCTGGCTGTAGACAGCACCGATCGAGCCTTTCATTTCAATCTGAATTTGGCTTTTGAACCCTTTTTTTAAGAGTACCCTACCATAAAACCTTCTGTAACTCTAGCAAAGGATCTCTGTAAATGGTTTATTTCAAGTAATAAAACAACAACAAACTAAAGAAGACAGACAAACACACAGACGTGTAGATGATGATATGACGTCTTTTACTGTACATTTTTTTTTTTTTTTGAGAAATCCACTTCTGAAATACAGTGAAAGGTTTAACTTTGACAAAAGCTAGCAGACTTTGTGTGAGACCGATTCCTGATTCCCAATAAAGTACATCAACTTTCCTATATAGTACTACTCAGTACCTCAGGACTTAGTCTCAGCCTAAATCTGCTCATTTCTGGCAAAGTTACACATTACATGAAATTTCAGATGTGGAATTCTCAAAAGGTTTACGTCTCATTTCCAGGAGTAGTACTGTCTGAAGTAATAAGCAAGTCTGTACAGGAATGGTAATGTATTAAATTGATTTGATTTTTGATTTGAAATGCTTTATTTCAAGCAATCAAGTAGAAACAATACACAAAAGGAATATAATCTTCAGTTATACATTCATACAGTAACTACCGGTAATCAACCTTAGGATAATTAGACATATTAATAAATATTGCTTGAAAGGGAGTGGAAGGAAGCGAACTTATATAATTCCACCCCGTTTTACTATAACCATTTTAATACATGATTTATCAATATCCGGTTCCCAGTTTTTTATCAGACAGAATTAAAAATCATAAGGTATCGATTAGACACATGAAAAAGATGAATTACTTAATTATTATGTTGCCGTGACCCGGAACCGGAAGCGATCCATTTGAAGGTCAGGATGTAATCGCAGCCAAGATTAGCTATTTTGAAGTTACACCTTAATATTTCAGATACTGAATTTATTAAAGCCTTGCAATAAAAACACATATTTTCAGGAGTAGTACTTTTTGGAGTACTATGCAGGTATGTGAAGGATTTTGATGTGCAAAATTGGTGTTTGGGATTTATTTACAGCCAAATCCTGCAAACTTTTGTCAAAGTTACACCTTACATGAACTATAATTTCTCAAAAAACAGAGTAAAAAAGAGTCTTATTTTTAGTGGTACTCATTTGAAGTATGAACCGGTATAGACATGGTGATGTACTCAATTAGGGATTAGGATTTATTCACAGCCAAATCAAGACAATTTATATTGATGTTCATGCTTTTCAAATATTTCATAAAAATAGGTTTTAAAAACCATTTCGAAAAAATATTTGGATTTCATTTGAAATAAGGTAATTTGTATTTTTGTAATTCATTTTATGAATTCGCAGTCAGTGTTGTATAATTGTCAAATCCACGTGAATCAGGAGGTCTAATATAATTTTTCCTAAAGCTTTCAGCTTTCTAGGGGCCGCAGAACTGCTACCGTAAGTTTCGTAAAAACGTCGCAGTAAAAAAAATCCATGACGGCGGATAGATTGAGGAAATGCGAACGGCGGCTCATTTGACCGCAGTGATAAGAGACGCCTGCTCTGTTGTTTTTATCCACGCTGCAAGGCGGAAACAGCAAATACAAACCTCGGTGTGTTGAGAGTGAGTACATTCTTAAAAAGTTCCGAATTAATTTGGTTTCCTTATTTTTCAGTGGGACAAGAAATGTGACGTTCAGTGCCGTCACGTCCTTCCATTTACCGGCGGTTTCATGTTGTGATCAGGCGTGAATTGAACCCGTGAAAGTGTTTGCTCTCTCAGTTTTGCGTGAATCTTTTGCGGTACTAGTCGTATTTCGTGGTGATACATTTTATGCTTGCAACATTATGATTTTATTATTAACAGACGAGGCGCTATCGCTGATATTAGTATTTAACAACTTTATTTAAAACCCGTATTTTAACAGTACAGTGATTTTCTTTTCTCTTTTTTTTTTTTTTTGCCGGGACCGCCCTGCTTCGGGTTAAAGCCCCTGTGGCATTATGGGTAATGTAGTTTATATATACATATACTCACATTATAGACCCACATTCTGCTGAAAATCCTGTTTTTGTGATATTTTTGATATTTTTCTCATGATGGAGGAAATATGATGATAAAGTTGAGCTCAAAATTGTATTTCTTTTTTCAAATCGTGGTGATTGGGAAAAGCTTGTAGTTGGGATATAAACTGCAATTGGAAGGTCACAAGCTTCCTACTGTGCTCCATTCGGATGCATCCTATGGTTCAAAACTGTACGGTTTTATAGTCATTTTTGTTGCATGGGTAATGTTAGGCTAGGGGTGTGAGAGGCTGTAAGTTAGTGGTAGAGCAGCTAAACAGATTGATGTTGGGAATGGGGGAAGACTAACTCCTACGCAATGGTCCCACCCACAACTACTACCAATCTGCAGAAACCATGTCCTTAAAAACACCACAAGTTAAGTTTAAAATCACAGTGGGACTTTAACAAACATGTTGAAGCTGTCATGGAGGTTGGTACAAAAGCATAAAAACATTTTTATTGTTCCAATTACTGTTTACATACTTGCATTCTATCAATGTTTTGATTTATCTAATTTCAGATGAAGCTGGCCACGAGCTGCAGTGCTTTGCTGCTGCTTTTCACTTTTAGTTTCTGCCATGGAGGCAACATCTTTGTCTTTCCTGCAGAAGGCAGCCACTGGATCAATATGGACATCCTACTTCAAGCTTTACACTCCAGAGGACACAATATTACTATCCTCCGTTCCACCAGGAGCTGGTACATCAAGGCAAATGCTTCCTATTACAGTGCCTTATCAATGCCTGTTGAGAAAAGTATTGATGAAAGGTTTATCACAAACCTGATGAAAGCGGGTGTACAGTTCATCATGGGAACGACCCCCTGGACAAGTTCTATCAACATCTTAATAAAGATGCTGGACATTATAACATATTTACACTCAGCTGTATGTGAATTAGTGTCAGCTGTGCTGGATGACGCAGCTCTCTTGAAAACCTTAAATGAGAGCAAATTTGATCTGGTTCTCTCTGATCCCTGCTGGGGTGGTGGAGCCATTTTGGCCAAATATATGAAGCTTCCTTTGGTTTATTATGTTCGATGGCAACTTGGTGAAGATGCTCATTTTGGCATCGCTCCCTCCCCTTTATCCTATATTCCTGTGACAGGATCAGGATTTACTGACAAGATGACCTTCTTGGAAAGAGTTAAAAACATGATTTTATTTTTGGTGACGGACATACAAAACGATCTCATTGGTAGTTGGGTATACCAACCAACATGTGACAAGTACCTCGGACCTGATCATGACTTCAATCAGATCAAGACAGATGCAGACATTTGGTTGATGAGAACAGATTTTGTTTTTGACTATCCACGCCCCACAATGCCCAATGTTGTGTACATGGGAGGGTTCCAGTGTAAACCTGCTAAACCACTTCCTGAACATTTGGAGGAGTTTGTACAGAGTTCTGGAGAACATGGAGTCATCATCATGCCAATGGGAACATTTGTCAGTGAACTTCCTGATGACTTGGCAAATGAGATTGCTGCAGCTCTTGCTAAACTCCCACAGAAAGTTATCTGGAGGTACAAAGGAAAAAGGCCTGCCTCTTTAGGTAACAACACTTTAGTGGTGGACTGGATGCCTCAGAATGACCTTTTAGGACATCCAAAGGTCAAGCTGTTTGTGGCTCATGGAGGAACTAATGGAGTGCAAGAAGCCATTTATCACGGAGTCCCAGTTGTGGGTCTGCCCATGTATTTTGATCAGTATGACAACCTTCTCCGGCTGCAGGAAAGAGGGGGAGCAAAAATTGTTGCAATATCCTCAGTGGACAAAGATGACAGCTTCCTGAAGGCCATACAGGAAGTCCTGACTGAACCCTCCTACAGGATGAACATGCAGAGACTCTCCAGGCTGCACAGAGATCAGCCAGTGAAGCCGATGGACAAAGCCCTCTTCTGGATAGAGTTTGTCATGAGACACAAAGGAGCTGCTCACCTGAAAGCTCAGTCCTACAACATGTCATGGTTCTCCTACCACTCTGTGGATGTGGTTCTGTTCCTGACTGCAGCGGTGCTGCTCGTGCTTCTGACCTCCTTCATGTTCATCAGGTGTTTATTCAGAGCAGTTTGTAAACGTAAAGTGAAACGTGAATGAGGATTTGCAACTTTATGCACATGATTCTGTTTTACTATTGAACATTTTTTATTTTTTTGTCAGTTTTTAGGGTTCAGAAACATTTGTAATTTTTAAAACTTTAAATTTGGTATGATTGTAAGTTCGAGGTGTAAAATCTTCAAATGTAAATTAAATTGTAAAGCAGTGTGTTCAGCACAATTTATTTTAAATAGATTTTTTGGTACATTATAGTGGCTGTTTGTGTGTTATTACTTTGCATGCATCCACAATTGTAGAAAGACTTTACACATTTCTATACTAAAGGAAGTATGATCCTTGCTCCTACATTCTTTTTTACTCATGTGTGGAGTAAACATTGACTTCACAATAAGTTATTTATTAAAATAATGTATAATAAGGCTGTTTGCAGGCTTTATCAATACATTAAGGGAGGCATATTGTAAGGCTTTTATTTCTGTGGCTTTTTTGGGGGAGCCTGTCGGTTAAAGAACACAAGTACAGCAGCAGTACTTCAGGAGTACACACACCTTTAGTGCCTATTTTTTAATAAGGAGACAGACTTCTACTGATTTATTTAACAGAAAAACAGAACAAATGTAGTCCTATTAACCTTTTTGTGTGCCTCAAGTGGTAAAAATGAAGCCTGACAAGTTTAAAGGATCATTTCCCGTAGAAACATATCTTTTTCTTGGTTTAGATTTGTTTGGTATTGCTATTGTGTATGTTTGTTTTATTGCAATTGTTGCAGCCGCGTAGGGCCTTCCAAGGTTCGAGTGACGCCAAAAACCTGATGTGCAAATGGGAAAAGAAAAACCACACAAGAGCCTGCATGAAGTTTTAAACCTTTTGCAAAACGAGAGCCAGGGGCATCTACAGAAAAGAAGTGCTTCGCTTCTGCTCTGTCCCGCTCTGAGGTCCCCTTCACGGCAGGCAGATTTTTACTACCCAACATGTGGAAATCAAGTCATGTCTCTGTGTCTATCCGTACAAGCACGAGATTAAGAGACCAGCCGCTCCTGGTGCGAAGGACAGTTAGGTCCGCATCCCTTCTTCAGCAAAGACAAAAAACAGAAACAGCTTCAAGCACTTCCATGCCTTTAGATAATTCATGCCGGCTAGTTCAGTTTGCAGCAAGCGAGCACGGTCATTATTACAACACACACACAATATGTTCATTGTCAAAAAGTATAATTAAATACATAATCATTCCACATAATGCAGCTTATACATTTCTGTCAATCATCGACAGCAGTGTGAAAGCAATAAAAGCGTACAAGCCACAGTGTAGTTAGTGATTGTTTGGGGTACCCGGAGGTCACAAGTCTTTCCCCGTTTCATTTAGTTTCACTAAAATAATACCTTGTTTGTTTTTATTTTCTTCATACTTTTAATATCTTCATGCAACAATTGCCATCAAGAAATGTTTTACTCAGCTTCATCACCATCATCCTCCCCAATAAATGGGAAAGCAAAGACAGGATTTTTTTCCTATAAATTTTGACAACAAAATACCCCTAAAATTGTAAATAAAAAAAAATAAAAAAAATTATTTGATCATTTCAAAAACAAACAATGTGAGCTTTAAAAATGTGGTTTGGTTCCTTTTATTTGCAGTGTGTTTTCACCGATCTGTGTGTATGCGGCACACAACTTATTTTGTTTTTGTGTAGGATTATTTATGACGAAAGAGATTGTTTAAACACGCACAAACGCACCCTAAACGTCTCTCGTGATTACTAACCCATTGACTGTGTGAGATGTTTACGTTCCACCCGCAGCAGACGTTTTAACCTCGGGGCTTTTCTGCGCATGAGCACTGAGCAGCTGCACCCAGGTGGACAACTCCGGACTACCTGTCTGTTGGAGACAAAAGGAGCACTGTACGTAGACACGTTTCGAATCGAGAGAGTTGCAAAATAGTTTCAGAGTTTATCCAGTTTTTCACATCCTCTTTCTTTATTTATTTCTTTTTTTTTTTTATTGTAAAAACTACGGTCAAAACTGAAAGTTCCGATCTTCCGGGTTGCCAAATTGCGCAAGAGAAACAAGCCACCAGTCATTTTTTTTTAATTTAGAGAATGAACGGCTTCACACGTCTATAAACATTGATTTAAAAATTGTAATGCATAAACCATTGTTTTTTAGTCTACAATGGTTTTAGTATTTTTATGTAGGTTACGATACTTGGTAATATCATGTCACTGTTTTTATGCTTGTATCATTAATACTTTTTATTTTTAAGTCTTTTATTTGTTTTGTGTGTATTGTGGCAAATTGGAAATTGAATTTGTAATATTTAACATTCTTCTTCTAATCATTAAGGCCAATATATATTGTTGAAGATATACGCAAGTGATTACACAAATAAGCAAGCCGGACATTGCTTAAAAACAAGCAGACTTGACAACCCAGTGAAGAATAGAATGGGACAGAACTTTAATAATCTCACTAGGTTTCAGTACAACCCAGAACAAGATCAGCCAGACAACAGAAACACACACACACTGTTTTAGGTTGAATGCCATAGTGTAAAAAAAATAAATAAATAATCCTTCAAAAAGTCACACTGACTTCCTGAAGTTGTTTCTCTCACCAGGTGTTTAGCTCACAAACTGCAACATATCTACAGAGAAATGGAATAGTTTTGATGAGCAGACAAAATGCATTAAAAAAAGGAGCTTATTATTCTTTAAAGGTGCAAAATATAGGGGCGTGACAATTTATATCATAATTAGTGGTCATTAATACGATTCATAGTGGGTATTACTGCATTTTAAACGATCCGATTCACTGATGTAAAATTGATCCAGAACATTTTTAGCCAAAAGTAAAACCAGTGTGACTCAGAGATAAGTACCGAGGTACGGAACAGTGCAGGTGAAGTTTTCCAGATTCCGTTTATTTATGGCAAGATAATCATGAGGCCGTCACCAGCAGGAGGAGCACATTCAGCAGCAGACTGCTGTCCCAGCGCTGCTCCACAGGAAGACTAAAGCATTTTGTTTTTGTTCCTCCTGCCATCAAGCAATACAACTCTCTGACAGGGCATCTTAGAAGTAATTTCTTGTAATTTTTTATTTTTTTACCCACTGATTTTTAAATGATCAATCTATTTTTATATCTTTAATCTTTTTAATCCGTTGCTATTTTTTATTATTTTTATTGTTTTTAATGTGTGTGTCTTTTACAAGTGTGAGTAGATGTCCATTTTTAAATTTCCTTAGGGATTATTCTATTCTATTCAAATGTAAATTAAATATGTATACAAACAAACAAGTAAGCAAGAATAATTGGAAAATGGATTCACAGTTTAGTTTAGTAAAGCTCAGCCCCCTGTTGTTTTTCCACATCAAAACAAATGCAACATTATTAGAACAGTCTACCACACTGTTTGGTCTCATGTGTTTGCAGAATTCAAAGTGTTTCCACACACTGGATTGTGATGAACCTGGTCGTTTTTACGTTCTAGTAAAATAAAACTACTGTGTCTCAATTTAAATGGTATTTTCCAAGATCGATATAAGCAGTTTATTACATTTTGAAATGATTTTATAACTATATATTTGATTGTTGCCTCAGATTGATCTAGTTGGATCGGAGGAATATGAATCGATCAATCATTACACCCCTATTAAAATATATTTTGTCTTCAATTAATTTGTGTTTATATGTTGTTGCCTTTGTGGTGTATAATATGTTCTCATCGGTTTCGTTGCAGATGAAGTTGCCTCTGTGCTGCTGTGCTTTGCTGGTTCTCCTCCTCACAACCAGCTTCTGTCATGGAGGCAACATCTTGGTTTTTCCTGCAGAGGGCAGCCACTGGATCAACATGGACATCCTACTTCAAGCTTTACACTCCAGAGGACACAGCTTGACCGTTCTGCGCTCCACCAAGAGTTGGTACATTAAGGAGCACACGCCCCATTACAAGAGCTTCACCGTTCCTGTTGAAAGAAGCATAGATGAAAAGTTTATCAGCAAAACTGTAGCTGACTTTCTACAGTTTGAACGTGGCGCTCTCCCCTTGACAAGTTTCCTTTTCAGTTCTGTGGGAATCCTTGGAGTATTTTTTGATGCTCATTCAGCTGTATGTGAATTGGTGTCAGCTGTGCTGGATGATGCAGCACTGATGAAAACTTTAAATGAGAGCAAATTTGATCTGGTGCTGACTGACCCCTGCTGGGGTGGTGGAGCCATTTTGGCCAAGTATTTGAATCTTCCATTGGTTTACAATGTTCGCTGGTTAACACCCATGGAGGCTCATTTCTCCATCGCTCCTTCTCCTTTATCCTATATTCCTGTGACAGGATCAGGCAACACTGACAGGATGACCTTTTTACAAAGAGTTAAAAACATAATTTTATATTTGGTGACGTACACACAAAACGATGTGCTGGGTAAACAAATATACCAGCCGACATGTGACAAGTACCTCGGTCCTGATCATGACTTCAATCAGATCAAGACAGATGCAGACATTTGGTTAATGAGAACTGATTTTGTGTTTGACTATCCACGCCCCACAATGCCCAATGTTGTGTACATGGGAGGGTTCCAGTGTAAACCTGCTAAACCACTTCCTGAACATTTGGAGGAGTTTGTACAGAGTTCTGGAGAACATGGAATCATCGTCATGTCACTGGGAACGTTTATTAATGAACTTCCTGATGACCTGGCAAATGAGATCGCTGCAGCTTTTGCTAAACTGCCACAGAAAGTTATCTGGAGATATAAAGGAAAAAGACCTGCCTCTTTAGGTAACAACACTTTAGTGGTGGACTGGATGCCTCAGAATGACCTTTTAGGACATCCAAAGGTCAAGTTGTTTGTGGCTCATGGAGGAACTAATGGAGTGCAAGAAGCCATTTATCACGGAGTCCCAGTTGTGGGTCTGCCTTTGTTTTTTGACCAATATGACAACCTTCTCCGGCTGCAGGAAAGAGGTGGAGCAAAAATTCTCTCAGTATCCACAGTGGACAAAGATGACAACTTCCTGAAGGCCATACAGGAAGTCCTGACTGAACCCTCCTACAGGATGAACATGCAGAGACTCTCCAGGCTGCACAGAGATCAGCCAGTGAAGCCGATGGACAAAGCCCTCTTCTGGATAGAGTTTGTCATGAGACACAAAGGTGCTGCTCACCTGAAAGCTCAGTCCTACAACATGTCATGGTTCTCCTACCACTCTGTGGATGTGGTTCTGTTCCTGACTGCAGCGGTGCTGCTCCTGCTTCTGACCTCCTTCATGTTCATCAGGTGTTTATTCAGAGCAGTTTGTAAACGTAAAGTGAAATCAGATTAAACTGGACAAACACCAGTGAGCCCACTCCCATGGTGTACAATTCATGGCAGAGAATTTTGCCATGAATTGCTGAGTTAAAGCTTTTCTCCTACACTCCTTCCAGCAGTTTGTAAACATAAAGTGAAATATGAATAACAATTTGCAACTTTACACACATGATTACGTTCTATACCTCCGTTTAAGATCATTTGTTAAAGCTTATATCTGGACATATTAAAAGTGTTCAGATTTTCTCTTAGTGTGAAGTTGGAGCATTGGGGGGCAGAAGACCTTGGAAGGGTGAAAAATTAGAACAGTCGTGTTGATGGTCATTATAAATGAAAGGGTCAAATATACATAAAAATATGTAAAATATATAATTTGAGGGGCTCAAGATTCCATTTCAAAATATTGCTTCTGTTATTTTTGCAATGCTTAAAGAACCATGTATTGGTGTTTTCTCAATTTTTGTCAATCATGACACTAATACTGACTGAAAAATTGAGGGGGGAAGCTGCCCCCCTCCTTGCCACCTAGTAGCTCTGCCTCTGCTTACAGTACTCTTCTTTTCTTTTCTTTTATTTTTTGTATAAGGGATTGTGACCTGCATTGCCATAGGGTGTTTATTCATGTAGTTCGTTTTTGTAAAGGGAAAATTGACTGATGATCTAATCAATAATATCTGAGTAAAAATCGGTCCAACGCAATAATAAAAAAAATAGAAAAATAAATTCAGTCCATGTGATGTGTATTTGCTGTTGTGTTTTGCTATTGATTGATTTTGCAGTGAAATACAAATTTATTTTATTTTTATAAATGGCATCAGACACTATCTTGTGCCCACGAGAAACCAGTATTATTTCTATTGTACTTCAATGTCCCTTTTGAAGCTTCATTATTTCATTTTTTATTTCTTGTGAACTTGTCCAGCAGCTGAGCAAACAGATGGGAGCTGAAGGCCTCTTGTGTTGGACAGATTTCCCTTTTACCGGGTTATAAACACACGAACTGACCCGTGAATGGGATATTTGTCAGTAAAAACAATTTTAAAATGAAGTACACAGGGATTTTATTTGTGGTTTTGAAAAGAACCACAGACGTTACACGTTTTTCAAGTTTTGCAACAGCATTGAGACACGTGTCAAGGAGTGAACCCTCATTAGAAGAATGACAAAATGAATCCAAAAGACTGAATTCGACAACTGTGCTCCCTAGAAATACAAGTTCTTATCTTTTCAGTTGTAAATGGACTAATCTCATGCAGAAAATGGCTGCTAGATTTATTTGCAATTAGCTTCAAATAACGGCAAATGAGTTCGAATAGAAAGTTTTTGGAGTTAAAAGTGAAAAACAGAAGTCAAACAGGAGGACATTGGTTTCTGTCGTCTGAAAAACAGCAGTGTCACTGAAATGTTCTGTACTCTTGAAGAGTTCTCACAGTTGTGGTTCTCTCTGGGCTGCTTTGTCAGCTGCTAGTATTTAAGATTACTCATCGAGTGGGTGTGGTGTGGGTCCTGGTGGGTTTTGTCATTCTATTCTGCCTCAGTGAAAACGAACACATTCCTTTCAACTTTGTTCTCAGATGTGGAAAAATAATACACAGAAGTCATCTGCAATAACTCCTTCCTGTTCATTTTATACTAGATAAAAAGTCAGACTCACATACGTCATAAACCACTTCTTCCTGCTTTGCAAGAGTCTTTTAAAACAAAAGAGAATTTCTTTTGAACCACAACGGCTCAGAGCTGAGGAAGAGCTCATCTGCCTTGTGAGTATCAAGTTTGTCTTTTTCTGTCTTGCGTGTTTATTTAGAAGATTAGCAGATTTTATTGAATCAATTAATTGTAAGAACAACATAGAAAAGCAAGTTCTGTCCAAACATTGCTCATTTTATGACTGAGATATAATGATGATCTCCCTTTTAACAATTAGTGTTTTAGAAGGTATCTTTAATTTAATTAGGTGACACTTGAATTTACCTTTAGAGATCAATGAAGTCTTACCGAATTAAACTAAATTTCCTCTGAACCCTTTAACCAACCGCTCAGCCAAATGATGGAGCACATTTACAAAAAAATAGGTAATTAAAAACATTTGTTTTGTGTTTACTCAACCAAGGCAATTAGTACTAAAAACATTTTTCTTCAATTTTCTTCTTGGTGGTGTTGTTAGACTACTGGTAAATCCAAACTAGGCCACATTTCAGAGCACGAGTCATTGCTTTACCCTCTTGACATGTCTGATGCGTAAATGTGATGGCTTTCATTCACCCTGAAGAACCAGCAAAGCTCAGAGGCTTTCTGTTTCAGGCATAAATTCTCCCACTCACTTTTTACTTTGCTCTTACAAATGTTTTTTTTAATCTCTCCCTTTTTCTTTCCCAGACTAAAACTAGAGATCTGAAGATGACTATGCCACTGACGCCCATCATCTGTCTCATCCTGGTCGTTATTCCTGTCTCTCAGGGAGGAAATATTTTAGTGTTTCCTCACGATGGAAGCCACTGGGTGAACATGAAGGTTCTTGTTGAGGAGCTAAATTTGAGGGGCCACTCTCTGACTGTTATTCGTACCTCAGACAGTTGGTACATCACTGAGACTTCCCCTTTTTACAATACGCTTACAATAGATGTCGAAGGAGGAGGCAACGAGGAATTTTTCCGCGTCTTTGTCTCAGAAGTTATCAAGATAAAATGGAGCAAAGCATCAGCATGGGCTCAGTTTTCTCTGAACATGGTGCTGAAGAACAGGTTCTCTCATTTTCACAAAAAAGTCTGTGAAATGATAGTGTACATGTTTGAGAACGCAACTTTAATGAGGAGTCTTCAAGAGGCAAAATATGATGTCGTTCTGACTGACCCTGGGAATGGAGGTGGCGTGTTTTTGGCTCACTATCTTAGCTTACCGATAGTGTTAAATGCTCGCTGGACTATCCATGGTGAGGCACACTTTGCCATTGCACCATCTCCTCTTTCCTATGTCCCACTTCCACCTTCAGAACTAACAGATCTCATGACTTTTCCTGAAAGAGTAAAAAATTTAATTTTTTATATCACCAGGATGCATTTATATAAACAGACAGTTAGACCTCATTATTCTGCACTGGCCTTGCGTTACTTTGGCCCAGATGTGGATTACTTTTCCTTGTTCCAAGCTGCAGACCTGTGGCTCATGAGAGTGGACTTTGTGTTTGAGTTCCCTCGTCCCACCATGCCCAATGTGGTCTATATGGGAGGTTTCCAGTGTAAACCTGCTAAACCTCTTCCTGATCACTTGGAGGAGTTTGTGCAGAGTTCTGGAGAGCATGGATTCATCATCATGTCACTGGGAACATTGATTGCAGATCTGCCTGCTGACTTAGCTGAAGAGATCGCTGCAGCTTTTGCTGAATTACCACAGAAAGTCATCTGGAGGTACAAAGGCAGCAGACCCTCCACTCTGGGGAACAACACCTTACTGGTTGATTGGATGCCGCAGAATGACCTTCTGGGACATCCACACATTCAATTGTTTGTCAGTCATGGAGGAACTAATGGAATCTATGAAGCTATTTATCACGGAGTCCCAGTTGTAGGGATTCCAATTGTCTTTGATCAAGCCGACAACCTCTCCAGACTGAGGGCCAAAGGAGTGGCGAGGACGGTGGAAATCTCTGATCTGGATAGGACAAACTTTCAAGAAGCCATTCAGGACGTCCTGAATGATCCATCCTACAGGATGAACATGCAGAGACTCTCCAGGGTGCACAGAGATCAGCCGATGAGGCCGCTGGATACTGCCCTCTTCTGGATAGAGTTTGTCATGAGACACAAAGGAGCTGCTCACCTGAGAACCGAGTCCTACAAGCTGCCCTGGTACTCCTACCACTCTGTGGATGTCATAGTGTTTCTGCTAGCAGCTGCTGTGCTTCTGTTGTTCTCAATCTTTGGTTTTCTCTGGTTTTGTTTCAGACTGTGTGTTCAAAGAAAACAGAAATGTGAGTAAGTTCATGTTTCATTGTAGCAATATTTGATCTTTAAAATTTAAGAAAAGTTTTTATTTTTTTATTTTCTGAATGTAATAAAATCTTCAGTTGCTTGTATAGTAAACATTTTTTATTTCTACTTTTTTCTCTTAATCATTGTATAAACAGTCTCACCAAATTAGAATGCCTTTCTAAGTGAAATTTGTGGTCATAAAGCGTTGTAGATACACATTGTGTCAACATTTTCTTTAACAGAACAGTCGTGCAAACAATACACCATTAATCTATAAAGACCACTAAAGATCTTGAATGTTCCTCCATCATCCAAATATCTCTTTCATTGCACTATGATCTGAAGAGAAAAGAACAATATCTGAAAGATAAAAAGATTTAAAGTTATTTCAAATAATTACTTCTGTTTTTCAAAAAATAAAACAAGGAGACAAATTAGACTGTTTCACAGTTTTTCAGAGAAAAACAAAATACTAAATTGCTTAGGATCCAAAAATTTAAAAAAATCCTCAGAATGTTTTTTTTCCCTGCTTTAGAAGCTGAGCTGACAACATGGTGACAAGTTTGATCCTGCAGTAGCACCGGGAGCAGAAACTTAAACAATATTTCAAAAGGGAATCATTTGACGGTTTTTTTTCTGCCTCCAGCAGTTTTGAAAACGTTTAAGAAGCAAATTCTCGTTAAGTCTGGACAGACGAGCTTGTCTTCTACTCACAGGCAAACAGGAAAAACTAAAGAAGTTGGAGCTTACAGCTAACAAAGGAGGTAAGATGTGCACTTCAAAATTTTTGATGCAAGTAAACTCTGACAGCTGCCTGAAGAAAGAAACCACAAAGAAGGTTGAACCAATTTGACCAAATCTGGCTTCTTTCAAAGAGGTTGAGTTCTTCCAACCATCTAACAACTAATTTTCTTGACCTTCTGTCACTAAAATTACAAACTGAGTTGGATCACAGATTTTGTCACAGAATTATACAGCAAGAACTATAACATTTAAGTTTAGGGTATTTTAGGGATTTATTTTGTGTGTTTATTATTTAGTGCAGCAAGAAAACGTTCACTATTAGTTGTTCCAGAAGATATACAAATACGTTTTAAAACTTGAAAACAATTTTTAAATTCATCTTTTAACAATTGACTGATTTTTCTATCATTGAAACTACTAAACGAAATGATAAGAACACCTTTTATTTTTCAGTGCAAACATGACCATGTTGTGGGTCTGGAGCTGTGTCTTCTGGTGTTGTGTATCAGTGGTTCATGCAGGAAAGGTGCTTGTCTTCCCTGTTGATGGGAGCCACTGGGTGAACATGAGAGTCATCATAGAGGAGCTGCATTCCAGGGGCCACCAGGTTTCTGTCATCCGACACACAGACAGCTGGTACATCAAGGAGACCTCCCCCTTCTACACCTCTATTAGAGTGAATTTGAAGAACGACAGTAAAAACATTGTTGCTTCTTTTGTGTCCAAGAACATTGAGATTAAGAGGGGAAGAAATCCAGCCTGGTTGCGTTTTCTACAGGAAATTGAACTTTTTCCCCAATTTCTTGAATTACATAAAACCCTATGCACCATTCTTGAGAGTATTTTTGAAAATCAAGAGCTAATGCAGATGTTAAAAAACGCCAATTATGACCTAATCCTGACTGATCCGGTCACACCAGGAGGGGCCATTCTTGCTCATTACTTCAAGTTGCCTCTTGTTTTCAATGTCAGATGGACCACTTATGGTGAAGGCCATTTCACAATTGCACCTTCTCCTCTGTCTTATGTTCCAGTAACAGGAACAGAGTTTTCTGACAAAATGAGCTTCTTCCAGAGAGTCATAAATGTTTTATTTTTTTACTTTAATCAACAGATTATGGAGAAATCGATTACACCCCACTATCAGGATTTAATAAAGAAATATTTTGGCCCAGATGTTAACTTCTATTCTATGTTCCAAGCTGCAGACCTGTGGCTCATGAGAGTGGACTTTGTGTTTGAGTTCCCTCGTCCCACCATGCCCAATGTGGTCTATATGGGAGGGTTCCAGTGTAAACCTGCTAAACCTCTTCCTGATCACTTGGAGGAGTTTGTGCAGAGTTCTGGAGAGCATGGATTCATCATCATGTCACTGGGAACACTGATTGCAGATCTGCCTGCTTACTTAGCTGAAGAGATCGCTGCAGCTTTTGCTGAATTACCACAGAAAGTCATCTGGAGGTACAAAGGCAGCAGACCCTCCACTCTGGGGAACAACACCTTACTGGTTGATTGGATGCCGCAGAATGACCTTCTGGGTCATCCTAAAATTAGACTATTTGTCGCTCATGGAGGAACTAATGGAATCTATGAGGCTATTTATCACGGAGTCCCAGTTGTAGGGATTCCAATTGTCTTTGATCAAGCCGACAACCTCTCCAGACTGAGGGCCAAAGGAGTGGCGAGGACGGTGGAAATCTCTGATCTGGATAGGACCAACTTTCAAGAAGCCATTCAGGACGTCCTGAATGATCCGTCCTACAGGATGAACATGCAGAGACTCTCCAGGCTGCACAGAGATCAGCCGATGAGGCCGCTGGATACTGCCCTCTTCTGGATAGAGTTTGTCATGAGACACAAAGGAGCTGCTCACCTGAGAGCCGAGTCCTACAAGCTGCCCTGGTACTCCTACCACTCTGTGGATGTCATAGTGTTTCTGCTAGCAGCTGCTGTGCTTCTGTTGTTCTCAATCTTTGGTTTTCTCTGGTTTTTCTTTCAGACTGTGTGTTCATAGAAAACAGAAATGTGAGTAAGTTCATGTTTTATTGCAGCAATATTTGATCATTAGAATTTAAGAAAAGTTTTTTCTTTATATTAATGTATTTTAAAATCTTCAGTTGCTTGTGTGTTCAAACAAATCTTTTTTCTACTTTGTTCTCTTAATCATTGTACAAACAGTCTCACCAAACTGCAAATACTTTCCTAAGTGAAATTTGTGGTCATAAAGCGTTGTAGATACACAATGTGTCAACAATATCTTTAACAGAACAGTCGTGCAAACAATACACCATTAATCTATAAAGACCACTAAAGATCTTGAATGTTTCTCCATCATCCAAATATCTCTTTCATTGCACTATAATCTGAAGAGAAAAGCAAAATATCTGAAAGATAAATAGATTTAAAGTTATTTCACATATACTTCGAGTTATACACAAAGTTATACACATTTAATTTTGTTATTCAAAAAACAATACAAGGAGACAAATTAGACTTTTTCACATTTTCTTTGAGAGAATGTTCTTTAGAGACTAACAAAGTACTAAATTTCTTAGGATCCCAAAAAAATTTCTTCAGGGTTGTTATGGTTTTAGTTTCTTTGCATTTGTGTTTTGTTTCTCTTTTTGTTCAGTCATGTTTTGAGTTCATTTCCTGTTTAATTTTGAAAGGTTCCTGTGTTGTCGTGTTTTCAAGTTTTCCTTTTGTTCTCCATCTGCCCTCAATATTTCCACCTGTCTCGTCTGTTCTGTATGTATTTTAGTCCTGTCTTTCCCCTCCTGTGCTGATCCATAGTTGGCTGTTAGTTTTGCTGTCCACCGGTTCTTGTATTATTATTGTTTTGAGTTTGCCTGCCTGCTGCAGTAGAGTTTTGTTTAGCTTTTGGACTTCAGTTATTAAACCACCAGCACCCATCCTCAGTTTAAACCGCGACTATCAAACAACATATCCCAGTTCACATAACAAGCATATCTCACAAACACCCCCAGCTCAGATCCACCAGATCCACAGTTAGATATCTCCATCACATTCACACATTACCGGACAAAAAAGATAAATCAATCCATCTGCACACACACATGGTTTTGAACTTTGCTGTTTTAAACATTAGCTCTCTTTTAAACAAATATTTTATTGTGAATTAGCTCATTTTAGACAACAACTTAGATTGCCTTCTTTTAACAGAGATCTGGCTTGGTACTGATGCTCCTGTTGTTCTCACTGAAGCTTCCCCAATAAATGTTCACTTTTTATTTTCAACCGGGGAGATAAAAAAGGCGGTGGCACTGCATCAGTTGCTTGTGGCTCATTTGCAACCAAAACGATCACGCTAAATAGCTACTCCTCATTCGAGCATGATGCATTTTCTTTCAACAGCCCGTCTATTTTATGTGTTACCGTTTACAGACCAACAAAGCCTCCCTCGTGTTTCATTCAAGAATTTTCTAATTTTTTTTTATCAATAATACACTCCAAATACAGTAGAGTTTTAATAACTGGTGATTTTAACCTTAATGTTGCTAAAGATAGTGATGCTCATACAAATGAGTTTCTCAACCTTTTGCACTGTATGGATTTTACACAGCGTGTCACACAGCCTACCCACAGCATGGGGCGCACTCTAGACTTGGTCATTACCCATGGCCTGTCCTGCAGTGTGTCCTCTGTTGTTGACATGGCTGTGTCAGATCACTATTGTATATTTTTTAATATCACCAGTTTTACTCAACAGGAAGCTCCAGCGAGAACTGTGAGGAAACGATACATAACTCCTGATGTGGCTGCAAATTTTATTAATATTTTACATCAAACTCCTGCTCAGATTTTACCTGCATCATGTGATTTTATGTTTGAACATTTTAACAACAAACTACAGTCAGCCATTGATGCTGTAGCTCCACTTAAAACTTAAACGTTGGCTACAGCACCCTGGAGGAACGAACCAATTAGAGCCTTGAAACATGAATGCAGGAGGGCGAAGAGGAAGTGGAGTAAAACGAAATTAACTGTACATCGCAAAATTTTTAAAGAACAGCAAATGATGTACAGTCATGCAATAAAAAAGCTAGAACCCTCCACTTCTCAAACTTAATTTTACAAAACAAAAATGATCCTTAAGTTCTCTTTAAACAATAGACAGTTTAACTAAAAGAGACTCTGAAAGGTCCTCCATAGCAGCCTCGAAACTATATGAGAGTTTTGCAGACCACTTCAGGAGTAAAATCAATGCTATTAGATCTACTCTCTTAACTCAAAAAGGTGTTGTTTAGAATGAAACTATAGCATTGCATTTATCAGAGGAAACACTGGAAAGTTTTGTCCTGGTTGATGCTGTGGCACTTGGTCAGGTTTTCTCCCAGTTAAAGCCAACCCATCTGCCTTTTTGACCCAATCCCCACATTGTTGTTGATTTCATTTTATGACTTCTTTGAGTTTGAGCTTTTAAATATAGTAAATTACTCTCTTCAGACAGGTGTCTTCCCTGCTGCCTTTAACAGCAGTGGTGAGGCCTCTTCTGATGAAGAGTAATTTAGATCCAAACAATTATAACAATTATCGTACAGTATCCAACTTGCCATTTTTAAGTAAAATGATTGAAAAAACTGTTTTAATCCAATTAAACGAGTTTTTAAATAGAAATAACATCTTTGAAAAATATCAATCAGATTTTAGGACAAACCACAGCACAGAGACGGCCCTTGTTAAAATAGTAAATGATATTAGTGTGGGGTATTTGGGGTTGGGTTGTGTAATTGTGTTCAGTTTAACCTGTTTCCAGCTCTTTGTTCCTGGGTCTTCTTCTTTGCAGTTACTTTTCCTTCCACCTGGCATCTTATTGGCTACACCTGTGTTCACTTATGTCATCAGTCCTCCTGTGTATTTAATCTGTGCATTTCCTCCACTCTTTACGAGATTGTTTTGTTTGCCTCTCGAGTCTACTGTAACTTTAAGTAGCAATCTATTCAGTGCAGAATTAAAGAGCTTTGCTTCTGCATTCCTGCATCCTGCGTTTGTGTCCGCAACAGGATCCTGACATTACAATCTCGTCAACATGGACACAGCAGATGCAGACCAGGCACGCTCGGTTCTTACCAGTCAAGAGCGGTTAATCCGTCAACAGGAGGAGCAGATGCACGCTCTTCACCGAGGTTTGATGGAGATGTCCACATGCCACGAGCACCAGTTGGCGGCGTTTGGTGAACGGATCGAGCAGCTGACAGAACGGGTTCAGCGTCCTCCGCCGGGCTCCCCGCCGCACCCTCCTCACCCCACTCTGGGTCTGACGTCACCTGCCCCTGCCGTTCTATTAGCCCGACCTGAGAGGTTTTCTGGAGACTCTGGAGACTGTCGAGCGTTCATAACTCAGTGTGAACTCCATTTTGAATTGCAGACTGCCAATTATCCATCTGATCGATCCAGAGTGGCCTTTGTGATCTCCCACCTCACCGGCAGAGCAGCTGCGTGGGCCACCGCTGAATGGCAGAGAGGGTCCCCTGTCTGCGCTTCCCTTCCGGCTTTCCTCGAGGCCTTTACCCAGGTTTTCCAGCACACAAGACCCGGGAGGGAGGCGGCCCGAGCTCTCATGCGGTTGAGACAACGGAACCGGCGGGTGGCAGACTATGCCATTGAATTCTGGACCCTCGCTGCAGAGAGCGGCTGGAATCCGGCTGCGCTCAACGACGCTTACCTGGAGGGTCTTTCGGAGGAGCTAAAGGATCACCTAGCTCCCCTGGATTTGCCCTCCTCCCTGGAGGCTCTCATCGCTCTGACCATCCGAATTGACAATCGTCTGCAGGATCGCAAGCAGAGTCGCCGGGGGGGGTTTCCCCATTCCAGAGAGGACTCCACTGACCACAGGAGCCTCTACTCACTTGTCCCTCCTCCTGTTCTTGCAGAACGCCCGGTGTTCCAGTCGGCAACGGAGGAGCCTATGCAGCTGGGTCGGGGTCACCTGTCTCCCGCGGAGCGGAGGCGACGGATGACGGCGGGTGAGTGCCTTTACTGCGGTCGGCGGGGTCATTTCTGTAAGGACTGCCCAAATGCCATCGCTCGTCAGTAAGGGTGGGCACCCTGACGAGCGGTGGTCAGACGCCCACCATTCCTAAATCTGCTTCCTGCCTCTTAGAGGTTCGGGTTTTGTTCGAGGGAGGGGAGAAATCTGTGCGGGCTTTAGTTGATTCTGGAGCAGAACAGAACCTCATTGATATCGAGCTGGCTAAGCAGGCAGGTCTCAAGACGGAATCATTACCACGTCCTCTTCGAGTTGTTTCTTTAAATGGACTCCCTGTGGCCACCGCCACTGAAGTAACTGAGCCAGTTCACGTAATCGTGTCTGGTAATCATCATGAGCGTACTCGGTTCTTATTGTTTTCTTCCCCCCATAATCCAATGGTTTTGGGTTTTCCTTGGTTGCAGATTCATAACCCCACTATTGATTGGTGTTCTAGCCGGGTTACTAGTTGGAGTGATTACTGTCATGCCTCCTGCTTGCGCTCAGCTCGGTCTCCTGAGGCTGACCCCGTCGCCCCGGAGGGGCAGCCGTCCTCACCTGACCTCTCCAATGTCCCACCAGAGTACCACGACCTGGCTGAGGTATTCTCAAAGTCCAAAGCTCTCTCCTTGCCGCCACACAGGCCTTACGATTCTGCAATCGAGCTGCAACCAGGTGCTACCCTTCCAAAGAGCCAATTATTCAGCCTGTCCCAACCAGAGAGGGAGGCTATGGAACTGTACATCTGAGTCTTTGAGCTCAGGCTTAATCAGACCCTCCTCGTCTCCTGTAAGTGCCGGGTTCTTTTTTGTGGGTAAGAAGGACGGTTCTCTTCGACCGTGTATAGACTACCGCGGGCTTAACGAGATCACGGTCAAGAACAGGTACCCACTTCCCCTCATGGATTCGGCTTTTCAGGTTCTACAGGAGGCCCGCATGTTCACTAAGTTGGACTTGCGTAATGCCTATCACCTGGTTCGCATGCGGGCTGGGGACGAGTGGAAGACCGCTTTTAGCACGCCACTCGGACATTTCGAGTACCTGGTCATGCCTTTTGGCCTCTCTAACGCCCCCGCGGTGTTCCAGTGTTTGATCAATGATGTTTTACGGGACTTCCTTCATCGATTTGTTTTTGTCTATTTGGATGATATCTTGATTTTTTTCCAGAGACCTTGATGAACATAGGCGGCATGTTCGTCTGGTTCTCCAGCGGTTGCTAGAAAACAAGCTGTATGTCAAGGCAGAAAAATGCCAGTTTCATTCTGCCTCTGTTTCTTTTCTGGGCTTTGTGATTTCAGGTGGCGAGGTGAGGCCAGATCCAGCTAAGGTTAGCGCAGTAGCTAATTGGCCCGTCCCTACCAACCGTAAGCAGCTCCAGCGTTTTTTAGGTTTTGCCAATTTCCTTCGTCGCTTCATCCGAAATTTCAGTTCTGTAGCTGCACCCCTTACGGGTCTGACCTCCACCTCCTCCCCCTTCCACTGGACTGAGGCGGCTAACTCAGCTTTGGACCGCCTAAAACAGCTCTTCACCTCTGCACCTGTCTTGGCTCAACCTGACCCTTCCAGCCAGTTCATCGTGGAAGTAGATGCTTCAGACTCTGGGGTAGGGGCTGTGTTATCTCAGAGGGGGTGGGGTGACAGCAAGTTGCGCCCTTGCGCTTTCTTTTCTCGCCGGCTTACCCCGGCGGAGCGTAATTATGACGTGGGTGACAAAGAGCTGCTGGCTATTAAATTAGCTTTAGAGGAATGGAGACACTGGTTGGAGGGGTCAAATCTGCCGTTTGTGGTCTGGACAGATCATAAAAATCTTTCTTACCTTCGGACCGCTAAGCGGCTGAATTCAAGGCAGGCACGGTGGTCTTTGTTTTTTAGTCGGTTTGATTTTGTTGTTTCTTACCGTCCTGGCTCCAAGAATGCGAAGCCGGATGCACTGTCACGGCAACAGGATTCTGTGGAGGTAGAGAAACCCCCCGAGACCATTATTCCCCCTTCCTGTGTCCTGGGTGCACTCTGCTGGCAGCTGGAGAAGGACATTAGAGCAGCACATTCTCAGGAGCCGGATCCAGGTGGGGGTCCTCCTGATCGATTGTTTGTTCCCAGTGCCTTGAGGAGGCAGACCCTCCAGTGGGCTCATTCTTCCAGACTCACCTGCCACCCGGGTGTACGAAGGACAGTGTCCTTCCTGCGTCGCAGATTCTGGTGGCCCAGTATGTCTCGAGACACACAGGACTTTGTTTCGGGTTGCCTCATCTGTTCTCAAAACAAGGTCAGTCACAGACCACCAGCTGGGCAACTGCACCCCTTGTCTGTTCCAACTCGTCCGTGGTCTCACATTTGTTTGGACTTTGTAACCGGGTTACCCCCCTCTGCTGGTAAGACAGTAATCATGACTGTTGTGGACCGCTTCTCCAAGGCGGCCCATTTTGTGGCATTAACCAAACTACCCTCTGCTGCAGAGACCGCCAAGTTAATCCTCCACCACGTGTTCAGGCTGCACGGCATTCCTGTGGACATTGTGTCAGATCGGGGTCCTCAGTTTATTTCACAGGTTTGGAAGGCCTTCTGTGCAGCTTTTGGGGCTACAGCCAGCCTGTCCTCTGGCTTTCACCCCCAAACCAATGGCCAGGCTGAGCGGACCAACCAAGACCTGGAGGCTGCCCTCCGTTGCGTCTTCTCCCGCCGCCAGTCGTCCTGGAGTTTCCTGCTGCCCTGGGTAGAGTACGCACACAATTCTCTTACCTCATCTGCTTCTGGTTTGTCCCCCTTCGAGTGTTCTCTGGGCTATCAGCCTCCACTATTCCCAGAGCAGGAGAAGGAGGTGGCCGTACCTTCAGTCCAGCATCTCTATCGCCGCTGCAGGCGCATCTGGAGGGAGGCCAGGGCGGCTCTGCTCCACTCGTCTGCAGCAAATAAGCGGCTGGCTGATCGTCATCGCATACCGGCGCCAAAGTATACACCTGGTCAGTTGGTCATGCTGTCCACTGCTAACATAAAGCTTCGCACCGAATCAAAGAAGTTGTCCCCAAGGTATATCGGCCCATTCGAGGTGGTGAAGGTTGTTAACCCAGTGGCGGTCAAGCTTCGGCTTCCCAGGTCCCTACGCATCCACCCTGTTTTTCACGTCTCCCAAATCAAGCCTCATGTCGTCTGCTCTCTACAGCCTGCCTCTGTTCCACCTCCCCCCCCCTCGCATCATAGAGGGTCATCCAGCCTATACAGTTCGATGCCTGCTGGATGCCAGGCGGCGGGGCAGAGGTCTTCAATATCTGGTGGACTGGAAGGGTTGTGGTCCTGAGGAGAGGTCCTGGGTGCCGGCCTCCTGGATCTTGGATCCAGCTCTCATTAGTGCGTTTCATCGCCGTCACCCTGACAAGCCTAGCAGTGCGCCCAGAGGCGCCCCTTGAGGGGGGGGGTAATGTGGGGTATTTGGGGTTGGGTTGTGTAATTGTGTTCAGTTTAACCTGTTTCCAGCTCTTTGTTCCTGGGTCTTCTTCTTTGCAGTTACTTTTCCTTCCACCTGGCATCTTATTGGCTACACCTGTGTTCACTTATGTCATCAGTCCTCCTGTGTATTTAATCTGTGCATTTCCTCCACTCTTTACGAGATTGTTTTGTTTGCCTCTCGAGTCTACTGTAACTTTAAGTAGCAATCTATTCAGTGCAGAATTAAAGAGCTTTGCTTCTGCATTCCTGCATCCTGCGTTTGTGTCCGCAACAGGATCCTGACAATTAGATGTAATCTGGACTGTCAGAAACTCTCAGTTCTGGTACTACTGGATCTCAGTGCTGCATTCGACACAGTAGATCACAGTATTTTACTCAACAGGCTGAGAGGTTTGGGCATCTCTGGTACAGTACTAAAATGGTTAAATTCCTTTCAAGATTCAATTCAAGATTTTACGTAAGTATGGATACTTGCTCCTCAAAGGTCTTTGACATCAACTGTGGGGTCCCCCAAGGTTCAATTTTAGGCCCACTACTTTTTAATATATATTTATGCTGCCACTGGGGGACGTCATCAGAAAGCATGGCGTTTGTTTTCATAGCTACGCTGATGACGCTCAACTCTACATCGCTGTGTCTCCTGATGACGAAGAGTCAGTCAACACAGTCTTAAAATGCATTTTAGACATTAAGTCATGGACTAGTTTTATATGTGTATGTATATACATTTATTTATTTATATTTATTTTTTTTAATTTTTTTTTTGTCACACTCACAATTTCATATGTCTATTAAGGTTTATGTAATTGTTTGTTTCTTGTTCATGTTTTAAATATATTTTCATTTTAATTTTATTCCTTTTACATTTTATTTGTAACTCCAGTGTTTTCTTCTGAGGGATCCTCCACATCGGTGACTGACCCTTCTCAGTGAACGAGGTTACTGCAATGGGGTCTCCCGGGTCTTCTTTTGATCAGATCTGGGGGTTCTGTGGTAGTGTTCTCTGTGAACTTGGGTGGGGGGTCACTGATGTGGACATGTCCCCAAAATATCGTTTCCCCACTTCAGGAGGAAGCCAGGTCTCTACATTCCATCATTTTATCACTTTTTTTTTATCATGTTGTGCGTGTGTGTGTGTGTGCTTGGGGGGGGGGGGGGGGGGGGTGAAGTGTCATCATTAGAACCTTCAACTACAGGATCCTTCTGACTCCAAATTGAAGAACTTGGGGAAGTCAATTTGGACTTCAACAGTGCTTACCTCATTCCCTGCCGTAACAAGGGTGTTTTTGTTCCCTGCTTCAGAAGCTTAACTGACGATGTGAGGGCAAGGTTGATTCTGCAGCACCGAGAGCAGAAACTCAGACATGGTTTTGAAAGGGAATCATTTGACTGTTTTTTTTTCTGCCTCCAGCAGTTTTGAAAAGGTTTAAGAAGCAAATTCTTGTTTAAGTCTGGACAGATGAGCTTGTCTTCTACTCACAGGCGAACAGGAAATACTAAAGAAGTTGGAGCTTACAGCTAACAAAGGAGGTAAGATGTGCACTTCAAAATTTTTGCTGCAAGTAAACTCTGACAGCTGCCTCATGCAGAAAATGGCTGCTAGATTTATTTGCAATTAGCTTCAAATAACGGCAAATGAGTTTGAATAGAAAGTTTTTGGAGTTAAAAGTGAAAAACAGAAGTCAAACAGGAGGACATTGGTTTCTGTCGTCTGAAAAACAGCAGTGTCACTGAAATGTTCTGTACTCTTGAAGAGTTCTCACAGTTGTGGTTCTCTCTGGGCTGCTTTGTCAGCTGCTAGTATTTAAGATTACTCATCTGACCATGACCAAGAGTTCTGGTAAATCGCCTGAGGTTTCTTCGTTTTTTCCGGAATCCGTTTTTTTTTGGAGTTTTTCCTTACCGCGAAGGGGGGTCTAAGGGCAGGGATGCCAGTATAGCTTAGTCAGTTTGTTAGTTTATTTTAGTATTTTCCTATTGAACTCTTTGTATTCGTGATCCTTTTGAGTTCATGTTTTACTTCAAAGCCCATCGAGACGACTTTTGTTGTGATTTTGGGCTATACAAATAAAATTGAATTGAATTGAATTGAACTCATCGAGTGGGTGTGGTGTGGGTCCTGGTGGGTTTTGTCATTCTATTCTGCCTCGGTAAAAACAAACACATTTCTTTCAACTTTGTTCTCAGATTTGGAAAAATAATACACAGAAGACATCTGCAATAACTCCTTCCTGTTCATTTTATACTAGATAAATATTCAGACTCACATACGTCATAAACCACTTTTTCCTGCTTTGCAAGAGTCTTTTAAAACAAAAGAGAATTTCTTTTGAACCACAACAGCCCAGGGATGAGGAAGAGCTCATCTGCCTTGTGAGTATCAAGTTTGTCTTTTTCTGTCTTGTGTGTTTATTTAGAAGATTAGCAGATTTTATTGAATCAATTAATTGTAAGAACAACATAGAAAAGCAAGTTCTGTCCAAACATTGCTCATTTTATGACGGAGATATAATGATGATCTCCCTTTTAACAATTAGTGTTTTAGAAGGTATCTTTAATTTAATTAGGTGTCACTTGAATTTCCCTTTAGAGATCAATGAAGTCTTACCGAATTAAACTAAATTTCCTTTGAACCTTTTAACCAACCACTCAGCCAAATGGTGGAGCACATTTACAAAAAAAAAAGGTAATTAAAAACATTTGTTTTGTGTTTACTCAACCAAGGCAATTAGTAATAGAAGCATTTTTCTTCAATTTTCTTCTTGGTGGTGTTGTTAGACTGCTGGTAAATCCAAACTAGGCCACATTTCAGAGCACGAGTCATTGCTTTACCCTCCTGACATGTCTGATGCGTAAATGTGATGGCTTTCATTCACCCTGAAGAACCAGCAAAGCTCAGAGGCTTTTTGTTTCAGGCATAAATTCTCCCACTCACTTTTTACTTTGGAAAATGCTCTTTTTGTCCTGGTTTGGGTTTCTTTGTATTGGTTTTTGCTTTCTGTCTTATTCTGTCATGGTGAGTTCTGTTTCCTGTTTTATTTTGAAAGGTTTCCTGTTTTGTCATGTTTTTGAGTTTTACTTCCTTTGTCCCAATCTGTCCTGATCATGTTCACCTGTGTCTTGTCTGCCCTGTCTGTATTTAAGTCTCGTCTCTGCCTTCCTCTTGTGCTGGTCCATTAATGGCTCTCATGTAATGTCCTTAATGTCTCTTCCATGTACGTCTTCTGCCCTTTTTATCATGCTATGCCCACAGTGAGTTTTAGTTTTTGTTTCCCTAGCAGCGCTTTTTGTTAAGTTAATAAATCCCTTGGCCTGGAACTGTGTTCTCCCGTCTCTGCATTTTGGGTCCTTCATGCTCCCCAGCCCTCCTTGACACTTTTTTATTTTATTTAAAATCTTCAGTTGCTTGTATAGTAAAAATGTTTTATTTCTACTTAGTTTCATAAACAGTCTCACCAAACTAGAATTCCTTTCTAAGTGAAATTTGTGGTCATAAAGCGTTGTAGATACACAATGTGTCAACATTATCTTTAACAGAATAGTCGTGAAAACAATACACCATTAATCTATAAAGACCACTAAAGATCTTGAATGTTTCTCCATCATCCAAATATCTCTTTCATTGCACTATGATCTGAAGAGAAAAGCAAAATATCTGAAAGATAAATAGATTTAAAGTTATTTCACATAATTACTCACTTCTAATATTTAAAAAAAAATACAAGGAGACAAATAAGACTGTTTCACAGTTTTTCAGAGAAAAACAAAGTACTAAATTGCTTAGCATCCAAAAACAAAAAAAATCCTCAGAATGTTTTTTTTCCCCAGCTTTAGAAGCTGAGCTGACGACATGGTGACAAGATTGCTTCTGCAGTAGCACCGGGAGCAGAAACTTAAACAATTATTTCAAAAGGGAATCATTTGATCTTTTTTTTCTGCCTCCTGCAGTTTTGAAAACGTTTAAGAGGCAAATTCTTGTTCAAGTCTGGACAGACGAGCTTGTCTTCTACTCACAGGCAAACAGGAAATACTGAAGAAGTTGGAGCTTACAGCTAACAAAGGAGGTAAGATGTGCACTTCAAAATTTTTGCTGCACGTAAACTCTGACAGCTGCCTCAAGAAAGAAACCACAAAGAAGGTCGAACCGATTTGACCAAATCTGGCTTCTTTCTAAGGGGTTGAGTTCTTCCAACCATCTAACAACTAATTTTCTTGACCTTCTGTCACTAAAAATACAAACCGAGTTGGTTCACAGATTTTAACACAGAATTATACTGCAAAAACTAAAACATTGAATTTTGGGGTGTTTTAGGGATTTTTTGTGTGTTTCTTATTTAGTGCAGCAAGATAACGTTCACTATTAGTTGTTCCAGAAGATATACAAATATGTTTTAAAACTTGAAAACAATTTTTTAAATTCATCTTTTAACAATTGACTGATTTTTCTATCATTAAAGCTACTAAAAAAAACGATAAGAACACCTTTTTTTTTCAGTGCAAACATGACCATGTTGTGGGTCTGGAGCTGTGTCTTCTGGTGTTGTGTATCAGTGGTTCATGCAGGAAAGGTGCTTGTCTTCCCTGTTGATGGGAGCCACTGGGTGAACATGAGAGTCATCATAGAGGAGTTACATTCCAGGGGCCACCAGGTTTCTGTCATCCGACACACAGACAGCTGGTACATCAAGGAGACCTCCCCCTTCTACACCTCTATTAGAGTGAATTTGAAGAACGACAGTAAAAACATGGTAGCTTCTTTCGTGTCCAAGAACATTGAGATTAAGAGGGGAAGAAATCCAGCCTGGTTGCGTTTTCTACAGGAAATTGAATATCTTCCCCAATTTTTTGAATTTCATAAAATCACATGCACCACTCTTGAGAGTATTTTTGAAAATCAAGAGCTAATGCAGATGTTAAAAAACGCCAATTATGACCTAATCCTGACTGATCCGGCCACACCAGGAGGGGCCATTCTTGCTCATTACTTCAAGTTGCCTCTTGTTTTCAATGTCAGATGGACCACTTATGGTGAAGGCCATTTCATAATTGCACCTTCTCCTCTGTCTTATGTTCCAGTAACAGGAACAGAGTTCTCAGACAAAATGAGCTTCTTCCAGAGAGTCATAAATGTTTTAATTTTTCATTTTAATCAGCACAGTTTGGAGAAAATTATTGCACCCCACTATCAAGATTTAATAAAGAAATATTTTGGCCCAGATGTTAACTTTTATTCTCTGTTCCAAGCTGCAGACCTGTGGCTCATGAGAGTGGACTTTGTGTTTGAGTTCCCTCATCCCACCATGCCCAATGTGGTCTATATGGGAGGTTTCCAGTGTAAACCTGCTAAACCTCTTCCTGATCACTTGGAGGAGTTTGTGCAGAGTTCTGGAGAGCATGGATTCATCATCATGTCACTGGGAACACTGATTGCAGATCTGCCTGCTGACTTAGCTGAAGAGATCGCTGCAGCTTTTGCTGAATTACCACAGAAAGTCATCTGGAGGTACAAAGGCAGCAGACCCTCCACTCTGGGGAACAACACCTTACTGGTTGATTGGATGCCGCAGAATGACCTTCTGGGACATCCTAAAATTAGACTATTTGTCGCTCATGGAGGAACTAATGGAATCTATGAGGCTATTTACCATGGAGTCCCAGTTGTAGGGATTCCAATTGTCTTTGATCAAGCCGACAACCTCTCCAGACTGAGGGCCAAAGGAGTGGCGAGGACGGTGGAAATCTCTGATCTGGATAGGACAAACTTTCAAGAAGCCATTCAGGACGTCCTGAATGATCCGACCTACAGGATGAACATGCAGAGACTCTCCAGGCTGCACAGAGATCAGCCGATGAGGCCGCTGGATACTGCCCTCTTCTGGATAGAGTTTGTCATGAGACACAAAGGAGCTGCTCACCTGAGAACCGAGTCCTACAAGCTGCCCTGGTACTCCTACCACTCTGTGGATGTCATAGTGTTTCTGCTAGCAGCTGCTGTGCTTCTGTTGTTCTCAATCTTTGGTTTTCTCTGGTTTTGTTTCAGACTGTGTGTTCAAAGAAAACAGAAATGTGAGTAAGTTCATGTTTTATTGCAGCCAAGCAAAACAGCAATTTTCTATCATTAGAATTAAGAAAAGTTTTTGTTTTTTTTTTATTTTCTGAATGTAATAAAATCTTCAGTTGCTTGTGCATTAAAAAAAACATTTTTCTACTTTGTTCTCTTCATCATTATATAAATGGTCTCACCGAACTACAATTCCTTTCCAAAGTGAAATTTGTGGTCATAAAGCGTTGTATATACACAATGTGTCAACAATATCTTTAACAGAACAGTCGTGCCAACAATACACCATTAATCTATAAAGACCACTAAAGATCTTGAATGTTCCTCCATCATCCAAATATCTCTTTCATTGCACTATGATCTGAAGAGATAAGCTAAATATCTGAAAGATAAATAGATTTAAAGTTATTTCACATGTTATGCACAAAGTCATAAACATTTACTTTTGTTATTCAAAAAACAATAAAAGGAGACAAATTAGACTTTTTCACAGTTTCACATAGTCTTTGAGAGAATGTTTTTCAGAGAAGAACAAAGCACTACATTACTCTGGATAAAAAAAAATATCTTCAGGGTTGTAACGGTTTTAGTTTCTTTGCATTTGTGTTTTGTTTCTCTTTTTGTTCAGTCATGTTTTGAGTTCATTTCCTGTTTAATTTGAAAGGTTTCTGTGTTGTTGTGTTTTCGAGTTTTCCTTTTGTTGTGACGGGGAACCACGGAAGAACCCAGGTGCAGGAAAGACACACAAACTAAATAACTCGAAAGGGCTTTTAATGCCAAGAGCAAAACTAGAGAAGCCAGTAAACCACAACGATGCGACAATGACAGAGAGTTCAGAGCAACTTAAGAAGGGCACAAATCAGGAGCACATGAGAACCAGCTGTGGACACCTGAGAGCAGGGAGGGGAGGAGGGACCTCCAGGAGGAGTGCAGCTGAGCAGCAGGAGGCTTTCCTTGACAGAACCCCCGTCCCTAAGTCCGGCTACCAGACGGACCCCGACGAGGCTGATCCGGATGAAGGCGATGGAAGCGAGCGATCATTGTGGGGTCACAGATGTGGCGTGCAGGTACCCACTGGCGATCTGCCGGACCGTAGCCCTTCCAGTCGATCAAATACTGGATGCCACGTCCTACCCTCCTGGAGGCGAGGATCTCCCGGACAGTGTAGACCGGCCCACCGCCTACCATCCGTGGAGCAGGAGGGGGAGTGGGATCCGGCTGCAGGGGAGAGTTCCGAACAGGTTTGAGCTTGCTAACGTGGAATACCGGATGTACCTTCATGGAGCGAGGCAGGTCCAGTCTCACGGCCACAGGGTTGATGATACGAGAGATGGTAAAAGGACCGATGAATCTGGGCTGCATCTTCCTGGAACCACCCTTCAGCGGGATATCCGACGTGGACAGCCACACCTTGTCTCCCACCCTGTAGTCTGGAGCAAAAGACCGTCGCCGGTTAGCCACCATAGCGAGACGTTCTTGGTTCCGTAGGAGCTCCAGCCGGAACCTGCTCCAAGTGCGACGACATCGTCTCACAAACGCCGCTGGCCCTGAGGAGGTTGCCGATTGCTCCTGGTGTGGGAACAAGGGAGGCTGGAAGCCATAGGCAGCCTGAAAGGGAGAGTACCCAGTAGAGTTGACCAGGGAGTTATGGGCGTACTCAATCCATGGGAGCTGCGAAGACCAGGTCTTGGGGTTCTTTCCACACATGGCTCGCAGGGATGTCTCCAGATCCTGATTATACCTCTCTACCTGGCCGTTAGTCTGAGGATGGAAACCAGAACTCAGACTGACCTTGATCCCGAAGAGGTTGCAAAACTCCTTCCAGAAGGCTGCAATGAATTGTGGGCCCCGGTCCGACGTGATGCTCAGAGGAAGGCCATGAAGGCGAAACAAGTGCTGTGAAACCAGGGTGGCTAGTTCTTTGGCTGAAGGAAGTCTCTGTAGGGGTATGGCATGGGCTAACTTAGAAAAACGGTCAATGATAGTGAGGATAACCGCTTTACCTCGAGAAACTGGTAATCCGGTGATGAAGTCCATTGCAACATGGGACCAAGGTCTAGACGGCACAGGTAGAGGGCGGAGCAGCCCGGCAGGGGGAGTCCTGGGGGTTTTGACACTAGCACAAACACGACAGGCTGACACAAAGGCACGTATGTCAGAAGACATCGAAGGCCACCAGAACCGCTGGGAAATGAGGAAACCAGTCCTTGTAACCCCTGGATGACGGGCTAGTCTGGACGAGTGGCCCCACTTCAACACCATGGTTCGGAGAGACGATGGCACAAAGAGTCGGCCCTCCGGGCAGCCGGCGGGGATAGTGGCAGGATCTGGAATGGAAGCCTGTACCTGTCGCTCTAGAGACCAGCGGGTGGCTCCGAGCACCATGCGGGAGGGGAGCACAGGCGTGTCTTCAGCAGGTCTCTCCTCCTCCAGTTGGTACTGACGGGAGAGTGCGTCCGGTTTGGTATTCTTACTTCCCGGTCGATAGGAGAGGGTGAAGTCGAACCTGTCGAAGAACAGAGTCCACCTAGCCTGGCGGGGGGTAAGGCGCTTGGCAGACCGGATGTACTCAAGGTTCTTGTGGTCAGTCCAAACTAGAAATGGCTGCTCAGCTCCCTCCAGCCAGTGGCGCCACTCCTCCAGGGCCACTTTCACAGCTAGAAGTTCTCTGTTCCCTATATCGTAATTTCTCTCCGCAGGAGTGAGCTTGCGGGAGAAATACGCGCAGGGATGTACTTTGTTATCGGACGCTCTCTGTGACAACACAGCCCCCACACCAGAATCTGAAGCATCCACCTCCACAATAAATTGCTTGGAGGGATCAGGCTGAGTCAGTATAGGGGCCGTAGAGAAGCGTCTCTTCAGTTCACCAAAAGCCCTCTCAGCTTCTTTGTTCCAAACAAAACGCACCTTATCAGACGTAATCCTATGAAGGGGTGCAGCAACGCCACTGAAACCTCTGATAAAACGCCTGTAAAAATTGGCGAACCCCAAGAAGCGCTGAAGTTGCTTCTTACCAGAGGGAACCGGCCACTCCAGGACGGCCTGAACCTTAGAGTCGTCCATCTGGACCTGCCCAGGAGAGACCACATACCCCAAGAACCGAGTCCGCGTAGTGTGGAATTCGCATTTTTCGGCCTTGCAGTAGAGGTGGTTCTCTAGGAGGCGCTGGAGGACGGCTCTGACGTGCTGCACATGAGAATCTAGGTCAGGTGAAAAAACCAAAATATCATCCAGATAAACGAACACAAATTTGTTCAGCATGTCCTTCAGAACATCATTGATCAACGATTGAAATACTGCAGGAGCATTTGTTAGTCCAAAAGGCATAACCAAATATTCAAAGTGTCCACTTGGAGTGTTAAACGCTGTCTTCCACTCATCACCCTCTCTCACCCGGACCAGGTGATATGCGTTCCTGAGGTCCAACCTAGAAAACATACGTGCCCCACTCAACAAGTCAAATGCAGTGTGCAGCAGGGGTAAGGGATAGGTGTTACGTACGGTGATCTTATTCAGACCCCTGTAGTCAATACAGGGTCGCAGTCCCCCGTCTCGCTTCCCCACAAAGAAAAAACCTGCCCCAGCAGGCGAGGAAGAAGGTTGAATGAGCCCCGCCTGTAAACTCTCCCGCAGGTATGAGTCCATAGCCTCTCGTTCAGGCGGTGATAGGGGGTATATATGCCCCTTAGGGGGTTGGGTCCCCGGCAGGAGATCGATGGCACAGTCATAAGGGCGATGGGGGGGTAGAGATTTGGCCCGTACCTTACAAAACACAGAACTTAAATCGTGATAAACAGACGGAACCTTACAGAGATCTGGAGGGTCTGGAGACTGTTGAATTTCAACAGCATTACGAACTGAGGCAGAGGAGAGGCAATTAAGCAAACAAAAGGGACTCCAAGACAAAAACTGCCCCGAAGCCCAGTCGATGTGAGGTTTGTGTCTGCTCAACCAGGGAAACCCTAAAATAACAGGAGGTTTAAGGGCCTCAATAACATAAAATGACATGGTCTCGGAGTGGTTTCCAGAGATAGACACAGAAATATTAACTGTACGCACAGATACCTTGTGTAAGAGGGAACCATTAATGGCATGAATGTCTAATGCTGGAGACAGAGGTTTGGTGGGGATTTTCAGTCTATCCACCACCTCCTGGGAGATCAGATCCCCATCAGACCCCGAGTCAATAAGAGTGTCAAATTCTGCCTGGGCTCCAGCAAAGGCCACCAAGACCCTGGTAGAAGGACGAGAAGGAGAGGAAAAAGAATAGTTGCGGCTCACCAGTTTCCTCACTGCTGGGGAACCCTGGCGTTTCCCGGACAATTGCGCACAACGTGTCCCGAACGTCCACAGTAAAGGCAAAGTCCCTCCCGCATGCGGCGCTGCCGTTCAGCCGGAGAGAGACGGCCAGCTCCTAGCTGCATGGGCTCCGGGGAGGGATTGGGAAGAGGCGGAGAAACCTCCACGGGGCGCGGTGGGCGGTAACCTGGAAGGCTGCGTTGCTCGTTACCCCGTTCCCTCATTCTCCGGTCGATACGAACCGCCAGGTCGATCAGTTCCTCGAGGTCGTCCGGAAGTTCCCTCGCCGCCAGCTCGTCCTTGAGAGCGTCGGACAGGCCCCGCAGGAAGACATCGAGCAGTGCTTCATCTGGCCAGCGGGTGCTGGCAGCCAAGGTCCGGAACTCCACCGCGTAGTCCGAGACACAGCGGGATCCCTGCTGTAGACGAAGGAGCTCTGAAGCGGCAGCACGATGAGGCGTGGTGGGATCAAATACCGCGAGAAGCCGGGTGGAGAAGACTCGAAAAGAGCGGCACAGCTCCGATCCGCGTTCCCACTCCGCCAGTCCCCATCGTTTGGCTCTTCCAGTGAGGTAGCTCAGAGCAAACGCCACCTTGCTCTGCTCAGAGGGGAAATCATCAGGATTAAAGTCAAACTGCAGCCGGCATGAAGTGAGAAATGCCCGGCAGTCTGCAGCAGTCCCATCAAAAGGTTCAGGGTGACCCAGTCGAGGAAGGCGAGGAAGCATGCTCCAGGTTGGAGAGGCGTTCGTGAAGCTGCTGCATACCCGACATGAAGCCCCGCATCTCCTGAGCCAGGTCTGCTCGCTCCGTGCTGGTGACGGAGCCACCAACGGCGGAGGGTCCAGGTAAGTCTCGTTGAGACGAATCTCCTGCTGGGTTGGACATGGTCGCAGCGTAATGTGACGGGGAACCACGGAAGAACCCAGGTGCAGGAAAGACACACAAACTAAATAACTCGAAAGGGCTTTTAATGCCAAGAGCAAAACTGGAGAAGCCAGTAAACCACAACGCTGCGACAATGACAGAGAGTTCAGAGCAACTTAAGAAGGGCACAAATCAGGAGCACATGAGAACCAGCTGTGGACACCTGAGAGCAGGGAGGGGAGGAGGGACCTCCAGGAGGAGTGCAGCTGAGCAGCAGGAGGCTTTCCTTGACATTTGTTCTCCATCTGCCCTCAATATTTCCACCTGTCTCGTCTGTTCTGTATGTATTTAGTCCTGTCTTTCCCCTCCTGTGCTGATCCATAGTTGGCTGTTAGTTTTGCTGTCCACCAGTTCTTGTATTATTATAGTTTCAAGTCTGCCTGCCTGCTGCAGTGGAGTTTTGTTTAGCTTTTGGACTTTAGTTATTAAAGATCTGTGTTACTGGAACCTTCTGTCTCCACCTCTCTGCGCCTGGGTGCTGTGGAAATTATAATCAAATGTGTATAGTGGAAATCATAATCAGATATGTATTACTGTTTTATAAATGTGTTGTAAGCTTAAGACTGACAAAGAATGTGTCTCTACTGGGAATGGTGAAAGAACGCTCAGCAGCAGCTCAAAAGGGAAGTGAAAGATGTGACTAAGAGCACCCCCCACGCTAACCGTAATGCTTTGTCAAAAGCACCTCCTTATTTGGTATAGACAAATGTAAGAAGCTGAATGAGTGGGAAGTAGATCATATATTGTGAAACAGGATTCAAGTGTTCAATAAAAAGACCCTGCAGAAGGGAGAAGCCAGAATTGAGACAGACTGTGAGGAGAGGTTGTGAACAGCTGTGTTGAATTCTCCCTCTGCAGAGGCGAACCAAAGTTTCAGAGTGTGAAGTGTCATTATTAGAACCTCCAACTACAGGATCCTTCTGACTCTGAATTAAAGAACCCAGAGAAGTCAAATTTTTTTTTTTTCATTTTTTTCTTCTTCTCTTCTTTCACTTGTTCTGTCCAACAACTTAGCAAACAGATTAGAGCTGCAGGCCTTTTGTGTTGGACAGGTTTTACTCTCACAAAAAGAGGTTATATAACTTTAGAAGCCAGAGTGTAGATTTGAATTAACCCCTTTTTGTTGTATTATTTATTTCTTTATTTGTTACATTTAGTGTGTGTGGGGAGGAAGAGGGAAAAAAATGTGTGTGTGTGGGGGTGGGGGGTGGGGGGGCGGTGGGGGTGGAAGAGAGTAAAAGGAAGAAAGGTGAAGGGGGGTATACAAGCACTGATTTGGATAAGTTATTCTTTTAGGCTGTAACAATTATACCAGATCTGCTGGAAAGACAAATATTCCATCATGGGTAAAAATCAGACACGAAGATGAGTGGAAAATATCTGTCCATCAATACACTGTAGGTTAGAAGGAGGGATGAAGCAGACAGGGAGCAGTGTGGCAGTGTGCACGTGCACGTGGGGGTGGAGATACATGCATGCTGCCGAAGTGAACCTGGTGTTGTGGGGAACCAGATCCTACCCAGCCAGAGCAGCCAGACCAGGAGAGGGGAGGAGAGACCCCCCAAGGCCAGGGGCCCCCCAGCACCCGGACCCAGGCATCCCGGGAGGGGGGGAGGCGGGGACCGCCCACCCGACCAGCTAGGCGCAGAGAAGGCTCCCCTACAGGGGCCCCCCCAACGCCCAGAGGCATAAGCGAACCCGGTGTCCGGCCCCCAGGCCACAGGACAGGAGCGCTTAGCCGTACCAGGCGGCAGCCACGGGGGCCACCAGGTGCTGGATGCCGAGACAAGGGCCAAGGACGAAGCCAGGGCCCCAGAACCCAAGAGCCGCCCACCACCCGACCGGTGCCCCGTGTCCGCGAGCCAGCCAGGGCACGTGACCCGAGCAACCCAGAGTTCGCCACGCACCCACAGCCACCCCCCATAACCCTACCCACTACAACCCCCCCCCCCCCCCCCCCCCCTGTCATATTATCTGAGCCCCCCTCCCTAACCCTTACATGATCAACTACAGGATCCTTCTGACTATGACTTAAAGAACCCAGGGAAGTCAATTTGGACTTCAACAGTGCTTACCTCATTCCGTAACAAGGGGGTTTTTGTTCCCTGCTTCAGAAGCTGAGCTGATGACATGAGGGCAAGTTTGATCCTGCAGTAGCACCGGGAGCAGAAACTCAGACATAGTTTTAAAAGGGAATCATTTGACTGTTTTTTTTCTGCCTCCTGCAGTTTAAAACCTTTTCAAAGCAAATTTTCGTTAAGTCTGGACAGATGAGCTTGTCTTCTACTCACAGGCAAACAGGAAATACTGAAAAAGTCGGAGCTTACAGCTAACAAAGAAGGTAAGATGTGCACTTCAAAATTTTTGCTGCACGTAAACTCTGACAGCTGCCTCAAGAAAGAAACCACAAAGAAGGTTGAACCGATTTGACCAAATCTGGCTTCTTTTCAAAAGAGGTTGAGTTCTTCCAACCATCTAACAACTAATTTTCTTGACCTTCTGTCACTAAAACTACACACCGAGTTGGTTCACAGATTTTAACACAGAATTATACAGCAAGAACTTAAACATTTAAGTTTAGGGTATTTTAGGGATTTTTTTGTGTGTTTATTATTTAGTGCAGCAAGAAAACGTTCACTATTAGTTGTTCTAGAAGATATACAAATATGTTTTAAAACTTGAAAATAATTTTTAAATCCATCTTTTAACAATTTACTGATTTTTCTATCATTAAAGCTACTAAACAAAACGATAAGAACACCTTTTTTTTTCAGTGCAAACATGACCATGTTGTGGGTCTGGAGCTGTGTCTTCTGGTGTTGTGTATCAGTGGTTCATGCAGGAAAGGTGCTTGTCTTCCCTGTTGACGGGAGCCACTGGGTGAACATGAGAGTCATCATAGAGGAGCTGCATTCCAGGGGCCACCAGGTTTCTGTCATCCGTTACACAGACAGCTGGTACATCAAGGAGACCTCCCCCTTCTACACCTCTATCACAGTGAATTTGAGGGATGACAGTAAAAACATTATAGCTTCTTACGTGTCCAAGAACATTGAGATTAAGAGGGGAAGAAATCCAGCCTGGTTGCGTTTTCTACAGGAAATTGAACATTTTCCCCAATTTCTTGAGTACCATAAAACCCTATGCACCATTCTTGAGAGAATTTTTGAAAATCAAGAGCTAATGCAGATGTTAAAAAATGCCAATTATGATCTTGTTCTGTCAGACCCTTATACACCAGGAGGGGCCATTCTTGCTCATTACTTCAAGTTGCCTCTTGTTTTCAATGTTAGATGGACCACTTATTTCGAAGGCCATTTCACAATTGCACCTTCTCCTCTGTCTTATGTTCCAGTAACAGGAACAGAGTTTTCTGACAAAATGAGCTTCTTCCAGAGAGTCATAAATGTTTTATTTTTTTACTTTGGTGAGCACAGTTTGGAGAAAATGATTACACCCCACTATCAGGATTTCATGAAGAAATATTTTGACCCAGATGTTAACTTCTATTCTCTGTTCCAAGCTGCAGACCTGTGGCTCATGAGAGTGGACTTTGTGTTTGAGTTCCCTCGTCCCACCATGCCCAATGTGGTCTATATGGGAGGTTTCCAGTGTAAACCTGCTAAACCTCTTCCTGATCACTTGGAGGAGTTTGTGCAGAGTTCTGGAGAGCATGGATTCATCATCATGTCACTGGGAACATTGATTGCAGATCTGCCTGCTGACTTAGCTGAAGAGATCGCTGCAGCTTTTGCTGAATTACCACAGAAAGTCATCTGGAGGTACAAAGGCAGCAGACCCTCCACTCTGGGGAACAACACCTTACTGGTTGATTGGATGCCGCAGAATGACCTTCTGGGACATCCTAAGATTAGACTATTTGTCGCTCATGGAGGAACTAATGGAATCTATGAGGCTATTTATCACGGAGTCCCAGTTGTAGGGATTCCAATTGTCTTGGATCAAGCCGACAACCTCTCCAGACTGAGGGCCAGAGGAGTGGCGAGGACGGTGGAAATCTCTGATCTGGATAGGACAAACTTTCAAGAAGCCATTCAGGACGTCCTGAATGATCCGTCCTACAGGATGAACATGCAGAGACTCTCCAGGCTGCACAGAGATCAGCCGATGAGGCCGCTGGATACTGCCCTCTTCTGGATAGAGTTTGTCATGAGACACAAAGGAGCTTCTCACCTGAGAACCGAGTCCTACAAGCTGCCCTGGTACTCCTACCACTCTGTGGATGTCATAGTGTTTCTGCTAGCAGCTGCTGTGCTTCTGTTGTTCTCAATCTTTGGTTTTCTCTGGTTTTGTTTCAGACTGTGTGTTCAAAGAAAACAGAAATGTGAGTAAGTTCATGTTTCACTGCAGCCAAGAAAAACAGCAATTTTCTATCATTAGAATTTAAGAAAAGTTTTTCCTTTATCTGAATGTATTAAAATCTTCAGTTGCTTGTGTGTTCACATTTTTTTTCCAACTTTGTTCTCTTCATCATTGTACAAACGGTCTCACTCAACCACAATTCCTTTCCATTACATTACATCATTAATCTTTAAAGACCAATAAAGATCTTGAGTGTTTCTCAATCATCCAAATATCTCTTTCATTGCACTATAATCTGAAGAGAAAAGCAACATTTCATTTCTGCAAGATGAATATATTTTAAAATAATTTCACATAGTTAGTTACGTCTGTTATTTAAAAAAAAATACAAAGAGACAAATTAGACTGTTTCAAGGTTTGTCAGAGAAAAACAAAGTACTAAATTCATAAGAATACAAAAAAAATCTTCTGAATGTAGAAATGAGGACAAGTTTGCTTCTGCAGCAGCACCGGGAGCAGAAACTTAAACAATATTTCAAAAGGGAATCATTTGACCTTTTTTTCTGCTTCCTGCAGTTTTGAAAAGGTTTAAGAAGCAAATTCTTATTAAGTCTAGACAGATGAGCTTGTCTTCTACTCACAGGTGAACAGGAAATACTGAAGAAGTTGGAGCTTACAGCTAACAAAGGAGGTAAGATGTGCACTTCAAAATTTTTGCTGCAAGTAAACTCTGACAGCTGCCTCAAGAAGGAAACCACAAAGAAGGTCGAACCGATTTGACCAAATCTGGCTTCTTTTCAAAAGGGGTTGAGTTCTTCCAACCATCTAACAACTAATTTTCTTGACCTTCTGTCACTAAAATTACAAACCGAGTTGGTTCACAGATGTTGTCACAGAATTGAATGGATGCTTCTCCTGAATGCAAAGAGAAATGTTTTAGACAGCTAAAGAGATTCCATGATAGCAATTCCAGCACTGCCCTTCATGAACAGGACCCTGAACACTTTAGATGCATGCTTTTCAATGGAATTGTTGACACAGTCCTGCAGGAGTTGTCTGACAGGTTTTCCAATCGTGGGCTTGTGTCAGAGAAATTTACATTTATTGTTAGATTAGACCACATGACACCTTAGCTAGAGGAATCCGTTACCACATATACCCTAACGACCAGATATGTTTCAAGAGATATATTTCAAGAAATTTACCAAGCAAGTCGTCTACCTAAGGGTTACAAGGCTCTTGAGAAGTTGAAAATCCTCAAACGTGAAAATCTTGACTAGATCTTCCCAAATCTAACAGTAGCTCTGAGAGAGTTCCTCGATTTTAATTTGTACTTATAGCACCTCACAAGCCCAATATAACATTAGTGTAGCAGCAATTCAACATCTGAGCTATCCAGTCCTACAGTTTAGATTCAGATTCAAGCTCAGACTAGTAGAACCCAGATGCGCATTGTTCTATGTGTCTGACAGTGTATGCATCAGTATGGAGCAGAGCAGGGAGATTTTGGCCCATCAGTGCAGGTGCTGCACTGGCAGTGTCTTGATTGACATACAGAACGGCCAATTGATCATCCTCTGATAGATAAGTCACTGCACATGCGTGTTTAAAAACACTGAGTGCAAATTCTGTGTTTCATCAGAAAGTCGCTACTTGCCCCACAGCATGTCAAGTCTGTGGCAAAAAACTTAGAAAAGAAAAACTGTGAACAATTGATGCTTTTAAAATGTGTTTTTTCGTAACGTAGATTATTTTTTGATCAATTTTGCTTAGATCATATCTAGATCTTCTTTTTCTTCAGGATTTAGGCTGATTTTCTTAATTTTTTTGCATTCAGTTCATTGTCCTTCATCTCATCCTCATTTGTTGTTCTTGTGTTTTCCTTTATTTCTAGGTTTGTCATGTAAAAGCTCTGTTACATAACAATGTTTATTATTACAAAGTCGAGGTCCATTTGTCACAATACACAAAAACAAATAAAAGATCATATGTAAATTTTAGTTGCTTATCTTATGCTTAGGATTCAAGTTTTGCTTAAATTCACTAATAAAATTCTTTAAGTCGTCTTATCTATTCCCTTTCCTTACCAAGATCTCTGATGAGACTCTACTAAAAGCATTTGGAATAATTTTGTATAACAAGAAAATCCCCTTTATTACACTTTGCTAAATTATATATATGTTTACTGTTTAGTTTAAACCTTGTTGCTTTGAATGTCTATTTTTTACCCCCTGAACCATCTGCTTCTTGTATTCTTTGGCCTCTCTGCAGTAATGTACTCAGAATTTATTGTACATATTGTCCTCAAAACCTGTCTCCTTCTTCATTATTTCTTGCAGGATTTCCTCTTTATTTGTGCCAATTTACTAGATTATGGCTCACTGTCCAATAAAAATAATCTAAGATCTCATCTGTTGTTCAAGCTCTGTTAAAAGGATTAAATTTGTTGACGCATAAGAGGAACAGCACTTTAACTACAGCATACCTGCTCATTCAGCCAATAGCATGTGCCTTCCTTTTTACCAAATTTTCATTTAGTAATAAGACAAATACTGATACCTTATACAAGTTTAAAACCAGATATGGGACCAGAAATACTCTGCAAGACACTCCCCTGAAACTTTATACACTCTGTTATTGTCACGATTGCAGCTGCCAGCTGCATTCCCCCCTCCTCCCTCTGTGTTCTCTCCAGGCTTCTCAGCTGTTCTCTGTTTTCAATTAGTGTGTTTAGTTATTTAAGCTTTTGTCTTTGTGGTTCTGTTGTCGCAGTGTCCTGTTTAGTCCTGTCTGTTCTCGCTTGGTTTGGAGTATGTTGGTTTAGTTATTAAACCTTTTGACTTCCACACTCCTGGGATTCGAGTCCTTTCTGCTCCTGGGTCCTTTCTGGTTACAAGCCGTAACAGTTATTCATTACCTTATATGATAAATCCTCCTTATCTGTCAACTTTTACAGCTTTATGTGCAGGTGAGCGTACCTAAAAATCAAAACATGGTCCAGATGAACTTTAAATGTGGACAAAGCAGAAAGGCATCGTCTCCCTGGCAATAAAAGGTTACTGAGTCTGAAGCAACTCTGCCTGATCAAACAAAAAGGTAAGATCAGTAATTTTCCAATCTGTTGCTCAAAGAAAAGTCAAAGCTTTACTGTGAATGGCAAAACAAAAAATTTTCAATACTATCAGAGATACTTTAGAGATTGACCACTGAGGACGTTTATTTTTTGTCAGTCAAGGCTAAATATGCAAAAGTGTCCTTGATTAAAAAAAAACAAAACAAAGATCTATTAAACGACTTCTTCATGCAGATCTCAGATCCCTGTTGGTTTTGTATGATTTGTGAAATATGTCTGCCTCAAAACCACTGATTGATTAATAACCTAGAGACCTCTTTAGATGTATATATATATTTATATATAAATATTTATATATTTAATTACATTTTATTTTATTTTATTTTATTTTATTTGGGAATGATTATGAACATCTATCAGCATAAGAAATAAAGGCCACTTTAAAAGGTAGCTTTTATTGTGTTTTGACAGAGTGTTTTAAAATATGACTTCTTTTAATGTTAGTGTGGTAATATCTCTGCAGCACAAACATAACCATGTTGTGGGTCTGGAGCTGTGTCTTCTGGCTTTCTGCTTCAATGGTTCATTCAGGAAAGGTTCTTGTTTTTCCTCTTGATGGGAGCCACTGGGTGAACATGAGTCATCATAGAGGAGCTACATTCCAGGGGCCACCAGGTTTCTGTCATCCGTCACACAGACAGCTGGTACATCAAGGAGACCTCCCAGTTCTACACCTCCATTACTTTGGATGCTGAGTCTGGATTTGATGAACACTCTTTGTCCTCACTGATGACCCAAATGCTGGAAGTCCAAAGGGGAGAACATTCTATCTGGAAACGTCTTAAGATGGAAATGGAACATGCTAAAAAGGCCTCAGAGATCCACATGAAAGCCAAGAAAGCTCTGGAAAGTCTTCTTGAAAACAAAGAGATGATGCAGATGTTAAAAGACGCCAATTATGACCTAATCCTGACAAATCCAGCCATACCAGGAGGGGTCATTCTTGCTCATTACCTCAAGTTGCCTCTTGTGTTTTATGTCCGATGGACAACTTATGGTGAAGGCCATTTCATAATTGCACCTTCTCCTCTGTCTTATGTTCCAGTAACAGGAACAGAGTTTTCTGACAAAATGAGCTTCTTCCAAAGAGTCATAAATGTTCTTATTTTTAACTTAAGTCAGTTCAAGTTTGGGAAAATTATTGCACCCCACTATCAGGATTTAATAAAGAAATATTTTGGCCCAGATGTTAACTTCTATTCTATGTTCCAAGCTGCAGACCTGTGGCTCATGAGAGTGGACTTTGTGTTTGAGTTCCCTCGTCCCACCATGCCCAATGTGGTCTATATGGGAGGTTTCCAGTGTAAACCTGCTAAACCTCTTCCTGATCACTTGGAGGAGTTTGTGCAGAGTTCTGGAGAGCATGGATTCATCATCATGTCACTGGGAACATTGATTGCAGATCTGCCTGCTGACTTAGCTGAAGAGATCGCTGCAGCTTTTGCTCAATTGCCACAAAAAGTCATCTGGAGGTACAAAGGCAGCAGACCCTCCACTCTGGGGAACAACACCTTACTGGTTGATTGGATGCCGCAGAATGACCTTCTGGGACATCCTAAGATTAAACTATTTGTCGCTCATGGAGGAACTAATGGGGTTCAGGAGGCTATGTACCATGGAGTTCCTATTCTGGGGCTTCCACTCATTTTTGACCAAAGAGATAATCTTCTCAGAATCGTAGAAAGAGGAGCAGGAAAGAACATACATTTCTTTACTATGAACAAAGACGCATTCTTGCAGGGCTTGAAGGACGTCCTGAATGATCCGTCCTACAGGATGAACATGCAGAGACTCTCCAGGCTGCACAGAGATCAGCCGATGAGGCCGCTGGATACTGCCCTCTTCTGGATAGAGTTTGTCATGAGACACAAAGGAGCTGCTCACCTGAGAACCGAGTCCTACAAGCTGCCCTGGTACTCCTACCACTCTGTGGATGTCATAGTGTTTCTGCTAACAGCTGCTGTGCTTCTGTTGTTCTCAATCTTTGGTTTTCTCTGGTTTTGTTTCAGACTGTGTGTTCATAGAAAACAGAAATGTGAGTAAGTTCATGTTTTATTGCAGCAATATTTGATCATTAGAATTTAAGAAAAGTCTTTCCTTTATCTGAATATATTAAAATCTTCAGTTGCTTGTGTGTTCAAATAAACCTTTTTTCTACTTTGTTCTCTTAATCATTGTACAAACAGTCTCACCAAACTGCAAATACTTTCCTAAGTGAAATTTGTGGTCATAAAGCGTTGTAGACACACAATGTGTCAACATTATCTTTAACAGAACAGTCGTGCAAACAATACACCATTAATCTATAAAGACCACTAAAGATCTTGAATGTTCCTCCATCATCCAAATATCTCTTTCATTGCACTATAATCTGAAGAGAAAAGCAAAATATCTGAAAGATAAATAGATTTAAAGTTATTTTACATATACTTCGAGTTATACACAAAGTTATACACATTTAATTTTGTTATTCAAAAAAACAATACAAGGAGACAAATTAGACTGTCTCACATTTTCTTTGAGAGAATGTTCTTCAGAGAAGAACAAAGCACTAAATTGCTTAGGATCCCAAAATAATATCTTCAGGGTTGTTATGGTTTTAGTTTCTTTGCATTTTTTCTGTTTCTCTTTTTGTTTAGTCATGTTTTGGGTTCATTTCCTGTTTAATTTTGAAAGGTTTCTGTGTTGTTGTGTTTTCGACTTTTCCTTTTGTTCTCCATCTGTCCTCAATATTTCCACCTGTCTCGTCTGTTCTGTATGTATTTAAGTCCTGTCTTTCCCTTCCTCCTGTGCTGATCCATAGTTGGCTGTTAGTTTTGCTGTCCTCCATTTCTTGTATTATTATTGTTTTGAGTTTTCCTGCCTGCTGCAGTGGAGTTTTGTTTAGCTTTTGGACTTCAGTTATTAAACCACCAGCACCCATCCTCAGTTTAAACCGCGATTATCAAACAACATATCCCAGTTCACATAACAAGCATATCTCACAAACACCCCCAGCTCAGATCCACCAGATCCACAGTTAGATATCTCCATCACATTCACACATTACCGGACAAAAAAGATAAATCAATCCATCTGCACACACACACGGTTTTGAACTTTGCTGTTTTAAACATTCGCTCTCTTTTAAACAAATCTTTTATTGTGAATTAGCTCATTTTAGACAACAACTTAGATTGCCTTCTTTTAACAGAGACCTGACTTGGTACTGATGCTTCTGTTGTTCTCACTGAAGCTTCCCCAATAAATTTTCACTTTTTATTTTCTACCAGGGGAGATAAAAAAGGCGGTGGCACTTTATCAATTGCTTGTGGCTCATTTGCAACCAAAACGATCACGCTAAATAGCTACTCCTCATTTGAGCATGATGCATTTTCTTTTAACAGCCCGTCTATTTTATGTGTTACTGTTTACAGACCAACAAAGCCTCCCTCGTGTTTTATTCAAGAATGTTCTGATTTTTTTTTATCAATAATACACTCCAAATACAGTAGAGTTTTAATAACTGGTGATTTTAACCTTAATGTTGATAAAGATAGTGATGCTCATACAAATGAGTTTCTCAACCTTTTGCACTGTATGGATTTTACACAGCATGTCACACAGCCTACCCACAGCATGGGGCGCACTCTAGACTTGGTCATTACCCATGGCCTGTCCTGCAGTGTGTCCTCTGTTGTTGACATGGCTGTGTCAGATCACTATTGTATATTTTTTAATATCACCAGTTTTACTCAACAGGAAGCTCCAGCGAGAACTGTGAGGAAACAATACATAACTCCTGATGTGTCTGCAAATTTTATTAATATTTTACATCAAACTCCTGCTCAGATTTGACCTGCAATCATGTGATTTTATGGTTGAACATTTTAACAACAAACTACAGTCAGCCATTGATGCTGTAGCTCCACTTAAAACTAAAACGTTGAAAACTAAAGCTACAGCACCCTGGAGGAACGAACCAATTAGAGCCTTGAAACGTGAATGCAGGAGGGCGAACAGGAAGTGGAGAAAAACGAAATTAACTGTACATCGCAAAATTTTTAAAGAGCAGCAAATGATGTACAGTCATGCAATAAAAAAAGCTAGAACCCTCCACTTCTCAAACTTAATTTTACAAAAAAAAAAATATCCTAAAGTTCTCTTTAAACAATAGACAGTTTAACTAAAAGAGACTCTCAAAGGTCCTCCATAGCAGCCTCGAAGCTATATGTGAGAGTTTTGCAGACCACTTCAGGAGTAAAATCAATGCTATTATATCTACACTCTTAACTCAAAAGGTGTTGTTTAGAATGAAACTATGGCATTGCATTTATCAGAGAAAACACTGGAAAGTTTTGTCCTGGTTGATGCTATGGCACTTGGTCAGGTTTTCTCCCAGTTAAAGTCAACCACCTGCCTTTTTGACCCAATCCCACATTGTTGTTGAAAACATTTTATGACTTCTTTGAGTTTGAGCTTTTAAATATAGTAAATTACTCTCTTCAGACAGGTGTCTTCCCTGCTGCCTTTAAAACGGCAGTGGTGAGGCCTCTTCTGAAGAAGAATAATTTAGAGCCAAACAACTATAAAAGTTATCATACAATATCCAACTTGCCATTTTTAAGTAAAATGATTGAAAAAACTGTTGTAATCCAATTAAATGAGTTTTTAAATAGAAATAACATCTTTGAAAAATATCAATCAGATTTTAGGACAAACCACAGCACAGAGACGGCCATTGTTAAAATAGTAAATGATATTAGATGTAATCTGGACTGTCAGAAACTCTCAGTTCTAGTACTACTGGATCTCAGTGCTGCATTCGACACAGTAGATCACAGTATTTTACTCAACAGGCTGAGAGGTTTAGGCATCTCTGGTACAGTACTAAAATGGTTAAATTCCTATCTCACAGATTGAAGATTTTACGTAAGTATGGATACTTGCTCCTCAAAGGTCTTTGACATCAACTGTGGGGTCCCCCAAGGTTCAATTTTAGGCCCACTACTTTTTAATATATATATGCTGCCACTGGGGGACGTCATCAGAAGGCATGGTGTTTGTTTTCATAGCTACGCTGATGACGCTCAACTCTACATCGCTGTGTCTCCTGATGACGAAGAGTCAGTCACACAGTCTTAAAATGCATTTTAGACATTAAGTCATGGACTAGTTTTATATGTGTATGTATATACATTTATTTATTTATTTGTATTTATTTTATTTATTTATTTATTTTTTGGGTCACACTCACAATTTCATATGTCTATTAAGGTTTATGTAATTGTTCCAGGGTCTTCTTTTGATCGGATCTGGGGGTTCTGTGATAGTGTTCTCCGTGAACTTGGGTGGGGGGTCACTGATGTGGACATGTCCCCAAAATATCGTTTCCCCACTTCAGGAGGAAGCCAGGTCTCTACATTCCCTCATTTTATCACTTTTTTTTTTATCATGTTGTATGTCGTATGTTTGTGCTGGGGGGGGGGGTCCTGTGAAGTGTCTTGATTAGAACCTTCAACTACAGGATCCTTCTGACTCCAAATTGAAGAACCTGGGGAAGTCAATTTGGACTTCAACAGTGCTTACCTCATTCCCTGCCGTAACAAGGGTGTTTTGGTTCCCTGCTTCAGAAGCTTAACTGACGATGTGAGGGCGAGGTTGATCCTGTAGTAGCACCGAGAGCAGAAACTCAGAGATAGTTTTGAAAGGGAATCATTTGACTGTTTTTTTTCTGCCTCCAGCAGTTTTGAAAAGGTTTAAGAAGCAAATTCTTGTTTAAGTCTGGACAGATGAGCTTGTCTTCTACTCACAGGCGAACAGGAAATACTGAAGAAGTTGGAGCTACAGCTAACAAAGGAGGTAAGATGTGCACTTCAAAATTTTTGCTGCAAGTAAACTCTGACAGCTGCCTCAAGAAGGAAACCACAAAGAAGTTGAACCGATTTGACCAAATCTTGCTTCTTTCAAAAGGGGTTGAGTTCTTCCAACCATCAAACAACTAATTTTCTTGACCTTCTGTCACTAAAATTACAAACCGAGTTGGTTCACAGATTTTATCACGGAATTATACAGCAAGAACTATAACATTGAATTTTAGGGTGTTTTAGGGATTTTTTGGTGTGTTTATTATTTAGTGCAGCAAGATAAAGCTCTATTAGTTGTTCCAGAAGACATACAAATATGTTTCAAAACTTGAAAACAATTTTTAAATTCATCTTTTAACAATTGACTGATTTTTCTATCATTGAAACTACTAAACGAAATGATAAGAACACCTTTTTTTTTCAGTGCAAACATGACCATGTTGTGGGTCTGGAGCTGTGTCTTCTGGTGTTGTGTATCAGTGGTTCATGCAGGAAAGGTGCTTGTCTTCCCTGTTGATGGGAGCCACTGGGTGAACATGAGAGTCATCATAGAGGAGCTGCATTCCAGGGGCCACCAGGTTACTGTGATCCATCACACAGACAGCCGGTACATCAAGGAGACCTCCCCCTTCTGAAGCCATTTACCATGGAGTCCCAGTTGTGGGTCTGCCTTTGTTTTTTGACCAATATGACACTCTTCTCCATCTGCAGGTTTGAGGGGGAGCAGAAATTATCTCAGTATCCACAGTGGACAAAGATGACAACTTCCTGAAGGCCATACAGGAAGTCCTGACTGAACCCTCCTACAGGATGAACATGCAGAGACTCTCCAGGCTGCACAGAGATCAGCCAATGAAGCCGATGGACAAAGCCCTCTTCTGGATAGAGTTTGTCATGAGACACAAAGGTGCTGCTCACCTGGTTACTGAGTCAAACAAGATGCCCTGGTACTCCTACTATTCTGTGGATGTGGTTCTGTTCCTGACTGCAGCGGTGCTGCTCCTGCTTCTGACCTCCTTCATGTTCATCAGGTGTTTATTCAAAGCAGTTTGTAAACGTAAAGTGAAATCAGATTAAACTGGACAAACATCACCACTCCCATGGTGTGCAATTCATGCCAGGGAATGTTGCCATGAATTGCTGGGTTAAAGCTTTTCTCCTACACTCCTTCCAGCAGTTTGTAAACATAAAGTGAAATATGAATGACAATTTGCAACTTCAGACGCATGATTAGGTTTGATAACTCCGTTTTAGATCATTTGTCAAAACTTATATCTGGACATATTAAAAGTGTTCAGATTTTATCTTAGTGTGAAGTTGGAGCATTGGGGGGCAGAAGACCTTGGAAGGGTGAAAAATTAGAACAGTCGTGTTGATGGTCATTATAAATGAAAGGGTCAAATATACGTAAAAAATAAGTAAATTATATAATTTGAGGGGCTCAAGATTCCATTTCAAAATATGGCTTCTGTTATTTTTGCAATGCTTACAGAACCATGTGTAGCAGGATGAGTTAATTGGGCTCCCAGGTGTAGGCACTCCAGTCCAGGTGCTGCTAATTGGCACCAGGCCACCTATATAGCAGGACTGAGCTGGCTGCTGCTCATTCCTGCTTGAGACTGCCTCCCTGGGTGCCTGCACCTGAAAGTGCAGGTATGGTAGCCGGTCTTGCTGCCTGTGTAATCTCCCCATCCGTTTTGCTGCATTTGTGAGGTCTTTTGTTTATTTTCAGTGCTGTGGATGTCACCACTCCAGGTCGTACAGCCGGTGGGCTTGTGACTGGGGTGGAGGCGAAATGGGAACGGAGCGCATCGCTCCGGTTCCTTGCGATATCCCCCACTGACTGGTATGTGTGAGATGTGTGCCTCTTCGCCCTGCATGTCCTCTGGTTGCAGAGGTAATGCCCTGCTGCCTGTGTTCTGGTTTGCCTCCACAGGGTGATTGGTGGAACCCGCTGCTGCTGCTTTGCTTTTATTGTTTGCTGTGATTTCTCTGTCCGGGTCCCACCCCCGCCACGACGGAACCGGTTGGAGCAAACGCCCAGCTCACAGAGACCTCGTTGCTGCGGCATCTGACCGGACTGTGGACGGCTTCCACCAGCTGATCGGCGGTGGTTGGGGGGCTTACCAGCGCCCCGGAACACTAATCATCTTTTTAAAATCTTTATTTTTAATGGTGTGTCTTTTATTGATATTGCCAATTTTATTCTTGTTTCAGGAAGTAGGAGGCTGAGGTGGTGGATTGCTGTGTCTGGTGGTGGGTCCCAGTGTGCTGTGTGGTTTCCATCACGTGTGCAGTGATTCACAAAGGGGTGTTTGCATTGTTTTTATGCTGTTTTTAGCCACCTCGGTAAGCTCCTCCTCCAGAACATTTTTTTTAACTGATTTTTATCAAGGATTGTTTTATTAAAAGGTTTCTTAACATTGTTTTTAACTGAATTCTAATAAATTATATTGTAAACCAAACCACAGCCTCTCCCTGGGTTTAGAGCAGGACCTGCACCTGCCTTACTTTAAAATCTTTTCTTGGGGCTCAGCAGCCCCAGGTGGCGTTGTCGACCCGTTTTTCTCGTGTTGCCACACATGTATTGGTGTTCTCTTAATTTTTGTCAATCATGACACTAATACTGACTGAAAATTGAGGGGGGAAGCTGCCCCCCCTCTTTGCCACATAGTAGCTCTGCCTCTGCTTACAGTATATTTCTTTTATTTTCTTTTATTTTTTTCTTTTTTGTATAAGGGATTGTGACCTGCATTGCCATAGGGTGTTTATTCATGTAGTTCGTTATTGTAAAGGGAAAATTGACTGATCTAATCAATAATATCTGAGTGAAAATCGGTCCAACGCAATAATAAAAAAACTAGAAAAATAAATTCAGTCCATGTGATGTGTATTTGCTGTTGTGTTTTGCTATTGATTGATTTTGCAGTGAAATACAAATTTATTTTATTTTTATAACTGGCATCAGACACTATCTTGTGCCCACGAGAAACCAGTATTATTTCTATTTTACTTCAATGTCCCTTTGAAGCTTCATTATTTCATTTTTTATTTCTTGTGAACTTGTCCAGCAGCTGAGCAAACAGATGGGAGCTGAAGGCCTCTTGTGTTGGACAAATTTCCCTTTTACCGGGTTATAAACACACGAACTGACCCGTGAATGGGATATTTGTCAGTAAAAACAACTTTAAAATGAAGTACACAGGGATTTTATTTGTGGTTTTGGAAAGAACCACAAACGTTACAAGTTTTTCAAGTTTTGCATCAGCATTGAGACACGTGTCAAGGAGTGAACCCTCAGAAGAATGACAAAATGAATCAAAAAGACTGAATTCGACAACTGTGATCGCTAGAAATACAAGTTCTTATCTTTTCAATTGTAAATTGACTAATCTCATGCAGAAAATGACTGCTAGATTTATTTGCAATAAGCTTCAAATAACGGCAAATGAGTTTAAAAATAAAGTTTTTGGAGTTAAAAGTGAAAAACAGGAGGACATTGTTTTCTGTCTGAAAAACAGCAGTGTCAATGAAATGTTCTGTACTCTTGAGTTCTCACAGTTGTGGTTCTCTCTGGGCTGCTTTGTCAGCTGCTAGTATTTAAGATTACTCATCTGACCATGTACCTCGTCTCTGCTCCTGCTCCTAAACCTGGCTGTGGTTCCTGTTTCCGGCTCGACTCGCGCCCCTGACTCTCCCCAACCACGGCTGGATGAAGCTCGTCTGCTAGGCTTTATATATGTAGTTGTAGAGTTAAGTTAATTCTCTAAGAGTTCTGGTAAACCGCCTGTCCGTCCTGGGGGAGGATCCCTCCTTCATGTGGGCACCCCTGAGGTTTCTTCGTTTTTTCTGGAATCCGTTTTTTTGGGAGCTTTTCCTTACCGCGAAGGGGGGTCTAAGGGCAGGGATGCCAGTATAGCTTAGTCAGTTTGTTAGTTTATTTTAGTATTTTCCTATTGACTCTTTGTATTCATGATCCTTTTGGGTTCATGTTTTACTTCGAAGCCTATCGAGACGACTTTTGTTGTGATTTTGGGCTACACAAATAAAATTGAATTGAATTGAACTCATCGAGTGGGTGTGGTGTGGGTCTTGGTGGGTTCTGTCATTCTATTCTGCCTCTGTAAAAACGAACACATTTCTTTCAACTTTGTTCTCAGATGTGGAAAAATAATACACAGAAGACATCTGCAATAACTCCTTCCTGTTCATTTTATTCTAGATAAATATTCAGACTCACATACGTCATAAACCACTTTTTCCTGCTTTGCAAGAGTCTTTTAAAACAAAAGAGAATTTCTTTTGAACCACAACAGCTCAGGGCTGAGGAAGAGCTCATCAGCCTTGTATCAAGTTTGTCTTTTTCTGTCTTGTGTGTTAATTTAGAAGATTAGCAGATTTTATTGAATCAATTAATTGTAAGAACAACATAGTAAAGCAAGTTCTGTCCAAACATTGCTCATTTTATGACTGAGATATGATGATGATCTCCCTGTTAACAACTAGTGTTTTAGAAGGTATCTTTAATTTAACCCTTGTGCTATCTTGGATGACCCCACCCTTACTTTGACATGTTCTCCCTACCATGACAAAGGTGGATAAAGGTGGAAAAATTTCATGTAATCCATTGAACCAGTGAAGATCACAAAAAATTGAAAAAAAAAAAAGGTTCAGAGCTCTGTCTAGTGAATCTAGATGACCCAACTCCCAACGGTAAAGTGCCTAGGATAGCACAAGGGTTAATTAGGTGACACTTGAATTTCCCTTTAGAGATCAATGAAGTCTTACTGAATTAAACTAAATTTCCTCTGAACCCTTTAACCAACCGCTCAGCCAAATGGTGGAGCACATTTACAAAAAAAAGGGGAAATTAAAAAGATTTGTTTTGTGTTTACTCAACCAAGGCAATTAGTAATAAAAACATTTTTCTTCAATTTTCTTCTTGGTGGTGTTGTTAGACTACTGGTAAATCCAAACTAGGCCACATTTCAGAGCACGAGTCATTGCTTTACCCTCCTGACATGTCTGATGCGTAAATGTGATGGCTTTCATTCACCCTGAAGAACCAGCAAAGCTCAGAGGCTTTCTGTTTCAGGCGTAAATCCTCCCACTCACTTTTTACTTTGGAAAATGCTCTTTTTGTCCTGGGTTGGGTTTCTTTGTATTGGTTTTTGCTTTCTGTCTTTTTCTGTCATGGTTGAGTTCTGTTTCCTGTTTTATTTTGAAAGGTTTCCTGTTTTGTCATGTTTTTGAGTTTTACTTCCTTTGTCCCATCTGTCCTGATCATGTTCACCTGTGCCTTGTCTGCCCTGTCTGTATTTAAGTCCCGTCTCTGCCTTCCTCTTGTGCTGGTCCATTAATGGCTCTCATGTAATGTCCTTAATGTCTCTTCCATGTACGTCTTCTGCCCTTTTTATCATGCTATGCCCACAGTGAGTTTTAGTTTTTGTTTCCCTGGCAGCGCTTTTTGTTAAGTTAATAAATCCCTTGGTCTGGAACTGTGTTCTCCCGTCTCTGCATTTTGGGTCCTTCATGCTCCCCAGCCCTCCTTGACACTTTTTTATTTTCTGAATGTAATAAAATCTTCAGTTGCTTGTATAGTAAAAATGTTTTATTTCTACTTAGTTTCATAAACAGTCTCACCAAACTAGAATTCCTTTCTAAGTGAAATTTGTGGTCATAAAGCGTTGTAGATACACAATGTGTCAACATTATCTTTAACAGAACAGTCAAGAAAACAATACAATACACCATTAATCTATAAAGACCGCTATGATCTTGAATGTTTCTCCATCATCCAAATATCTCTTTCATTGCACTATAATATGAAGAGAAAAGCAAAATATCTGAAAGATAAATAGATTTAAAGTTATTTCACATAATTACTCACTTCTAATATTTAAAAAAAAATTACAAGGAGACAAATAAGACTGTTTCACAGTTTTTCAGAGAAAAACAAAGTACTAAATTGCTTAGGATCCAAAAATTTAAAAAAATCCTCAGAATGTTTTTTTTCCCAGCTTTAGAACCTGAGCTGACGACATGGTGACAAGTTTGCTTCTGCAGTAGCACCGGGAGCAGAAACTTAAACATTATTTCAAAAGGGAATCATTTGATCTTTTTTTTCTGCCTCCAGCAGTTTTGAAAACGTTTAAGAGGCAAATTCTTGTTCAAGTCTGGACAGACGAGCTTGTCTTCTACTCACAGGCGAACAGGAAATACTGAAGAAGTTGGAGCTTACAGCTAACAAAGGAGGTAAGATGTGCACTTCAAAATTTTTGCTGCAAGTAAACTCTGACAGCTGCCTCAAGAAGGAAACCACAAAGAAGGTTGAACCGATTTGACCAAATCTGGCTTCTTTCTAAGGGGTTGAGTTCTTCCAACCATCTAACAACTAATTTTCTTGACCTTCTGTCACTAAAAATACAAACCGAGTTGGTTCACAGATTTTAACACAGAATTATACAGCAAGAACTAAAACATTGAATTTTGGGGTGTTTTAGGGATTTTTTGTGTGTTTCTTATTAAGTGCAGCAAGATAACGTTCATTATTAGTTGTTTCAGAAGATATACAAATATGTTTTATAATGTTGAATTTAAGATGAATTTAAAAAAAATTTTGTATTAATCTTTTAACAATTGACTGATTTTTCTATCATTAAAGCTACTTAACGAAATGATAAGAACACCTTTTTTTTTCAGTGCAAACATGACCATGTTGTGGGTCTGGAGCTGTGTCTTCTGGTGTTGTGTATCAGTGGTTCATGCAGGAAAGGTGCTTGTCTTCCCTGTTGATGGGAGCCACTGGGTGAACATGAGAGTCATCATAGAGGAGCTGCATTCCAGGGGCCACCAGGTTTCTGTCATCCGACACACAGACAGCTGGTACATCAAGGAGACCTCCCCCTTCTACACCTCTATTAGAGTGAATTTGAAGAACGACAGTAAAAACATTGTTGCTTCTTTCGTGTCCAAGAACATTGAGATTAAGAGGGGAAGAAATCCAGCCTGGTTGCGTTTTCTACAGGAAATTGAATATCTTCCCCAATTTTTTGAATTTCATAAAATCACATGCACCACTCTTGAGAGAATTTTTGAAAATCAAGAGCTAATGCAGATGTTAAAAAACGCCAATTATGACCTAATCCTGACTGATCCGGCCACACCAGGAGGGGCCATTCTTGCTCATTACTTCAAGTTGCCTCTTGTTTTCAATGTCAGATGGACCACTTATGGTGAAGGCCATTTCATAATTGCACCTTCTCCTCTGTCTTATGTTCCAGTAACAGGAACAGAGTTTTCTGACAAAATGAACTTCTTCCAAAGAGTCATAAATGTTTTAATTTTTCATTTTAATCAGCACAGTTTGGAGAAAATTATTGCACCCCACTATCAAGATTTAATCAAGAAATATTTTGGCCCAGATGTTAACTTCTATTCTCTGTTCCAAGCTGCAGACCTGTGGCTCATGAGAGTGGACTTTGTGTTTGAGTTCCCTCGTCCCACCATGCCCAATGTGGTCTATATGGGAGGTTTCCAGTGTAAACCTGCTAAACCTCTTCCTGATCACTTGGAGGAGTTTGTGCAGAGTTCTGGAGAGCATGGATTCATCATCATGTCACTGGGAACACTGATTGCAGATCTGCCTGCTGACTTAGCTGAAGAGATCGCTGCAGCTTTTGCTGAATTACCACAGAAAGTCATCTGGAGGTACAAAGGCAGCAGACCCTCCACTCTGGGGAACAACACCTTACTGGTTGATTGGATGCCGCAGAATGACCTTCTGGGACATCCACATATTCAATTGTTTGTCAGTCATGGAGGAACTAATGGAATCTATGAGGCTATTTACCATGGAGTCCCAGTTGTTGGGATTCCAATTGTCTTTGATCAAGCCGACAACCTCTCCAGACTGAGGGCCAAAGGAGTGGCGAGGACGGTGGAAATCTCTGATCTGGATAGGACAAACTTTCAAGAAGCCATTCAGGACGTCCTGAATGATCCGTCCTACAGGATGAACATGCAGAGACTCTCCAGGCTGCACAGAGATCAGCCAATGAGGCCGCTGGATACTGCCCTCTTCTGGATAGAGTTTGTCATGAGACACAAAGGAGCTGCTCACCTGAGAACCGAGTCCTACAAGCTGCCCTGGTACTCCTACCACTCTGTGGATGTCATAGTGTTTCTGCTAGCAGCTGCTGTGCTTCTGTTGTTCTCAATCTTTGGTTTTCTCTGGTTTTGTTTCAGACTGTGTGTTAAAAAAAAACAGAAATGTGAGTAAGTTCATGTTTCATTGCAGCCAAGCAAAACAGCAATTTTTGATCATGAGAATTTAAGAAAAGTTTTTGGTTTTTTTTATTTTCTGAATGTAATAAAATCTTCATTTACTTGTGCATTAAAAAAAACATTTTTCTACTTTGTTCTCTTCATCATTATATAAATGGTCTCACCGAACTACAATTCCTTTCCAAAGTGAAATTTGTGGTCATAAAGCGTTGTATATACACAATGTGTCAACAATATCTTTAACAGAACAGTCGTGCAAACAATACACCATTAATCTATAAAGACCACTAAAGATCTTGAATGTTCCTCCATCATCCAAATATCTCTTTTGTTGCACTATAATCTGAAGAGATAAGCTAAATATCTGAAAGATAAATAGATTTAAGGTTATTTCACATGTTATACACAAAGTCATAAACATTTACTTTTGTTATTCAAAAAACAATAAAAGGAGACAAATTAGACTTTTTCACAGTTTCACATAGTCTTTGAGAGAATGTTTTTCAGAGAAGAACAAAGCACTACATTACTTAGGATAAAAAAAAATATCTTCAGGGTTGTAACGGTTTTAGTTTCTTTGCATTTGTGTTTTGTTTCTCTTTTTGTTCAGTCATGTTTTGAGTTCATTTCCTGTTTAATTTGAAAGGTTTCTGTGTTGTTGTGTTTTCGAGTTTTCCTTTTGTTCTCCATCTGCCCTCAATATTTCCACCTCTCTCGTCTGTTCTGTATGTATTTAGTCCTGTCTTTCCCCTCCTGTGCTGATCCATAGTTGGCTGTTAGTTTTGCTGTCCACCAGTTCTTGTATTATTTTAGTTTCAAGTCTGCCTGCCTGCTGCAGTGGAGTTTTGTTTAGCTTTTGGACTTTAGTTATTAAAGACCTGTGTTACTGGAACCTTCTGTCTCCACCTCTCTGCGCCTGGGTGCTGTGGAAATTATAATCAAATGTGTATAGTGGAAATCATAATCAGATATGTATTACTGTTTTATAAATGTGTTGTAAGCTTAAGACTGACAAAGAATGTGTCTCTACTGGGAATGGTGAAAGAACGCTCAGCAGCAGCTCAAAAGCTCATTACTTCAAGTTGCCTCTTGTTTTCAATGTCAGATGGACCACTTATGGTGAAGGCCATTTCACAATTGCACCTTCTCCTCTGTCTTATGTTCCAGTAACAGGAACAGAGTTCTCAGACAAAATGAGCTTCTTCCAGAGAGTCATAAATGTTTTATTTTTTTACTTTAATCAACAGATTTTGGAGAAATTGATTACACCCCACTATCAGGATTTAATAAAGAAATATTTTGGCCCAGATGTTAACTTCTATTCTATGTTCCAAGCTGCAGACCTGTGGCTCATGAGAGTGGACTTTGTGTTTGAGTTCCCTCGTCCCACCATGCCCAATGTGGTCTATATGGGAGGTTTCCAGTGTAAACCTGCTAAACCTCTTCCTGATCACTTGGAGGAGTTTGTGCAGAGTTCTGGAGAGCATGGATTCATCATCATGTCACTGGGAACATTGATTGCAGATCTTCCTGCTGACTTAGCTGAAGAGATCGCTGCAGCTTTTGCTGAATTACCACAGAAAGTCATCTGGAGGTACAAAGGCAGCAGACCCTCCACTCTGGGGAACAACACCTTACTGGTTGATTGGATGCCGCAGAATGACCTTCTGGGACATCCTAAAATTAGACTATTTGTCGCTCATGGAGGAACTAATGGAATCTATGAGGCTATTTATCACGGAGTCCCAGTTGTTGGGATTCCAATTGTCTTTGATCAAGCCGACAACCTCTCCAGACTGAGGGCCAAAGGAGTGGCGAGGACGGTGGAAATCTCTGATCTGGATAGGACCAACTTTCAAGAAGCCATTCAGGACGTCCTGAATGATCCGTCCTACAGGATGAACATGCAGAGACTCTCCAGGCTGCACAGAGATCAGCCGATGAGGCCGCTGGATACTGCCCTCTTCTGGATAGAGTTTGTCATGAGACACAAAGGAGCTGCTCACCTGAGAACTGAGTCCTACAAGCTGCCCTGGTACTCCTACCACTCTGTGGATGTCATAGTGTTTCTGCTAGCAGCTGCTGTGCTGGGGGTGTTAAGATGCAAAGATTAAAGTGCGCCCTTACTCAATGTGTTATGGTAAAGTTAGAGCCTGTGTTTATGTGTGTGTTCATACAAGGTGCTTTACGGTAACCTGTTGACAGTGATGTCAGGTGATTCTGCAGCAGAGCTGCGCATGTGCAATGTTCGGTGTGTATGGCGGACTCCATGATCCGAGGAGCATGTACTACGTCTTTCCCATGTGAATAAATGTGCCTGTTATGCACAAAAGAGAAAGTGGCTCTACGTTTCTTCATCACCACGCAAAGAGGACACGGAAGCAGACACCGTTCCCTCCATCCCTCTACAAATATCAACACAAATAAGTGTTTTTTTCCTGCGGGACGGGAGACGACACAAAATCAATGCATCTCTATTACTGTGCGGGACTAAATTCTATGAGTTTTGCGGGTGCGGGCGGGAGTGGACATACATATTGCGGGAGCGGGCGGGAGTGTAACGCATACGTTGCGGGAGCGGGCGGGATTGGTCAGAAATTCGGCGGGTGCGGGCGGGAGCGGGATGAAGAAAATAGTCCCGCGCAGGGCTCTAGAACCGAGTCCTACAAGCTGCCCTGGTACTCCTACCACTCTGTGGATGTCACAGTGTTTCTGCTAGCAGCTGCTGTGCTTCTGTTGTTCTCAATCTTTGGTTTTCTCTGGTTTTGTTTCAGACTGTGTGTTCATAGAAAACAGAAATGTGAGTAAGTTCATGTTTTATTGCAGCCAAGAAAAACAGCAATTTTTGATCATTAGAATTTAATAAAAGTTTTACCTTTATCTGAATGTATTAAAATCTTCAGTTGCTTGTGTTTTAAAAAAAAACATTTTTCTACTTTGTTCTCTTCATCATTATATAAATGGTCTCACCGAACTACAATTCCTTTCCAAAGTGAAATTTGTGGTCATAAAGCGTTTTAGACACACAATGTGTCAACAATATCTTTAACAGAACAGTCGTGCAAACAATACACCATTAATCTATAAAGACCACTAAAGATCTTGAATGTTTCTCAATCATCCAGTATCCCTTCGTTGCACTATGCTCTGAAGAGATAAGCTAAATATCTGAAAGATCAATAGATTTAAAGTTATTTCACATGTTATGCACAAAGTCATAAACATTTACTTTTGTTATTCAAAAAACAATAAAAGGAGACAAATTAGACTTTTTCACAGTTTCACATAGTCTTTGAGAGAATGTTTTTCAGAGAAGAACAAAGCACTACATTACTTAGGATAAAAAAAAAAATCTTCAGGGTTGTTACGGTTTTAGTTTCTTTACATTTGTGTTTTGTTTCTCTTTTTGTTCAGTCATGTTTTGAGTTCATTTCCTGTTTAATTTGAAAGGTTTCTGTGTTGTCGTGTTTTCGACTTTTCCTTTTGTTCTCCATCTGCCCTCAATATTTCCACCTGTCTCGTCTGTTCTGTATGTATTTAGTCCTGTCTTTCCCCTCCTGTGCTGATCCATAGTTGGCTGTTAGTTTTGCTGTCCACCAGTTCTTGTATTATTATAGTTTCAAGTCTGCCTGCCTGCTGCAGTGGAGTTTTGTTTAGCTTTTGAACTTGAGTTATTAAAGATCTGTGTTACTGGAACCTTCTGTCTCCACCTCTTTGCGCCTGGGTGCTGTGGAAATTATAATCAAATGTGTATAGTGGAAATCATAATCAGATATGTATTACGTAAGGGTTAATGGCCGACGAAGTGTGCGGTTATTACTTTTTAACGCACGACGTGGAAGCCTGAACCGTCCGACGCGTTTTAACTCTGCGTTAAAAAGTAATAATCGCACACTTCGAAGGCCATTAACCCGCTTATAGCATGGTCACTTACAAAAGCAATACATATTAACCACGTTTTAGTCCTTAATTCTTGTTTTTTTTTTTTCAATTTGGATCGCTTTTCTCACAAAGAGCGGACTATATGTTATGTGATGCGGCGCATCGCAGCACCACCGCTGCAGTCAAGATTCGGCGATATATATGCTGATCGTCCCGATGGGTTGAATAAAGAATCAGTTCAAAGAGAAAGTTCACCTCTTACCGCTTGTTTTAGTCCAAATGATGAAGCAAAAGGTTGTTTTAAAGAAGCCGGCGCAGTAATACAAAACATTTAAGCTAGCTGACCGGAACTTCTTTTTTCACCGTGCGGTTATCAGGTTTTAATGCATACCCAGCAGCCAATCAGAATCGAGTATTCAACCGGACCATGGTATAATGTTTTATAAATGTGTTGTAAACTTAAGCCTGACGAAGAATGTGTCTCTACTGGGAATGGTGAAAGAACGCTCAGCAGCAGCTCAAAAGGGAAGTGAAAGATGTGACTAAGAGCAACCCCCACGCTAACCGTTATGCTTTGTCAAAAGCACCTCCTTATTTGGTATAGACAAATGTAAGAAGCTGAATGAGTGGGAAGTAGATCATATATTGTGAAACAGGATTCAAGTGTTCAATAAAAAGACCCTGCAGAAGGGAGAAGCCAGAATTGAGACAGACTGTGAGGAGAGGTTGTGAACAGCTGTGTTGAATTCTCCCTCTGCAGAGGCGAACCAAAGTTTCAGAGTGTGAAGTGTCATTATTAGAACCTCCAACTACAGGATCCTTCTGACTCTGAATTAAAGAACCCAGGGAAGTCAATTTGGACTTCAACAGTGCTTACCTCATTCCGTAACAAGGGGGTTTTTGTTCCCTGCTTCGGAAGCTGAGCTGACGACATGAGGGCAAGTTTGATCCTGCAGTAGCACCGGGGGCAGAAACTCAGACATAGTTTTAAAAGGGAATCATTTGACCGTTTTTCTTCTGCCTCCTGCAGTTTGAAAACTTTTCAAAGCAAATTCTCGTTAAGTCTGGACAGACGAGCTTGTCTTCTACTCACAGACAAACAGGAAATACTGAATAAGTTGGAGCTTACAGCTAACAAAGGAGGTAAGATGTGCACTTCAAAATTTTTGCTCCAAGTAAACTCTGACAGCTGCCTCAAGAAGGAAACCACAAAGAAGGTTGAACCGATTTGACCAAATCTGGCTTCTTTCAAAAGGGGTTGAGTTCTTCCAACCATCTAACAACTAATTTTCTTGACCTTCTGTCACTAAAATTACAAACTGAGTTGGTTCACAGATTTTGTCACAGAATTATACAGCAAGAACTATAACATTGAATTTTGGGGTGTTTTAGGGATTTTTTTGTGTGTTTATTATTTAGTGCAGCATGATAACGTTCATTATTAGTTGTTCCAGAAGATATACAAATATGTTTTAAAACTTGAAAACAATTTTTAAATTCATCTTTTAACAATTGACTGATTTTTCTATCATTAAAACTACTAAAAAAAATGATAAGAACACCTTTTTTTTTTCAGTGCAAACATGACCATGTTGTGGGTCTGGAGCTGTGTCTTCTGGTGTTGTGTATCAGTGGTTCATGCAGGAAAGGTGCTTGTCTTCCCTGTTGATGGGAGCCACTGGGTGAACATGAGAGTCATCATAGAGGAGCTGCATTCCAGGGGCCACCAGGTTTCTGTCATTCGACTCACAGACAGCTGGTACATCAAGGAGACCTCCCCCTTCTACACCTCTATCACAGTGAATATGAGGGATGACAGTAAAAACATTATAGCTTCTTTCGTGTCCAAGAACATTGAGATTAAGAGGGGAAGAAATCCAGCCTGGTTGCGTTTTCTACAGGAAATTGAACATTTTCCCCAATTTCTTGAATTCCATAAAATCACATGCACCACTCTTGAGAGTATTTTTGAAAATCAAGAGCTAATGCAGATGTTAAAAAACACCAATTATGACCTAATCCTGACTGATCCGGTCACACCAGGAGGGGCCATTCTTGCTCATTACTTCAAGTTGCCTCTTGTTTTCAATGTCAGATGGACCACTTATGGTGAAGGCCATTTCACAATTGCACCTTCTCCTCTGTCTTATGTTCCAGTACCAGGAACAGAGTTCTCAGACAAAATGAGCTTCTTCCAAAGAGTCATAAATGTTCTTATTTTTCATTTTAATCAGCACAATTTGGAGAAAATGATCACTCCCCACTATCAGGATTTAATAAAGAAATATTTTGGCCCAGATGTTAACTTCTATTCTATGTTCCAAGCTGCAGACCTGTGGCTCATGAGAGTGGACTTTGTGTTTGAGTTCCCTCGTCCCACCATGCCCAATGTGGTCTATATGGGAGGTTTCCAGTGTAAACCTGCTAAACCTCTTCCTGATCACTTGGAGGAGTTTGTGCAGAGTTCTGGAGAGCATGGATTCATCATCATGTCACTGGGAACATTGATTGCAGATCTGCCTGCTGACTTAGCTGAAGAGATCGCTGCAGCTTTTGCTGAATTACCACAGAAAGTCATCTGGAGGTACAAAGGCAGCAGACCCTCCACTCTGGGGAACAACACCTTACTGGTTGATTGGATGCCGCAGAATGACCTTCTGGGACATCCTAAAATTAGACTATTTGTCGCTCATGGAGGAACTAATGGAATCTATGAGGCTATTTATCACGGAGTCCCAGTTGTAGGGATTCCAATTGTCTTTGATCAAGCCGACAACCTCTCCAGACTGAGGGCCAAAGGAGTGGCGAGGACGGTGGAAATCTCTGATCTGGATAGGACAAACTTTCAAGAAGCCATTCAGGACGTCCTGAATGATCCGTCCTACAGGATGAACATGCAGAGACTCTCCAGGCTGCACAGAGATCAGCCGATGAGGCCGCTGGATACTGCCCTCTTCTGGATAGAGTTTGTCATGAGACACAAAGGAGCTGCTCACCTGAGAACCGAGTCCTACAAGCTGCCCTGGTACTCCTACCACTCTGTGGATGTCATAGTGTTTCTACTAGCAGCTGCTGTGCTTCTGTTGTTCTCAATCTTTGGTTTTCTCTGGTTTTGTTTCAGACTGTGTGTTCAAAGAAAACAGAAATGTGAGTAAGTTCATGTTTTATTGCAGCCAAGCAAAACAGCAATTTTTGATCATGAGAATTTAAGAAAAGTTTTTATTTTTTCTGAATGTATTAAAATCTTGTGTGTTCAAACAAACCTTTTTCTACTTTGTTCTCTTAATCATTGTACAAACAGTCTCACCAAACTGCAAATACTTTCCAAAGTGAAATTTGTGGTCATAAAGCGTTGTATATACACAATGTGTCAACAATATCTTTAACAGAACAGTTGTGCAAACAATACACCATTAATCTATAAAGACCACTAAAGATCTTGAATGTTTCTCCATCATCCAAATATCTCTTTTATTGCACTATAATCTGAAGAGAAAAGCAAAATATCTGAAAGATAAATAGATTTAAAGTTATTTTACATATACTTCGAGTTATACACAAAGTTATACACATTTAATTTTGTTATTCAAAAAACAATACAAGGAGACAAATTAGACTTTTTCACATTTTCTTTGAGAGAATGTTCTTCAGAGACTAACAAAGTACTAAATTTCTTAGGATCCCAAAAAAATTTCTTCAGGGTTGTAACGGTTTTAGTTTCTTTGCCTTTGTGTTTTGTTTCTCTTTTTGTTCAGTCATGTTTTGAGTTCATTTCCTGATTAATTTTGAAAGGTTCCTGTGTTGTCGTGTTTTCAAGTTTTCCTTTTGTTCTCCATCTGCCCTCAATATTTCCACCTGTCTCGTCTGTTCTGTATGTATTTAGTCCTGTCTTTCCCCTCCTGTGCTGATCCATAGTTGGCTGTTAGTTTTGCTGTCCACCGGTTCTTGTATTATTATTGTTTTGAGTTTGCCTGCCTGCTGCAGTAGAGTTTTGTTTAGCTTTTGGACTTCAGTTATTAAACCACCAGCACCCATCCTCAGTTTAAACCGCGACTATCAAACAACATATCCCAGTTCACATAACAAGCATATCTCACAAACACCCCCAGCTCAGATCCACCAGATCCACAGTTAGATATCTCCATCACATTCACACATTACCGGACAAAAAAGATAAATCAATCCATCTGCACACACACATGGTTTTGAACTTTGCTGTTTTAAACATTCGCTCTCTTTTAAACAAATATTTTACTGTGAATGAGCTCATTTTAGACAACAACTTAGATTGCCTTCTTTTAACAGAGATCTGGCTTGGTACTGATGCTCCTGTTGTTCTCACTGAAGCTTCCCCAATAAATGTTCACTTTTTATTTTCAACCAGGGGAGATAAAAAAGGCGGTGGCACTGCATCAGTTGCTTGTGGCTCATTTGCAACCAAAACGATCACGCTAAATAGCTACTCCTTATTTGAGCATGATGCATTTTCTTTCAACAGCCCGTCTATTTTATGTGTTACCGTTTACAGACCAACAAAGCCTCCTTCGTGTTTCATTCAAGAATTTTCTAATTTTTTTTTATCAATAATACACTCCAAATACAGTAGAGTTTTAATAACTGGTGATTTTAACCTTAATGTTGATAAAGATAGTGATGCTCATACAAATGAGTTTCTCAACCTTTTGCACTGTATGGATTTTACACAGCATGTCACACAGCCTACCCACAGCAGGGGGCGCACTCTAGACTTGGTCATTACCCATGGCCTGTCCTGCAGTGTGTCCTCTGTTGTTGACATGGCTGTGTCAGATCACTATTGTATATTTTTTAATATCACCAGTTTTACTCAACAGGAAGCTCCAGCGAGAACTGTGAGGAAACGATACATAACTCCTGATGTGGCTGCAAATTTTATTAATATTTTACATCAAACTCCTGCTCAGATTTTACCTGCATCATGTGATTTTATGTTTGAACATTTTAACAACAAACTACAGTCAGCCATTGATGCTGTAGCTCCACTTAAAACTTAAACGTTGGCTACAGCACCCTGGAGGAACGAACCAATTAGAGCCTTGAAACATGAATGCAGGAGGGCGAAGAGGAAGTGGAGTAAAACGAAATTAACTGTACATCGCAAAATTTTTAAAGAACAGCAAATGATGTACAGTCATGCAATAAAAAAAGCTAGAACCCTCCACTTCTCAAACTTAATTTTACAAAACAAAAATGATCCTTAAGTTCTCTTTAAACAATAGACAGTTTAACTAAAAGAGACTCTGAAAGGTCCTCCATAGCAGCCTCGAAACTATATGAGAGTTTTGCAGACCACTTCAGGAGTAAAATCAATGCTATTAGATCTACTCTCTTAACTCAAAAAGGTGTTGTTTAGAATGAAACTATAGCATTGCATTTATCAGAGGAAACACTGGAAAGTTTTGTCCTGGTTGATGCTGTGGCACTTGGTCAGGTTTTCTCCCAGTTAAAGCCAACCCATCTGCCTTTTTGACCCAATCCCCACATTGTTGTTGATTTCATTTTATGACTTCTTTGAGTTTGAGCTTTTAAATATAGTAAATTACTCTCTTCAGACAGGTGTCTTCCCTGCTGCCTTTAACAGCAGTGGTGAGGCCTCTTCTGATGAAGAGTAATTTAGATCCAAACAATTATAACAATTATCGTACAGTATCCAACTTGCCATTTTTAAGTAAAATGATTGAAAAAACTGTTTTAATCCAATTAAACGAGTTTTTAAATAGAAATAGCATCTTTGAAAAATATCAATCAGATTTTAGGACAAACCACAGCACGGAGACGGCCCTTGTTAAAATAGTAAATGATATTAGTGTGGGGTATTTGGGGTTGGGTTGTGTAATTGTGTTCAGTTTAACCTGTTTCCAGCTCTTTGTTCCTGGGTCTTCTTCTTTGCAGTTACTTTTCCTTCCACCTGGCATCTTATTGGCTACACCTGTGTTCACTTATGTCATCAGTCCTCCTGTGTATTTAATCTGTGCATTTCCTCCACTCTTTACGAGATTGTTTTGTTTGCCTCTCGAGTCTACTGTAACTTTAAGTAGCAATCTATTCAGTGCAGAATTAAAGAGCTTTGCTTCTGCATTCCTGCATCCTGCGTTTGTGTCCGCAACAGGATCCTGACATTACAATCTCGTCAACATGGACACAGCAGATGCAGACCAGGCACGCTCGGTTCTTACCAGTCAAGAGCGGTTAATCCGTCAACAGGAGGAGCAGATGCACGCTCTTCACCGAGGTTTGATGGAGATGTCCACACGCCACGAGCACCAGTTGGCGGCGTTTGGTGAACGGATCGAGCAGCTGACAGAACGGGTTCAGCGTCCTCCGCCGGGCTCCCCGCCGCACCCTCCTCACCCAACTCTGGGTCTGACGTCACCTGCCCCTGCCGTTCTATTAGCCCGACCTGAGAGGTTTTCTGGAGACTCTGGAGACTGTCGAGCGTTCATAACTCAGTGTGAACTCCATTTTGAATTGCAGACTGCCAATTATCCATCTGATCGATCCAGAGTGGCCTTTGTGATCTCCCACCTCACCGGCAGAGCAGCTGCGTGGGCCACCGCTGAATGGCAGAGAGGGTCCCCTGTCTGCGCTTCCCTTCCGGCTTTCCTCGAGGCCTTTACCCAGGTTTTCCAGCACACAAGACCCGGGAGGGAGGCGGCCCGAGCTCTCATGCGGTTGAGACAACGGAACCGGCGGGTGGCAGACTATGCCATTGAATTCTGGACCCTCGCTGCAGAGAGCGGCTGGAATCCGGTTGCGCTCAACGACGCTTACCTGGAGGGTCTTTCGGAGGAGCTAAAGGATCACCTAGCTCCCCTGGATTTGCCCTCCTCCCTGGAGGCTCTCATCGCTCTGACCATCCGAATTGACAACCGTCTGCAGGATCGCAAGCAGAGTCGCCGGGGGGGGTTTCCCCATTCCAGAGAGGACTCCACTGACCACAGGAGCCTCTACTCACTTGTCCCTCCTCCTGTTCTTGCAGAACGCCCGGTGTTCCAGTCGGCAACGGAGGAGCCTATGCAGCTGGGTCGGGGTCGCCTGTCTCCCGCGGAGCGGAGGCGACGGATGACGGCGGGTGAGTGCCTTTACTGCGGTCGGCGGGGTCATTTCTGTAAGGACTGCCCAAATGCCATCGCTCGTCAGTAAGGGTGGGCACCCTGACGAGCGGTGGTCAGACGCCCACCATTCCTAAATCTGCTTCCTGCCTCTTAGAGGTTCGGGTTTTGTTCGAGGGAGGGGAGAAATCTGTGCGGGCTTTAGTTGATTCTGGAGCAGAACAGAACCTCATTGATATCGAGCTGGCTAAGCAGGCAGGTCTCAAGACGGAATCATTACCACGTCCTCTTCGAGTTGTTTCTTTAAATGGACTCCCTGTGGCCACCGCCACTGAAGTAACTGAGCCAGTTCACGTAATCGTGTCTGGTAATCATCATGAGCGTACTCGGTTCTTATTGTTTTCTTCCCCCCATAATCCAATGGTTTTGGGTTTTCCTTGGTTGCAGATTCATAACCCCACTATTGATTGGTGTTCCAGCCGGGTTACTAGTTGGAGTGATTACTGTCATGCCTCCTGCTTGCGCTCAGCTCGGTCTCCTGAGGCTGACCCCGTCGCCCCGGAGGGGCAGCCGTCCTCACCTGACCTCTCCAATGTCCCACCAGAGTACCACGACCTGGCTGAGGTATTCTCAAAGTCCAAAGCTCTCTCCTTGCCGCCACACAGGCCTTACGATTGTGCAATCGAGCTGCAACCAGGTGCTACCCTTCCAAAGAGCCAATTATTCAGCCTGTCCCAACCAGAGAGGGAGGCTATGGAACTGTACATCTCAGAGTCTCTGAGCTCAGGCTTAATCAGACCCTCCTCGTCTCCTGTAAGTGCCGGGTTCTTTTTTGTGGGTAAGAAGGACGGTTCTCTTCGACCGTGTATAGACTACCGCGGGCTTAACGAGATCACGGTCAAGAACAGGTACCCACTTCCCCTCATGGATTCGGCTTTTCAGGTTCTACAGGAGGCCCGCATGTTCACTAAGTTGGACTTGCGTAATGCCTATCACCTGGTTCGCATGCGGGCTGGGGACGAGTGGAAGACCGCTTTTAGCACGCCACTCGGACATTTCGAGTACCTGGTCATGCCTTTTGGCCTCTCTAACGCCCCCGCGGTGTTCCAGTGTTTGATCAATGATGTTTTACGGGACTTCCTTCAGCGATTTGTTTTTGTCTATTTGGATGATATCTTGATTTTTTCCAGAGACCTTGATGAACATAGGCGGCATGTTCGTCTGGTTCTCCAGCGGTTGCTAGAAAACAAGCTGTATGTCAAGGCAGAAAAATGCCAGTTTCATTCTGCCTCTGTTTCTTTTCTGGGCTTTGTGATTTCAGGTGGCGAGGTGAGGCCAGATCCAGCTAAGGTTAGCGCAGTAGCTAATTGGCCCGTCCCTACCAACCGTAAGCAGCTCCAGCGTTTTTTAGGTTTTGCCAATTTCCTTCGTCGCTTCATCCGAAATTTCAGTTCTGTAGCTGCACCCCTTACGGGTCTGACCTCCACCTCCTCCCCCTTCCACTGGACTGAGGCGGCTAACTCAGCTTTTGACCGCCTAAAACAGCTCTTCACCTCTGCACCTGTCTTGGCTCAACCTGACCCTTCCAGCCAGTTCATCGTGGAAGTAGATGCTTCAGACTCTGGGGTAGGGGCTGTGTTATCTCAGAGGGGGTGGGGTGACAGCAAGTTGCGCCCTTGCGCTTTCTTTTCTCGCCGGCTTACCCCGGCGGAGCGTAATTATGACGTGGGTGACAAAGAGCTGCTGGCTATTAAATTAGCTTTAGAGGAATGGAGACACTGGTTGGAGGGGTCAAATCTGCCGTTTGTGGTCTGGACAGATCATAAAAATCTTTCTTACCTTCGGACCGCTAAGCGGCTGAATTCAAGGCAGGCACGGTGGTCTTTGTTTTTTAGTCGGTTTGATTTTGTTGTTTCTTACCGTCCTGGCTCCAAGAATGCGAAGCCGGATGCACTGTCACGGCAACAGGATTCTGTGGAGGTAGAGAAACCCCCCGAGACCATTATTCCCCCTTCCTGTGTCCTGGGTGCACTCTGCTGGCAGCTGGAGAAGGACATTAGAGCAGCACATTCTCAGGAGCCGGATCCAGGTGGGGGTCCTCCTGATCGATTGTTTGTTCCCAGTGCCTTGAGGAGGCAGACCCTCCAGTGGGCTCATTCTTCCAGACTCACCTGCCACCCGGGTGTACGAAGGACAGTGTCCTTCCTGCGTCGCAGATTCTGGTGGCCCAGTATGTCTCGAGACACACAGGACTTTGTTTCGGGTTGCCTCATCTGTTCTCAAAACAAGGTCAGTCACAGACCACCAGCTGGGCAACTGCACCCCTTGTCTGTTCCAACTCGTCCGTGGTCTCACATTTGTTTGGACTTTGTAACCGGGTTACCCCCCTCTGCTGGTAAGACAGTAATCATGACTGTTGTGGACCGCTTCTCCAAGGCGGCCCATTTTGTGGCATTAACCAAACTACCCTCTGCTGCAGAGACCGCCAAGTTAATCCTCCACCACGTGTTCAGGCTGCACAGCATTCCTGTGGACATTGTGTCAGATCGGGGTCGTCAGTTTATTTCACAGGTTTGGAAGGCCTTCTGTGCAGCTTTTGGGGCTACAGCCAGCCTGTCCTCTGGCTTTCACCCCCAAACCAATGGCCAGGCTGAGCGGACCAACCAAGACCTGGAGGCTGCCCTCCGTTGCGTCTGCTCCCGCCGCCAGTCGTCCTGGAGTTTCCTGCTGCCCTGGGTAGAGTACGCACACAATTCTCTTACCTCATCTGCTTCTGGTTTGTCCCCCTTCGAGTGTTCTCTGGGCTATCAGCCTCCACTATTCCCAGAGCAGGAGAAGGAGGTGGCCGTACCTTCAGTCCAGCATCTCTATCGCCGCTGCAGGCGCATCTGTAGGGAGGCCAGGGCGGCTCTGCTCCGCTTGTCTGCAGCAAATAAGCGGCTGGCTGATCGTCATCGCATACCGGCGCCAAAGTATACACCTGGTCAGTTGGTCATGCTGTCCACTGCTAACATAAAGCTTCGCACCGAATCAAAGAAGTTGTCCCCAAGGTATATCGGCCCATTCGAGGTGGTGAAGGTTGTTAACCCAGTGGCGGTCAAGCTTCGGCTTCCCAGGTCCCTACGCATCCACCCTGTTTTTCACGTCTCCCAAATCAAGCCTCATGTCGTCTGCTCTCTACAGCCTGCCTCTGTTCCACCTCCCCCCCCCCTCGCATCATAGAGGGTCATCCAGCCTATACAGTTCGATGCCTGCTGGATGCCAGGCGGCGGGGCAGAGGTCTTCAATATCTGGTGGACTGGAAGGGTTGTGGTCCTGAGGAGAGGTCCTGGGTGCCGGCCTCCTGGATCTTGGATCCAGCTCTCATTAGTGCGTTTCATCGCCGTCACCCTGACAAGCCTAGCAGTGCGCCCAGAGGCGCCCCTTGAGGGGGGGGGGGGTAATGTGGGGTATTTGGGGTTGGGTTGTGTAATTGTGTTCAGTTTAACCTGTTTCCAGCTCTTTGTTCCTGGGTCTTCTTCTTTGCAGTTACTTTTCCTTCCACCTGGCATCTTATTGGCTACACCTGTGTTCACTTATGTCATCAGTCCTCCTGTGTATTTAATCTGTGCATTTCCTCCACTCTTTACGAGATTGTTTTGTTTGCCTCTCGAGTCTAGATAGATAGATAGATAGTCTTTATTGTCATTGCAACATTGTACAACGAGATTAAAGTGCAAAAATAGTCAAATAGTAAAAATAAAATCACAATAAAATAGTATAAAACAATATAAAATAAATAGCATAAAAACAATATAAAATACAGCATAACAGACATAACAGACAAAATACAGACATAACCCACACACGCGTAAACATTCTGTCATGTTTCCATTTATGGCTTGTTCTTTACAGCGTTTAATGTAGTTATTGCTACGGGATAAAAACTTTCCTTGAATCTGTCAGTTCAAAGAGGGAGTGTCCAGGGTGTGAAGTGTCCTTTAGAATGTCCTGGGCTTTTTTGAGGCAGCGCGAGCGGTGGAGTTCTTCCAGAGGGAGGAGAGGGCAGCCGGTGATCCTCTGTGCCGTGTTAATGACCCTCTGGAGAGCTTTCCTCTGAGCCACTGTGCATCTGCTGAACCACACACAGACACAGTACGTGAGGATGCTCTCAATGGAGCATCGATAGAAGGACACCAGCAGTCTCTGGGAGATGTTGTTTTTCCTGAGCACCCTTAGGAAGTGCAGTCTCTGCTGGGCCTTTTTCAGCAGCTCAGAGGTGTTTACTCCCCAGGTTAGATTCTCCTCTATGTGGACCCCCAGGAAGCGGAAGTCTGGCACCCTCTCCACACAGACCCCGCTGATGAACAGTGGAGAAACAGCGGTTTTCTTCCTCCTGAAGTCAATAATGACCTCCTTGGTCTTTGTGGTATTGAGGAGCAGATTGTTCTCCCTACTCCACATCGTCAACTGATCCACCTCGTCTCTATAAGCAGACTCATCTCCCCCCGAAATGAGTCCCACCACTGTCGTATCATCTGCGAATTTGACAGTGGTGTTGCTGTGGTGAGCAGGAATGCAGTCATGGGTGTACAGGGTGTAGAGCAGGGGGCTTAGCACGCAGCCCTGTGGGGAGCCAGTGCTGAGTGTGAGGGCCTTGGATGTGTGTGGGCCCACTCTCACTCTCTGACTGCGATCAGAAAGAAAGCTCTTGATCCAAGAGCAGGTGGAGTGTGGAAGTCCTAGTTCCATCAGTTTATTTACCAGTTTGTGAGGGAGAATGGTATTAAACGCCGAGCTGTAATCCACAAAGAGCATCCGCACATAGCTCCCCTGTTTCTCCAGGTGGGACAATGCAGTGTGGAGGGCTGTGACTATGGCGTCCTCTGTGGATCTCTTTGCCCTGTACGCAAACTGGTGTGGGTCCAGGGATGTTGGAAGTAGTGATGTCATGTGATTCCGTACCAGTTTTTTGAAGCACTTCATCACCACTGGGGTGAGTGCCACTGGCCGGTAGTCATTGAGACTGGTGATGTGTGTTTTCTTGGGCAGGGGGACTATAATGGAGGACTTCAGGCATGGTGGTACAGTAGACTGGGCAAGAGACTGGTTGAAAATCCTGGTAAGGACTCCAGCCAGCTGGTCCGCGCAGTCCTTCAGAACACGTCCAGAGACACCATCGGGTCCAGCAGCTTTCCTGGGGTTGACGGTCCTCAGTATGCTTCTCACCTCTTGCTCCTTCACGGTGAAGCTGAGGCTGCTGTGTGCCACTGGGTGAGGGTGTGTGGGTGTGTCGGAGTTTTCTACCTCGAAGCAAGTGAAGAAGAGATTCAGCTCCTCTGCCAGCGAGGAGTCAGCTTCGGCAGCACGAGGGGTGGTCCTGTAGTTGGTAAGATGCTGGACCCCTTTCCACACCTCCCTGCTGTTGTTGCTGTCCAACCAGCCTTCAATCCTCCTGTTGTAATCCATTTTGGCCTTCCTGATGCCTCTCTTCAGGTTGGCTCGGGTTGAGCTGTAAAGAACCCTATCGCCAGACCTGAAGGCAGTGTTCCTCTCCCTCAGCAGCTGCTGGACCTCCCGGTTCATCCAGGGCTTTGTGTTGGGGTACACCCTAATGTGCTTGTCCACCGTAACAGTGTCTATGCAGTTCTTAATGTAACACAGCACACTGTCTGTGAACACCTCCAGGTCTGGATGTTCAAAGACGTCCCAGTTGGTCCTCTCGAAACAGTCCTGTAGCTGCTGAGAGGCCCCATCAGGCCATATTTTTACTGTTTTCTTAATGGTGGGAGCAGTTTTCCTGAGGGGGGTATATGCAGGAATTAGGAGCAGGGACAAGTGGTCAGACTGGCCCAGGTGAGGTAGGGGTTTAGCCCTGAAGCCCAGCTTAATGTTTGTGTAAACCTTATCCAGAGTCTTAGCTTCTCTGGTGCTGCACTTAACATGCTGGTGAAGGTTAGGAAGCACTGGCTTTAAGTCCACGTGGTTGAAATCCCCTGCTATGATGTGCACAGCGTCAGGATACCGGCTCTGCTGCCTCCCAATGCTATCATGTAAATGTCCGATAGCTGTGTTAGCATTAGCGTCCGGTGGAATGTAAACAGCAGTAACCATGACCACAGTAAACTCCCTCGGGAGATAGATGGGCCTGCATCTGACAGTCACATACTCCAGGTCCGAAGAGCAGTGACTGTCTACAGTCTTGGTGTTTGTACACCAGTTGTCGTTGACATAGACACACAACCCCCCTCCTCTGCTCTTACCGGAGTCCTTCGTTCGGTCATGGCGCTTAGCGGTGTAGCCTGCTAGCTGGATAGCAGAGTCCGGGATGAGAGGATGGAGCCAGGTCTCTGTGATCAACAAGATGCACATGTCCTTCAAGATCTTGTTGTTCATAATCCGTAGCCTTAGTTCATCCATCTTGTTGACGAGTGATCTGGCGTTCGTCAAAAAAAGGCTGGGAAGCGGTGGTCTCTGTGGCTGTCTCCTTAGCCTGGCAAGTGCTCCAGCCCTGCAACCTCTCTTTTGCTTCCTGTCCCTCCGCCTTCGCTTCCTTACCGCGGGGGTTGTGAGCCACCTGGAGCCGGGGTCCCTCGCTATGTCCGCCGGAATCTTTTGCGAGCTGACAAACTCGGCTGCGATATTCCGGTCGCAACAGATTCCTATTTTAATTCCTACTGTAACTTTAAGTAGCAATCTATTCAGTGCAGAATTAAAGAGCTTTGCTTCTGCATTCCTGCATCCTGCGTTTGTGTCCGCAACAGGATCCTGACAATTAGATGTAATCTGGACTGTCAGAAACTCTCAGTTCTGGTACTACTGGATCTCAGTGCTGCATTCGACACAGTAGATCACAGTATTTTACTCAACAGGCTGAGAGGTTTGGGCATCTCTGGTACAGTACTAAAATGGTTAAATTCCTTTCAAGATTCAATTCAAGATTTTACGTAAGTATGGATACTTGCTCCTCAAAGGTCTTTGACATCAACTGTGGGGTCCCCCAAGGTTCAATTTTAGGCCCACTACTTTTTAATATATATTTATGCTGCCACTGGGGGACGTCATCAGAAAGCATGGCGTTTGTTTTCATAGCTACGCTGATGACGCTCAACTCTACATTGCTGTGTCTCCTGATGACGAAGAGTCAGTCAACACAGTCTTACAATGCATTTTAGACATTAAGTCATGGACTAGTTTTATATGTGTATGTATATACATTTATTTATTTATTTATATTTATTGTATTTATTTATTTTTATTTTTTTTGTCACACTCACAATTTCATATGTCTATTAAGGTTTATGTAATTGTTTGTTTCTTGTTCATGTTTTAAATATATTTTCATTTTAATTTTATTCCTTTTACATGTTATTTGTAACTCCAGTGTTTTCTTCTGAGGGATCCTCCACATCGGTGACTGACCCTTCTCAGTGAACGAGGTTACTGCAATGGGGTCTCCCGGGTCTTCTTTTGATCAGATCTGGGGGTTCTGTGGTAGTGTTCTCTGTGAACTTGGGTGGGGGGTCACTGATGTGGACATGTCCCCAAAATATCGTTTCCCCACTTCAGGAGGAAGCCAGGTCTCTACATTCCATCATTTTATCACTTTTTTTTTTTATCATGTTGTGCGTGTGTGTGTGTGTGCTTGGGGGTGGGGGGGGGGGGTGAAGTGTCATCATTAGAACCTTCAACTACAGGATCCTTCTGACTCCAAATTGAAGAACTTGGGGAAGTCAATTTGGACTTCAACAGTGCTTACCTCATTCCCTGCCGTAACAAGGGTGTTTTTGTTCCCTGCTTCAGAAGCTTAACTGACGATGTGAGGGCAAGGTTGATTCTGCAGCACCGAGAGCAGAAACTCAGACATGGTTTTGAAAGGGAATCATTTGACTGTTTTTTTTCTGCCTCCAGCAGTTTTGAAAAGGTTTAAGAAGCAAATTCTTGTTTAAGTCTGGACAGATGAGCTTGTCTTCTACTCACAGGCGAACAGGAAATACTAAAGAAGTTGGAGCTTACAGCTAACAAAGGAGGTAAGATGTGCACTTCAAAATTTTTGCTGCAAGTAAACTCTGACAGCTGCCTCATGCAGAAAATGGCTGCTAGATTTATTTGCAATTAGCTTCAAATAACGGCAAATGAGTTTGAATAGAAAGTTTTTGGAGTTAAAAGTGAAAAACAGAAGTCAAACAGGAGGACATTGGTTTCTGTCGTCTGAAAAACAGCAGTGTCACTGAAATGTTCTGTACTCTTGAAGAGTTCTCACAGTTGTGGTTCTCTCTGGGCTGCTTTGTCAGCTGCTAGTATTTAAGATTACTCATCTGACCATGACCAAGAGTTCTGGTAAATCGCCTGAGGTTTCTTCGTTTTTTCCGGAATCCGTTTTTTTTTGGAGTTTTTCCTTACCGCGAAGGGGGGTCTAAGGGCAGGGATGCCAGTATAGCTTAGTCAGTTTGTTAGTTTATTTTAGTATTTTCCTATTGAACTCTTTGTATTCGTGATCCTTTTGAGTTCATGTTTTACTTCAAAGCCCATCGAGACGACTTTTGTTGTGATTTTGGGCTATACAAATAAAATTGAATTGAATTGAACTCATCGAGTGGGTGTGGTGTGGGTCCTGGTGGGTTTTGTCATTCTATTCTGCCTCGGTAAAAACGAACACATTTCTTTCAACTTTGTTCTCAGATTTGGAAAAATAATACACAGAAGACATCTGCAATAACTCCTTCCTGTTCATTTTATACTAGATAAATATTCAGACTCACATACGCCATAAACCACTTTTTCCTGCTTTGCAAGAGTCTTTTAAAACAAAAGAGAATTTCTTTTGAACCACAACAGCCCAGGGATGAAGAGCTCATCTGCCTTGTGAGTATCAAGTTTGTCTTTTTCTGTCTTGTGTGTTTATTTAGAAGATTAGCAGATTTTATTGAATCAATTAATTGTAAGAACAACATAGAAAAGCAAGTTCTGTCCAAACATTGCTCATTTTATGACGGAGATATAATGATGATCTCCCTTTTAACAATTAGTGTTTTAGAAGGTATCTTTAATTTAATTAGGTGTCACTTGAATTTCCCTTTAGAGATCAATGAAGTCTTACCGAATTAAACTAAATTTCCTTTGAACCTTTTAACCAACCACTCAGCCAAATGGTGGAGCACATTTACAAAAAAAAAAGGTAATTAAAAACATTTGTTTTGTGTTTACTCAACCAAGGCAATTAGTAATAGAAGCATTTTTCTTCAATTTTCTTCTTGGTGGTGTTGTTAGACTGCTGGTAAATCCAAACTAGGCCACATTTCAGAGCACGAGTCATTGCTTTACCCTCCTGACATGTCTGATGCGTAAATGTGATGGCTTTCATTCACCCTGAAGAACCAGCAAAGCTCAGAGGCTTTTTGTTTCAGGCATAAATTCTCCCACTCACTTTTTACTTTGGAAAATGCTCTTTTTGTCCTGGTTTGGGTTTCTTTGTATTGGTTTTTGCTTTCTGTCTTATTCTGTCATGGTGAGTTCTGTTTCCTGTTTTATTTTGAAAGGTTTCCTGTTTTGTCATGTTTTTGAGTTTTACTTCCTTTGTCCCAATCTGTCCTGATCATGTTCACCTGTGTCTTGTCTGCCCTGTCTGTATTTAAGTCTCGTCTCTGCCTTCCTCTTGTGCTGGTCCATTAATGGCTCTCATGTAATGTCCTTAATGTCTCTTCCATGTACGTCTTCTGCCCTTTTTATCATGCTATGCCCACAGTGAGTTTTAGTTTTTGTTTCCCTAGCAGCGCTTTTTGTTAAGTTAATAAATCCCTTGGCCTGGAACTGTGTTCTCCCGTCTCTGCATTTTGGGTCCTTCATGCTCCCCAGCCCTCCTTGACACTTTTTTATTTTATTTAAAATCTTCAGTTGCTTGTATAGTAAAAATGTTTTATTTCTACTTAGTTTCATAAACAGTCTCACCAAACTAGAATTCCTTTCTAAGTGAAATTTGTGGTCATAAAGCGTTGTAGATACACAATGTGTCAACATTATCTTTAACAGAATAGTCGTGAAAACAATACACCATTAATCTATAAAGACCACTAAAGATCTTGAATGTTTCTCCATCATCCAAATATCTCTTTCATTGCACTATAATATGAAGAGAAAAGCAAAATATCTGAAAGATAAATAGATTTAAAGTTATTTCACATAATTACTCACTTCTAATATTTAAAAAAAAATACAAGGAGACAAATAAGACTGTTTCACAGTTTTTCAGAGAAAAACAAAGTACTAAATTGCTTAGCATCCAAAAACAAAAAAAAATCCTCAGAATGTTTTTTTTCCCCAGCTTTAGAAGCTGAGCTGACGACATGGTGACAAGATTGCTTCTGCAGTAGCACCGGGAGCAGAAACTTAAACAATATTTCAAAAGGGAATCATTTGATCTTTTTTTTCTGCCTCCAGCAGTTTTGAAAACGTTTAAGAGGCAAATTCTTGTTCAAGTCTGGACAGACGAGCTTGTCTTCTACTCACAGGCAAACAGGAAATACTGAAGAAGTTGGAGCTTACAGCTAACAAAGGAGGTAAGATGTGCACTTCAAAATTTTTGCTGCACGTAAACTCTGACAGCTGCCTAAAGAAAGAAACCACAAAGAAGGTCGAACCGATTTGACCAAATCTGGCTTCTTTCTAAGGGGTTGAGTTCTTCCAACCATCTAACAACTAATTTTCTTGACCTTCTGTCACTAAAAATACAAACCGAGTTGGTTCACAGATTTTAACACAGAATTATACAGCAAAAACTAAAACATTGAATTTTGGGGTGTTTTAGGGATTTTTTGTGTGTTTCTTATTTAGTGCAGCAAGATAACGTTCACTATTAGTTGTTCCAGAAGATATACAAATATGTTTTAAAACTTGAAAACAATTTTTAAATCCATCTTTTAACAATTGACTGATTTTTCTATCATTAAAGCTACTAAACAAAACGATAAGAACACCTTTTTTTTTCAGTGCAAACATGACCATGTTGTGGGTCTGGAGCTGTGTCTTCTGGTGTTGTGTATCAGTGGTTCACGCAGGAAAGGTGCTTGTCTTCCCTGTTGATGGGAGCCACTGGGTGAACATGAGAGTCATCATAGAGGAGTTGCATTCCAGGGGCCACCAGGTTTCTGTCATCCGACACACAGACAGCTGGTACATCAAGGAGACCTCCCCCTTCTACACCTCTATTAGAGTGAATTTGAAGAACGACAGTAAAAACATTGTTGCTTCTTTCGTGTCCAAGAACATTGAGATTAAGAGGGGAAGAAATCCAGCCTGGTTGCGTTTTCTACAGGAAATTGAATATCTTCCCCAATTTTTTGAATTTCATAAAATCACATGCACCACTCTTGAGAGTATTTTTGAAAATCAAGAGCTAATGCAGATGTTAAAAAACGCCAATTATGACCTAATCCTGACTGATCCGGCCACACCAGGAGGGGCCATTCTTGCTCATTACTTCAAGTTGCCTCTTGTTTTCAATGTCAGATGGACCACTTATGGTGAAGGCCATTTCACAATTGCACCTTCTCCTCTGTCTTATGTTCCAGTACCAGGAACAGAGTTTTCTAACAAAATGAGCTTCTTCCAAAGAGTCATAAATGTTTTAATTTTTCATTTTAATCAGCACAGTTTGGAGAAAATTATTGCACCCCATTATCAAGATTTAATAAAGAAATATTTTGGCCCAGATGTTAACTTCTATTCTATGTTCCAAGCTGCAGACCTGTGGCTCATGAGAGTGGACTTTGTGTTTGAGTTCCCTCGTCCCACCATGCCCAATGTGGTCTATATGGGAGGTTTCCAGTGTAAACCTGCTAAACCTCTTCCTGATCACTTGGAGGAGTTTGTGCAGAGTTCTGGAGAGCATGGATTCATCATCATGTCACTGGGAACACTGATTGCAGATCTGCCTGCTGACTTAGCTGAAGAGATCGCTGCAGCTTTTGCTGAATTACCACAGAAAGTCATCTGGAGGTACAAAGGCAGCAGACCCTCCACTCTGGGGAACAACACCTTACTGGTTGATTGGATGCCGCAGAATGACCTTCTGGGTACATCCTAAAATTAGACTATTTGTCGCTCATGGAGGAACTAATGGAATCTATGAGGCTATTTACCATGGAGTCCCAGTTGTAGGGATTCCAATTGTCTTTGATCAAGCCGACAACCTCTCCAGACTGAGGGCCAAAGGAGTGGCGAGGACGGTGGAAATCTCTGATCTGGATAGGACAAACTTTCAAGAAGCCATTCAGGACGTCCTGAATGATCCGTCCTACAGGATGAACATGCAGAGACTCTCCAGGCTGCACAGAGATCAGCCGATGAGGCCGCTGGATACTGCCCTCTTCTGGATAGAGTTTGTCATGAGACACAAAGGAGCTGCTCACCTGAGAACCGAGTCCTACAAGCTGCCCTGGTACTCCTACCACTCTGTGGATGTCATAGTGTTTCTGCTAGCAGCTGCTGTGCTTCTGTTGTTCTCAATCTTTGGTTTTCTCTGGTTTTGTTTCAGACTGTGTGTTCATAGAAAACAGAAATGTGAGTAAGTTCATGTTTCATTGCAGCCAAGCAAAACAGCAATTTTTGATCATGAGAATTTAAGAAAAGTTTTTGGTTTTTTTTATTTTCTGAATGTAATAAAATCTTCAGTTGCTTGTGCATTAAAAAAAACATTTTTCTACTTTGTTCTCTTCATCATTATATAAATGGTCTCACCGAACTACAATTCCTTTCCAAAGTGAAATTTGTGGTCATAAAGCGTTGTATATACACAATGTGTCAACAATATCTTTAACAGAACAGTCGTGCAAACAATACACCATTAATCTATAAAGACCACTAAAGATCTTGAATGTTCCTCCATCATCCAAATATCTCTTTTGTTGCACTATGATCTGAAGAGATAAGCTAAATATCTGAAAGATAAATAGATTTAAAGTTATTTCACATGTTATACACAAAGTCATAAACATTTACTTTTGTTATTCAAAAAACAATAAAAGGAGACAAATTAGACTTTTTCACAGTTTCACATAGTCTTTGAGAGAATGTTTTTCAGAGAAGAACAAAGCACTACATTACTTAGGATAAAAAAAAATATCTTCAGGGTTGTAACGGTTTTAGTTTCTTTGCATTTGTGTTTTGTTTCTCTTTTTGTTCAGTCATGTTTTGAGTTCATTTCCTGTTTAATTTGAAAGGTTTCTGTGTTGTTGTGTTTTCGAGTTTTCCTTTTGTTCTCCATCTGCCCTCAATATTTCCACCTGTCTCGTCTGTTCTGTATGTATTTAGTCCTGTCTTTCCCCTCCTGTGCTGATCCATAGTTGGCTGTTAGTTTTGCTGTCCACCAGTTCTTGTATTATTTTAGTTTCAAGTCTGCCTGCCTGCTGCAGTGGAGTTTTGTTTAGCTTTTGGACTTGAGTTATTAAAGACCTGTGTTACTGGAACCTTCTGTCTCCACCTCTCTGCGCCTGGGTGCTGTGGAAATTATAATCAAATGTGTATAGTGGAAATCATAATCAGATATGTATTACTGTTTTATAAATGTGTTGTAAGCTTAAGACTGACAAAGAATGTGTCTCTACTGGGAATGGTGAAAGAACGCTCAGCAGCAGCTCAAAAGGGAAGTGAAAGATGTGACTAAGAGCAACCCCCACGCTAACCGTTATGCTTTGTCAAAAGCACCTCCTTATTTGGTATAGACAAATGTAAGAAGCTGAATGAGTAGGAAATGGATCATGAATTGTGAAACAGGATTCAAGTGTTCAATAAAAAGACCCTGCAGAAGGGAGAAGCCAGAATTGAGACAGACTGTGAGGAGAGGTTGTGAACAGCTGTGTTGAATTCTCCCTCTGCAGAGGCGAACCAAAGTTTCAGAGTGTGAAGTGTCATTATTAGAACCTCCAACTACAGGATCCTTCTGACTCTGAATTAAAGAACCCAGGGAAGTCAATGTGGACTTCAACAGTGCTTACCTCATTCCGTAACAAGGGGGTTTTTGTTCCCTGCTTCAGAAGCTGAGCTGATGACATGAGGGCAAGTTTGATCCTGCAGTAGCACCGGGAGCAGAAACTCAGACATAGTTTTAAAAGGGAATCATTTGACTGTTTTTCTTCTGCCTCCTGCAGTTTGAAAACTTTTCAAAGCAAATTCTCATTAAGTCTGGACAGACGAGCTTGTCTTCTACTCACAGACGAACAGGAAATACTGAATAAGTTGGAGCTTACAGCTAACAAAGGAGGTAAGATGAGCACTTCAAAATTTTTGCTGCAAGTAAACTCTGACAGCTGCCTCAAGAAAGAAACCACAAAGAAGGTTGAACCGATTTGAATAAATCTGGCTTCTTTCAAAAGGGGTTGAGTTCTTCCAACCATCTAACAACTAATTTTCTTGACCTTCTGTCACTAAAATTACAAACTGAGTTGGTTCACAGATTTTATCACAGAATTATACAGCAAGAACTAAAACATTGAATTTTGGGGTGTTTTAGGGATTTTTTTGTGTGTTTATTATTTAGTGCAGCATGATAACGTTCATTATTAGTTGTTCCAGAAGATATACAAATAAGTTTTAAAACTTGAAAACAATTTTTAAATTCATCTTTTAACAATTGACTGATTTTTCTATCATTGAAACTACTAAAAAAATGATAAGAACACCTTTTTTTTTTCAGTGCAAACATGACCATGTTGTGGGTCTGGAGCTGTGTCTTCTGGTGTTGTGTATCAGTGGTTCATGCAGGAAAGGTGCTTGTCTTCCCTTTTGATGGGAGCCACTGGGTGAACATGAGAGTCATCATAGAGGAGCTGCATTCCAGGGGCCACCAGGTTTCTGTCCTTCGACTCGCAGACAGCTGGTACATCAAGGAGACCTCCCCCTTCTACACCTCTATCACAGTGAATTTGAGGGATGACAGTAAAAACATTATAGCTTCTTTCGTGTCCAAGAACATTGAGATTAAGAGGGGAAGAAATCCAGCCTGGTTGCATTTTCTACAGGAATTTGAACTTTTTCCCCAATTTCTTGAATTACATAAAACCCTATGCACCATTCTTGAGAGTAGTTTTGAAAATCAAGAGCTAATGCAGATGTTAAAAAACGCCAATTATGACCTAATCCTGACTGATCCGGTCACACCAGGAGGGGCCATTCTTGCTCATTACTTCAAGTTGCCTCTTGTTTTCAATGTCAGATGGACCACTTATGGTGAAGGCCATTTCACAATTGCACCTTCTCCTCTGTCTTATGTTCCAGTACCAGGAACAGAGTTTTCTGACAAAATGAGCTTCTTCCAGAGAGTCATAAATGTTCTTATTTTTTACTTTAATCAACAGATTTTGGAGAAAATGATTACACCCCACTATCAGGATTTAATAAAGAAATATTTTGGCCCAGATGTTAACTTCTATTCTATGTTCCAAGCTGCAGACCTGTGGCTCATGAGAGTGGACTTTGTGTTTGAGTTCCCTCGTCCCACCATGCCCAATGTGGTCTATATGGGAGGGTTCCAGTGTAAACCTGCTAAACCTCTTCCTGATCACTTGGAGGAGTTTGTGCAGAGTTCTGGAGAGCATGGATTCATCATCATGTCACTGGGAACATTGATTGCAGATCTGCCTGCTGACTTAGCTGAAGAGATCGCTGCAGCTTTTGCTGAATTACCACAGAAAGTCATCTGGAGGTACAAAGGCAGCAGACCCTCCACTCTGGGGAACAACACCTTACTGGTTGATTGGATGCCGCAGAATGACCTTCTGGGTCATCCTAAGATTAGACTATTTGTCGCTCATGGAGGAACTAATGGACTCTATGAGGCTATTTACCATGGAGTCCCAGTTGTAGGGATTCCAATTGCCTTTGATCAAGCCGACAACCTCTCCAGACTGAGGGCCAAAGGAGTGGCGAGGACGGTGGAAATCTCTGATCTGGATAGGACAAACTTTCAAGAAGCCATTCAGGACGTCCTGAATGATCCGTCCTACAGGATGAACATGCAGAGACTCTCCAGGCTGCACAGAGATCAGCCGATGAGGCCGCTGGATACTGCCCTCTTCTGGATAGAGTTTGTCATGAGACACAAAGGAGCTGCTCACCTGAGAACCGAGTCCTACAAGCTGCCCTGGTACTCCTACCACTCTGTGGATGTCATAGTGTTTCTGCTAACAGCTGCTGTGCTTCTGCTGTTCTTTGTCTTCAGAATTGTGTGTTTCTGTGGCAGATTGTGTTTTAAAAGAAAACAGAAATGTGAGTAAGTTCATGTTTCACTGCAGCCAAGCAAAACAGCAATTTTTGATCATTAGAATTTAAGAAAAGTTTTTCCTTTATCTGAATGTATTAAAATCTTCAGTTACTTTTGTGTTCACATTTTTTTTCCAACTTTGTTCTCTTCATCATTGTTCAAACGGTCTCACTCAACCACAATTCCTTTCCATTACATTACACCATTAATCTATAAAGACCACTAAAGATCTTGAGTGTTTCTCAATCATCCAAATATCTCTTTCATTGCACTATAATCTGAAGAGAAAAGCAACATTTCATTTCTGCAAGATGAATATATTATAAAAATAATTTCACATAGTTAATTATGTCTGTTATTTAAAAAAAATAATACAAGGAGACAAATAAGACTGTTTCAAAGTTTGTCAGAGAAAAACAAAGTACTAAATTGATAAGAATACAAAGAAATCTTCTGAATGTAGAAATGGTGACAAATTTGATCCTACAGCACCGGGAGCAGAAACTTAAACAATATTTCAAAAGGGAATCGTTTGACCGTTTTTTTTCTGCTTCCTGCAGTTTTGAAAAGGTTTAAGAAGCAAATTCTCATTAAGTCTAGACAGATGAGCTTGTCTTCTACTCACAGGCAAACAGGAAATACTGAAGAAGTTGGAGCTTACAGCTAACAAAGGAGGTAAGATGTGCACCTCAAAATTTTTGCTGCAAGTAAACTCTGACAGCTGCCTCAAGAAAGAAACCACAAAGAAGGTCGAACCGATTTGACCAAATCTGGCTTCTTTTCAAAAGGGGTTGAGTTCTTCCAACTATCTAACAACTAATTTCCATTACCTTCTGTCTCTAAAATTACATACCGAGTTGGTTGACAGATGTCACAGAATTGAATGGATGCTTCTCCTGAGTTCAAAGAGAAATGTTTTAGACAGCTAAAGAGATTCCATGATAGCAATTCCAGCACTGCCCTTCATGAACAGGACCCTGAACACTTTAGATGCATGCTTTTCAATGGAATTGTTGACACAGTCCTGCAGGAGTTGTCTGACAGGTTTTCCAATCGTGGGCTTGTGTCAGAGAAAATTACATTTATCATTAGATTAGACCACATGACACCTGAGCTAGAGGAATCCGTTACCACATATCCCCTAACGACCAGTGATGTTTCAAGAGATATATTTCAAGAAATTTACCAAGCAAGTCGTCTACCTACGGGTTACAAGGCTCTTGAGAAGTTGAAAATCCTCAAACCTGAAAATCTTGACTAGATCTTCCCAAATCTAACAGTAGCTCTGAGAGTGTTCCTCGATTTTATTTCCCACTTATAGCACCTCACAAGCCCAAGCTAACATTAGTGTAGCAGAAATTCAACATCTGAGCTATCCAGTCCTATAGTTTAGATTCAGATTCAAGCTCAGACTAGTAGAACCCAGACACACATTGTTCAATTTGTCTGACAGTGTATGCATCAGTATGGAGCAGAGCAGGGAGATTTTGGCCATCAGTGCAGGTGCTGCACTGGCAGTGTCTTGATTGACATACAGAACGGCCAATTGAACATCCTCTGATAGATAAGTCACTGCACATGCGTGTGTAAATACACTGAGTGCAAATTCTTTCTTTCATCAGAAAGTTACTTGCCCCACAGCACGTCAAGTCGGTGGCAGAAAACTTAGAAAAGAACAACTGTGAATAACTGATGCTTTCAAAATGTGTTTTTACAAAACGTAGATTATTTTTTGATTAATTTTGCTTAGATCATATCTAGATCTTCTTTTTCTTCAGGTTTTAGGCTGATTTTCTTAATTTGTTTGTATTCAGTTCATTCTCCTTCAGTGTTTGGCATCATCTAATACTCATTTGTTATTCTTGTGTTTTCCTTTATTCTTAAATTTGTCCTGTAAAAGCTCTGTTACATAAGAATGTGTATTATTACAAAGCCAAGGTCCATTTGTCACAATACAGAAAAAACAAATAAAAGATCATGTATTTATATCTAAATTTAATTTTAGTTGCTTAGGTTTCTAATTTTGCTTGAATTCACTCATAACATTCTTTAAGTCGTCTTATCTATTCCCTTTCCTTTCCAACATCTCTGGTGAGATTCTACTGAAAGCAGTTGGAATAATTTTGTAAAACAAGACAACCTCCTTTGTCAACCTTTACTGAATTATATTATATACGTATTTCCTGTTCAATTAAACCTTTCTGCCTTGAATATCTATTTTCACCCCTTAACCATCTGCTTCTTGGGTTCTTAGGCCTCTCTACAGCGATGCCTTCAGACTTTATTGTACATGTCCTCAAAACTTGTCTCTGTCTTCATTATTTACTATAGAATTTCCTCCTTATTTGTGCCATTTTGCTAAATTATGGCTCATTGTCCAATAAAAATAATCTAAGCCAGGGGTCCCCAAACTTTTTCCAGCGAGGGCCACATGATGTTTCCATTCTCTGATCGGGGGCAGGGTCAGTTTGAAACAGAAAAGTGTGAAGACCGCAGGGGTCCCAAAATGTGAACTGAAAGCCACACATAACTAAATATTCATAACCCAATCTGATGTCAAATAATCCTCCCTGGGTTCTTCACAAAACAAAAACAAAAAATTAAAAAAATTATGATAATCAGCAAAAACATAATAACACTCTTTATAAAATCAGTAAAAAAAATACAGTGGTGGACAAAATTGTTGGTACCCCTCATTTAAATAAAGAAAGTCCACAATGCTCACTGAAATGACTTGAAACATTCAAAAGTAACAATAAATTAAAATTTATTGAAAATCAAATAATCAAAATCAGCCGTTACTCTTGAGTTGTTGATTAACAGAATTATAAAAAAAAAAAAACTAATACCCTACATTGATGACGTGTCGAAGGACCTGAATGCATGTAATACCAGTTGCATGGTCTGTGGTTTTAAGGTAAAATCCTCTGATGTATGCAGATGATTTAGTTGTTTTTAGCCCCAGTAGCTCCGGATTACAACTTTTAAATGTCTGTTCAGAATTTGGTTTTTAGAATGATATTTTATATAATTCCAGTAAAAGTGCTGTCATGATTTGTCATACAAGGGATGATGTTGCATTGAATTTTCCTGCTTTTAAACTTTCTGATTCTGAGCTTGCTGCCTTTCACAAAGTCAAATGTCTTGGTCATATCAACAATAATCTTACAGATGACGATAATATCCACAGACAACGGTGTATTTTATATGCTCAGGCAAACACAGGCAGGTTTTATTCATGCTTGGACAATGTTAAAATTATTTTGTTCAAAACTTACTGCACACCTTTGTATACTGCCCACCTGTGGACAAATATAGGGCATCCAGTATGAGGAAGCTACAAGTAGCCAAAAATAATGCCTTGGTGATTTTATTAAAACAGCATCGGTGGTGCAGCCCAAGCAGTTTGTTTGTTGGTACTAAAGTTAATACTCTCCAAGCTTTATTAAGACATTTTATCTATGGTTTTATTTATCGTCTTAATGCTTCAAATAATTAAATCAATTTAACTCTCACCAATGTATAGTACAGCACTTTTAGATACCAATCCCCTATTTTGAGGTTTTGGTACGGTTGTCTTTTTTAAACTTTTACGTTTTTTTTTCTAAGTCAGCAGTTTTAGTGTTTTTATTAAGTTCATGATACTTGGTTATTTTACTGTTCTTATACTTTTGTCATTGTTTTTATATTCCTATGTCATTGATTTTTATACTTTTCTGACATTGTTTTTTTATTTTTTAATACTTTTTTTGTCTTTGTTCTTATACTTGTTTGAGTGTTCTATTTTTATCCTTAAGTCTTTTATACGTTTTGTGTATTTTGTGGCAAATGGACCATGAGTCTGTGATAAAGCTTATTATTATTATTGTTATTATAAACGTACCATCCATGTGCATGTTCAGCGAAGAAGAAAAAGAAAAAGAATTATGAGCTTCATTGAACAAGGAAGTGTCACAAAAAAGCGACCACATGGAGACGCTGTGGTGTCACAAAAGGAAGCAAATTGGAGTAGTAATCAGACAGTTTAACTATAATTCAGATACAGAAAAGAACATTTTCTCTCATTTACAGTAGATTTAAAGGTTGTCATATGATTTTATTTTTAAAGTTGAAGACGTTTCACCTCTTATCCAAAGGGCTTTGTCAATTCTAAAATACCTGGTAAAAGAGCTGATTTATATGTGCTGATGGGGGAGGAGTCAGACCTGAAACTGGATCTACAGCAGTGTTCTGAATCTCAAAGAAACCAAAGCAGTTTCACACAAGGTCATGAACTGCTAAAAGAAATGACAAGGTTGGGGAGGGTAGCCACTGTCTCCCCAACTCCAGCTGAGAACAAAAGACTCCTAATGACCCGAAACCATGTAGTCTACGGAAACAAAACTGTTCTGTTTATGGTCTGACTCCTCCCCCATTGGCACATATAAACCAGCTCTTTTACCAGCTAATTCCCAATTGACAAAGGCTTCAACTTGACATACCGTACCCTGAAACATACCTCCATTTCTGGAACCGAAAGCTTAGGTTATCCACTTCCTTAGCCCTCAAATTTACCGTGGGAGCTAGCATAACCTGCTTTCTGGAATACCCCCCAGATCCCAACATACAGGAAAAAAAGACAAGAAGGAGCAATAGCCGAAAGGGAGCAGTATTTCAATTCCTTACATCTCAGCCCTGTCAAAAAAACTAAAAAGGATTTCAGTCATACGAAAACTCTTGCAGTAGAATACATTTATTTTCACATACTTAATTTACATCTTAGTTGGCATTCACAAACTTTGATTGGCATAAGGCTCCGTACAATTCCATGAGATAACTTCCATAAACTTTAGGGTAAAAACCCCCGAACGGAGCCCACAGGTGGAAGCCGGGGAGGAGGGTGGGGCGACGAAAGCGGCGCTGCGGTAAGAAAGAATGAACGCTGCACACCTGGACTTAAATAGGAAGCTGAACAGGTGAGTTAATTAACTACCGCCCTAGGGGGGGAAGAGACTGCCCGAGTTTCCGGTGCCTGAAATGCGAATACATTCGCTATTTTCAGTCATACGAAAACTCTTGCAGTAGAATACATTTATTTTCACATACTTAATTTACATCTTAGTTGGCATTCACAAACTTTGATTGGCATAAGGCTCCGTACAATTCCATGAGATAACTTCCATAAACTTTAGGGTAAAAACCCCCAAAACCAAAGATCATCAAGAAGAGAGAAGAAGAAAGAATGTAAATGTATAATCAGTGTGTCATAAGATGAGGTGTGTTTTGGCGGCATTCCATTTTCATTTCATTTCATTTCCAAGTAAGACTGCTATGTGTGACCCGGCACCTTTGACCGTTGGGCCGCCCCCTTCTTTCCATTTCTTTTATCCGAGTTCAGCGCTACAAAGGGGACATACTATCTAATGGATCTGCTATGTGTGACCCGGCACCTTTGACCGTTGGGCCGCCCCCATTCGAGTACAGCGCCTCGAAGGGGACACACTATCTAATGGATCTGCTATGTGTGACCCGGCACCTTTGACCGTTGGGCCGCCCCCATTCGAGTACAGCGCCTCGAAGGGGACACACTATATAATAGATCTGCTATGTGTGACCCGGCACCTTTGACCGTTGGGCCGCCCCCATTCGAGTACAGCGCCTCGAAGGGGACACACTATCTAGTGGAATTGCTATGTGTGACCCGGCACCTTTGACCGTTGGGCCGCCCCCGTTCGAGTACAGCGCCTCGAAGGGGACACACTATCTAGTGGAACTGCTATGTGTGACCCGGCACCTTTGACCGTTGGGCCGCCCCCGTTCGAGTACAGCGCCTCGAAGGGGACACACTATCTAGTGAAACTGCTATGTGTGACCCGGCACCTTTGACCGTTGGGCCGCTCCCGTTCGTGAACCACTAGGGGAACATACTATCTGCAAAGAGAGAGAGAGAGAGAGCCCAACAAAGAAAACGAAACAAAACAGGGAGCCAACATAAGAATCACTCATACCCAATTTTTTTAAGAACCTACATCCCCATCCGCAAAACGTTGTAAGGAACTATAATTTGAACCGCTAAGTACAACCCGTATGAAGACACTACCTACATCCATCCAAAGCTCCCAAAGCATGCTAAACATGCTTAAGTACCATCCATTATTCGTAGCTTCCATCAAATACTAAGAACGAGCTTAGCGTTATTTCATTTGGTATGCTATTAAAGGCGCTTAAATAACATCCATTAATTCAAGCTTCCAACGACAGGACTACGAACGAGCTTAACTGCCATAATGTTACCCCATTTGTCATACCATAATACGAGCTCAGAACATCCATTTATTCGAAGATTTCCATCTAAGTATCAAGAAAATCCTCACTGCCATTTGTCTGAAGCTTAATTGGCGTAATTGAGTTTAGAAACCAAATTTTGAGCTCCATCGCATACTAATAATACACTTTAGAACATCCTAAATTTTGAGGCTTCCACCTGGCAATATAATCCAAGAATTTACATTCATTCTACTGCCAACATGATGATTGATTTAAGTCAGAAGTGTCATGGGAACGTAGGGGAGGTCCACCGCCCCATCACTTTCAGTTCAGCAATAGGTACATTGAGCAGTCATCGTGGCAACACCAGATCAAGGAATGCAGGGGTGTCATCATTCGCCAGAAATGGGGAAGCAGGCCAAAGAGCAGGGACTCGCAGGCTCAGGATGCGATGCATAGATAAAATACAAAACCAGTATTAGTCTCAGCAAAGAACATCTATATAAAACCTAGAAACTGATTAGTTTATACACTGATTAAGATGGATGGAATAACAACAAGGTTAAATTTATTAGAAAGTTATGGAAAGTCCCATTGTGGCTTCATCGCACCATAGAAACCACCCGTATCACAAATTCCAACAGTGAATTGATAGTGAAATACAGAACCTGCACAATATCTTAACACCAATTTTATATACACCAATTGTAAAGAAGCAACCTTTGACAGTTCCAGAGGGACGCACCTTCAGAAGGTCATCGAGAATTAGGCGATGGGAAGGGTAACCAAGGGCCAAGGAGATTGTAGATGAGGAAGGTCCACGTCCCACATAGTAATGGATTGCAGCTCGGCTGAAATTTGATTCTCATATTTGATATTAGTGGTTCTCAAATAGGTGGACAACAAAACACAGACTGCCGAAATTTTAGCCAAGGGCGTCTGGAGATCCATAAGGGATCGTAGGTTTTGATAGACTGAACCTTAGATTTTTAGAGGCGGAGCATAACAAGCCTCTACATGTAGATGCATCTAGTCAAGTGTCATCTGCTTAAGCAGGGCAGATAGAAGACTGGCTTGCGGACACAAGAATTAACTCTTGTACTAAGCTTTAGAGCGTAAAAGATGGAGTTTCTACGGTCAGGGTTAATTTGCTTATGGTGTTATTTAAATACTACCCAAGACAACCGATGAAACACATAAGACTATTATCTCACTCTTTAAAGAGCCTTAATATAAACTCCATGGCTAAATTCTCATAACCACACGATCTTTAAAACCATTAGAGCCGTGGATTCTGGCGGCCGGATGTACACAAACCGCTCTTATAAATCTTTCCCCCCAAAAACTAGAGGGCCCAGCCACAGAAGAACAAGCGGAGGGAGACTGAAGACACGACAGGCATCATCATAACAAGACCTCTAAGCATGAGAAGGACAGGCTACAAAACGGAAGACGTGAATATCCAGAACAGGAACATGGGGCCCAGGATCAAACTACCCGGAACAAGAGCACAAGATGAATGGATGACCGTGGGACCAAAGCCAGAGCAGAATCAGGTGGACCGATCATTGAACAAACGCCCACAAACAAAGAATGAAACAAAGTACACGCTGCACAAAAGCGAGAGATGGCATAAAGGGAGAGGCATGCACCAATGAACCATCCAGATCCAGAAGAAGAAAACAAATCCGGACGGGCAGAGGACCATACGTCGCAGACAACGCGGTAACCCAGATCAGAAAATGAAAGTAAGCCACAGAGATGCAAAAGACCAGGCATACAGAGGAACATTGACCACAGAGAAAACATCAAAACGCGCAAAACGAAGGGGAGCCCATAGCCTACCCAAGTCCAGTACAGGGCTTGTGATAATACAGTCGATAGCATGAGGACCGCCATGACAGCAGAAAGGTCAACCGATAAACAAATCGAGCGCCGACTGGATGCCGAGAGACGCCACCGGGAGGCATAGAGGCAGGACACTGAGAACATCAGGGATAACAGCCATCCCCAGCCACAAATCACGTCCGGAGTAAAACGTGGAGAAGGCATGGGCAGCCGAAGTAAAAAATAAACCAATCCGTAAGGCGCACGAGGAATCAGGCCACTGACGCCAAAAATAACAACGACAGGCACCAACAGGACCGAAACAAGTTCCAACCATGAACACATCCAAGGGCCACCCACAGTGGCGGCCTATACTGTGAGCAGGCGGAGGCGGCGAACGAAGAACGCCGAATGAATCAAAACAAGCCACAGACGTTGCATAAAAGAGACAAATCAAAAGTAAAAATCCACAGAGGAGAGAGGGGTCCAACAAGAACAAACCAAACGCTGAGTAAACCACCAAATGCACAGCAGCCACGACAGAAACACAAAACAAAGAGCCACCAAAATAATAAAGCCAGCGTTGAATAAAGACAGGCAAAATTCACATTCGGCTCTTATCTAGGAGCCGTAGGAGCCGAGTCCTAGCCGGATGGCTAAGACAGAGAGACACAGGAGGAGTGTCTACCCCCATGCCATCAAGCTCGTAAACGTTAACTCTACGCGTGTACCTTAATTATTCAAGTCTTCAGTCCACATTCATGCACATTATTTTGCATTCCATATTTAATTCTACAATACACATACTGTACGCATTCCATCGGTACACAGTTTTACTTAATTATAAATATAATAAGATAATAATAGTTTTCCCTAATTATTGCGCTGTCCACAGAGCGGACCTGGGTTACATTTCACTACTGGTTGGATTTGCTAAATACAACTGCGTATGCAACAAAAGAAAATCCTGAAATCTTGAAATCTTAAATAACCTACAGCAACAGAGAAAACGCCGAAAGCCACAACTAAGTCAGCCAGCATGAGAAACCTGTCCAGACGAGGACCACCAGCCCTGAACCACAGGAAAGACCCCACAACCCCTGAAACAATAACAGGATGCAGAGCCACAAAACATGAAAACGAGTCAGGTAGACCACAAAGAACACAAACTACAATACCTAGAGTCCTTAGGGGCGTGACGTCACATACAACCGGAACATAAGAAGGAAACAGAAACGCAGTAGAAAACACAACAGAAAAACACGGGAAAAGACCGCCTGGCCGCTCACCGCAATGAACAAACGGCCACAGCAGAGGAGAAAGCCTGGACAGCCCCCGATCTAACGCCGCTGCCAACCGAAACACCGCGAAACGCTCACCCGCCGCAGCGACGCGAACACGCCGGCGCCGCCACCCGGCCGATGAAACGCCGCGGAAGGAGAAACAAACGCGGCGAAAGGAAAACCCCCCACATCAGAAAAAGTGGCAGCACCGTCCAAAGAAGGGGGGAACACACCAAGATGCCAAAAAGAAGGAGAGCCGCGGGCGTGGCGCACCGGCGACGAAAGCGGCGCTGCGGTAAGAAAGAATGAACGCTGCACACCTGGACTTAAATAGGAAGCTGAACAGGTGAGTTAATTAACTACCGCCCTAGGGGGGGGAGAGACTGCCGAGTTCCGGTGCCTGAAATGCGAATACATTCGCTATTTTTCAGACAACATAACATCTCAGTTAATCTCAAACCAGTTAATACTGTCAAACAAAAACTGGTTCATCCAAAGGACAAAATTCCCAGCTACAAACAGAGTAATGTCGTGTACTCTATCCACGACAAAGAGAAATGCAATGAACAGTATATAGGAGAAACCAAACAGCCTCTACACAAGCACCTTTACCAACATCGCAGAGCCAACCCAAGTGGACCTGAGTCTGCAGTGCACCTCCACATGAAGGCGTGGATTGTAAATGCGGCCTAAATTGACAATACCATCCAGTTTCAGGTCTGACTCCTCCCCCATGAGCGCACATATACCAGTTTTTCTATCAGCTCATTCAAAATTGACAAAGCCTCTTGGATAAGAGGTGAAACGTCTTCTAACTTTAAAACTAAGTCCAGATGACAGCCCCTAAACCTACTACTATAATGGAACCAACCTGGATGAATGAGAGTTTTCATAGACACTCTGTTAAAAGAAGATTTGTTGACGCATGAGAGGTAGAGCACTTTCATCTACAGCATACCTGTTCATTCAGCCACTAGCATGTGCCTTCCTTTTTACCTAATGCTCATTTAGTAATAGAAAGAACAAACACTGATACCTTTTGCCTGTTTCAAACCAGATATGCGACCAGAAATACTCTGCAAGACACTCCCCTGAAACTCCAAACACACTGTTATTCATTACCATATATGATAAATCCTCCTTATCTGTCAACTTTGTACAGCTTTATGTGAGCGTGAGTGTACCTAAAACTCAAAACATGGTCCAGATCAATTTTAAATCTAAGCCGTCGTCTCCCTGATAAGGAAGGGTTACTCAGTCTGAAGCAACTCTGCCTGGTTGAACAAAAAGGTAAGATCAGTAATTTTCCAATCTGTTACTCAAGGAAAAGTCAAAGCTTTACTTTGAATGGCAAAACAGAAAATTTTCAAATTTATCAGAGATACTTGCACGCTGAGCACATTTATCTAAACTGTCAGTCAAGGCAATAACATGTGAAAGTGTCCCTGAAAAAAACAAAGATCTAGCAACCAACTGCTTCATGCGGATCTCAGATCCCTGTTTGATTTGTTAGACTTATGAAATATGTATGACTCAAAACCACTAATAGATTAATAACCTGGATAGCTCTTCATAAAAATAAATATATTTTTCTTTTATTTGGTAATTATTATCGACATCTGTCATAGAAAGAAATTGTAAAAAGGCCACTTTAAAAGGTAGCTTTTATTGTGTTTTGACAAAGTGTTTCAAAAGATGGACTATTTTAATGTTTGTGTGTCAAAATCCCTGCAGCACAAACATGACCATGTTGTGGATCTGGAGCTGTGTCTTCTGGCTTTGTGCATCAATGGTTCATGCAGGAAAGGTTCTTGTTTTTCCTCTTGATGGGAGCCACTGGGTGAACATGAAAGTCATCATAGAGGAGCTGCATTCTAGGGGCCACCAGGTTTCTGTCATCCGTCACACAGACACCTGGTACATCAAGGAGACCTCATCCTTCTATACCTCCATTACTTTGGATGCTGAGTCTGGATTTGATGAACACTCTTTGTCTTCACTAGCGACCCGAATGCTGGAAGTCCAAAGGGGAGAACTTTCTATCTGGAAGCGTTTCCAGCTGGAAATGGAACATGCTAAAAAGGCATCAGAGTTCCACATGAAAGCCAGCCAAACTCTGGAAAGTCTTCTTGAAAACAAAGAGATGATGCAGATGTTAAAAAACGCCAATTATGATCTAATCCTGACAAATCCAGCCAGACCAGGAGGGGTCATTCTTGCTCATTACCTCAAGTTGCCTCTTGTTTTTTATGTCAGATGGACCACTTATGGTGAAGGCCATTTCATAATTGCACCTTCTCCTCTGTCTTATGTTCCAGTACCAGGAACAGAGTTTTCTGACAAAATGAGCTTCTTCCAAAGAGTCATATATGTTCTTAATTTTTTTCTTAGATCAGGTCAAGTATTTGACATTTATTGCATCCCACTATCAGGATTTAATAAAGAAATATTTTGGCCCAGATGTTAACTTCTACTCTCTGTTCCAAGCTGCAGACCTGTGGCTCATGAGAGTCGAATTTGCGTTTGAGTTCCCTCGTCTCACCATGCCCAATGTGGTCTATATGGGAGGTTTCCAGTTTAAACCTGCTAAACCTCTTCCTGATCACTTGGAGGAGTTTGTGCAGAGTTCTGGAGAGCATGGATTCATCATCATGTCACTGGGAACATTGATTGCAGATCTTCCTGCTGACTTAGCTGAAGAGATCGCTGCAGCTTTTGCTGAATTACCACAGAAAGTCATCTGGAGGTACAAAGGCAGCAGACCCTCCACTCTGGGGAACAACACCTTACTGGTTGATTGGATGCCGCAGAATGACCTTCTGGGACATCCTAAGGTTAGACTATTTGTCACTCATGGTGGTACTGATGGGGTTCAGGAGGCCATGTATCATGGTGTTCCTCTTCTGGGGCTTCCACTCATTTTTGACCACAGAGATAATCTTCTCAGAATTGAAGAAAGAGGAGCAGGAAAGAACATTAATTTACTTACTATGAACACATTCCCGCAGGGTTTGAAGGACGTCCTGAATGATCCGTCCTACAGGATGAACATGCAGAGACTCTCCAGGCTACGCAGAGATCAGCCGCTGAGGCCGCTGGATACTGCCCTCTTCTGGATAGAGTTTGTCATGAGACACAAAGGAGCTGCTCACCTGAGAACCGAGTCCTACAAGCTGCCCTGGTACTCCTACCACTCTGTGGATGTCATAGTGTTTCTGCTAGCAGCTGCTGTGCTTCTGTTGTTCTTAGTCGCCAGGATTGAGTCTTTTAAAAGAAAAAAAAAGATGAGTAATCAGAAGAGCTTTTCAAAAAAATTTGACTAATTTTTTATATTATAGCAGTTTTTGTGTTTAAAAATAATCTGAGCCTGTCACATTCTAACCTCTTAGTCTAACTCGGCTCTCTTATTTTTCCAGTCTTTATCATCTTTCAATGTTTTGTTCCAATTGAAATATTAAAAACAAATACATTTTTTATTTATGCTGAGAAATTTTCATCTACAAAGTGGATTATCTACATTTTACTCCTGTTCATTCATAATTTAAATTTTAATTCATTCTTTTCAATTTGCAAAGTTTTTTTAAGTTATTATTATTATTATTTAAATTATGTTTGAATTTAATTGTACTTGGGACTTGTAAATAATTTTGCGTTGTAAATGTTTACATGAAAGTTTAATTTATTGACTGATTTTTAACGTTGTGGGACATATTATGCAGTTTAATAACTTTAAAATGTCCAATCTGCAATGTCACACAGAAAGATTAGACCAACAAGCCAGGTGTTATTATGGGCTCTAAAGCTGAAATCATTTTGTTCTGTGGGCTGTAATGTTCGTTTCTTGTGTGATTTTTGCTTCACTGTTTGGACAGCTCAATATTTTCTCAATGTGAGACACAACTGCATTAACTTCCACTTTTATTTTAGTCCAGAAATCTGAACTGATGGTTTGATCAATTAAAAAGTTTCTCTTTGTCTTTGATAAGATTTGAGTCCTGTGATTTTTTTTTTTTTTTTCCAGCAGGGATACAGACTGATTTGAACAGCATGAAATTAATGAAGTAATTTTCACACGCAGAAAACATCCTGTTCTCCAAGATTAAAAGCAGAAGCTCAATTCAGGAACTGGGAAAAATATCACAACCCTCCCCAGAAATGAAACCCAGACAAAATGGCCTTTTGAGCAAAAACAGTAAACCCCTTAAAAATTAATATACAGGGGAGTAGCGATTCATTTTAACAATTCGATTCCTATCATAATTTGAAGTTGTCACTATGATTCATATCAATATTGGTTTTATTGTGAGCGATCAGATTCGCTGACCTATAACCAATCCACAATGTCCTCAGCCAAAAGTTCAACCGGCGTCACTCAGAATACCTGGGTACTGAAAAGTGCAGGTGAATTTTTCCAGATTCCTTGTGTTTCTTGCAAGACATCTATATTGTCAATTAAATATGTGTACAAACAAAAAAGTAAACAAAAAGGAATATCAAATCCATTCACCTTTTAGTGTCCTCAAGTTCACCCCACTGTTGTTTTTCCACATCAAAATCATACGAACAGAACATTATTAGAACATACTACCACACTGTCTGTTCACATGTCTTTGCAGAATTCCAACTTTCCACACTGGTATGATGGACGGTTTTTACTGCCATTACATGGTAAAATAAAACTACTGTGCCTCCATCCAAATAATAGTTTCCAATATTGATTAAAATCAATTAATTTCATTTTGAAACAATTTTAATGGCATAGGTCGATTTGATTAACAACTTGCCTCAGACAGATGGATCTGGTTGGATTATAAGAGTATAAATCAATTCACCCATTCAGTCGATAAATTGTTACGCCCTAAAATCAAGGAGTTAAAAGGGCATACATAACCTTCATAACCTCGGAAAGGAAGGTGGATGAGTGTGATGAAGATGAGATGCTTATAGTAACATCAAAACCAAACCCTAAGAAGAACCATAAAAGAATAGATAGACAATTGTCAGAGTTTTGCTCAAATAAATAATTTGTTTTATTACAAAACAATGATAAAAAATGACTAGTTTAAAAAAATCAGGTTTAAACCTACAGTAGTATATTCTTCTTAAAGTTGTTTTCAGATATGAAACATGTCATGTTCTCAGTCCTGCACACATACATCAGATCACTGCTTTAGTTAGAGTAACAGCAGAAAAGCTGAGGCACTGCACCGTGCAGAGGCTTCATTCTGTGGGCATTTTTCTTATTTTTAGCGCAAACACATCAAACAAAATGCTTCATCTCAACCATAAAAAATATTACTTAACTAATAATAAAGCAATAATAGTAAAATTCATATAGATTTCACAAAAGCAAAAATCAAATTAAAACATAAAACAAATTTAAAGTGAAGAAAAATATTCCAAAAAGGAGTCACAGTTTGAAATGTAAATGTGGATGTAAGGTAATAATAAGCTATACCCTCCTTTAAGACTAGCACAATATAAACAGGATTATACACTATTTTCTCTTGTTTTTAAAAAAAAAAAAACAAAAGAACATTTTAGTTTGAACAGTTTACCCCATTTTTAACACTGTTTAACAACAAGTGGCTGTAAGCATATTGATATGTAAAACCACACCTTTATACATATAAGGATATCACAGGCTAACCACCAGACATCTGCAGGGTCTGGAGACCAAACATACAGGTAACCTGCTCAAATTCTCAAGAATAAAAACAACACTCTAGCATGGCATTATGTGAAAAGAAACACACACACACACACACACACACACACACACACTCACATACAAAATCCAGTCCATTTGTGGTAGCTAGAAGGCTCCAGGGACAGCAGGGCAGGTGTGGTGGGCGGCGTAAGTCCTCTCATGATGTTCTGTTCTGTAGAGAGCTCATTCTGATCCCAGTGAGGTTGGCTACTTCTGCATCCTGCATCTCCACCTGTTGCTGGCAGCTCTCTCTGATGAGGTACACTACAAGACCCACGCAGATGAAAATGAGGAGGACTATGCCTATAACCTGGATGCAAAAACAGCGGAGGTTTAGTGTTTGAGCAAAGGAGGGTCACAACATCACCACAACAGGAGCAACTCACCTGAGAAAAGACAAACAGCTGCTGGGAGCGGACCATGAGCTCCTGAGCGGTGACATCCCCCTCTTTAACTGGCTCGCACCACTTCTGTGGAGCTGCCTTGTCAACAAGCACAAATCTGCCCTCCCAGTCTGTCATAGCACACGCAAAGTATTGACCGTCCAGGAACAGCAGGATGAGCCACACGACTGCCGGAACAAAGCTGGAGAGGGAAACGGTCTTTCTGCACCAGGCATCACACCTGCATCCCTGAATGATCAGCATCAAGGTGAAGGCCATGACGGCAGGAATGATGAAGAATGCGGATGAAAAAGCTCCGTTCCACGCAGGTCTGCAAGGACACTCAAACTCCAGCTCCACCAGCTTCTCTAGTCCCATGAGGATGAAGCCAAAAGCCACATTTGACACCAGAGGACTGTTGCTAAGTTCATTTTTCAGCCTGGCAAGCCATTGTTGTCTACTTTCCATACTAGATTGACCAAAGAATGGAGGCAAACGCTGTAAAAAACCCAAATGGGGGTCCAGCGTTGTGAACACATTGGCAACAGCTAAGTGATGCGTACTTAACGCATCCAGGGGTAAGTTTTCCCCTCAGGCAAAATGCCACACTTCAACTCTGATTGGGTTCGAACAAAGGAGGGTGTGCCGACTGTGCTGACATTTCTCCAGCTGATTGGCTTGTGTGAGGTTTCAGGTGGGGGTTACATTTCAAATGTGATGTGCTGTGAACAAACTGGAGGGCGGGCTATAAAGTGGAGGGAACTTTACTCTGCAGCTGAGCAAAGGCGGACACTCTTGAACAGCCCATGAAACTAAAGAATTCATACTTTTTTATATTCTCCAGAGGCGCCACTTGATTTATATTTTTTTTAATGAATTTGACTTTTAAGAGAAATATAAGATTCTAATTTTGTCAAATACAAATTTCATTAAAAAATCTTTTGGAAACTGTGTTTTAAACATGAAACAGAAGTCTTCTGTACCTTTTGGTATATTTCTTCAAAGTAAAACTTTGGCAAAAGTGAAAAATGACACATGCTCGGGCTTTACCCAAAGGGGCCGCATGAGGGCGCACACGCAGCAGCGCAGATTAAGGACAGGAGGGGATTATGGGAGGCCATGTTGAACTTTCAAGGGGGGATGTGGCACATGCAGTCTGAGAGCACCCGGGCCACTGATGAGATGACATAATTTATAAATGACCTTAGTGCGCTCAAGAGCATCCGCATCCTGGCAGAGAAAGATGGGAAATTATAAGGAAAGCAAGAAACAGATTTAAAAAATGATGCAGCCTGTAAAAATAGTGACAGAACAGGTAGTTTATCGTTGTTTTTGTGTTTTAAAATTACACCACTCCTATTGTGGATTTTTGAAAAGCTGTATAGTTTCATACAGTTTTAATTTTCCATAAATCTGACAGACTAAGGCTGCTTTAAGTGGTAAACTGAAAATTATAATACCAATTGATGGCATTTCTTGCTTAAATAATAATAATACATTCAGACACATATCAAGGGTCGGACGGAGGATTTATTGTGGTGAGCTGTTGTGCTCATCCTCATCCTCGGCCATGCGCGCACTGGGCAGGCGCGGCTTGTCGTCGCTCCCGTTGGTGTCCTACCAGCATCTGTTCCTCCTTTGGTATTAAAAATAGACCGGTGCTGATAACAGACTTATGTTTCGGCTACATCACTTGCCGGCGGGAGTCATTTGTGCACTACTTTCATTTTAATCACCGAACCGTGACCGTGGGAGCGTAAATGCGCATCCTTGCGCGCATCTCGGAATCTTTTCAATCCCACCGTGGACAATCCCCCTGACATCCAAAGACCCTTCCTCCGCAATCCGACGAGGCTTCTTCACCACCTATGGCCGCAAATCGGCTTCCATGAGCCGCCGGCCTCCTCCCGGACTGCTTTCCCTTAAAGGTTTTTGAATCAGGGAAGGCATTTCTGCTGGATATTATATATTTTTTGTATTTTCTAAACCATCCGCGCGGACTATTTTGAAAGCTATGCTTGGCACATCTCTCTAGATCTTGTGATCAATAGCCTCCGCGGTCTCTCCTCCCACATTCGTCCTGCCGAGGAGCTGCGTCTCCCGCGGTGCTCCAGCGATGCAGCCGAACGCAGTGATGCTGGCGGTGGTCCTTCTGGGGAACTTGATGCTGCCTTTCGTCTCGTCCCAGAACGGTAAGGACGCAGATCTGGCGCAATTGTTACTGTTGCTGAAAGTGGCTTGTAGGAGGAGTGAGAGATTGGCAAGGCTTTTTTTAGGGGAATTTTTGCATCTCAACAGAGATAACCCAAGAGATAGTATCCCTTTATCACTGAAAAGGGTTGGGTTCATGCTTGAAGAATGATCTGGCAGGTGGAGAACAGACGTTCTTCTTGGGACAAATCTGGACTTTGTGGGTTTTATAGTAATATGTGCACATTTTCCCCACAAGAAATAGAAGTATGTCATTATTTTTAGTAAAAAACAAACAAAACAAAAATACCTTTTTTGGTTAAAAAGTCGCACATTCTTCCATATTTTTTTTTTTGCAAATTAGGCCATTTTTTACCAAAACAAATCAAGGCTGCACATATGCTAGATGTTAAAGATGTGTGCATTTCCAAAGTTCACCATCAGTTGATCATAATAAAAGTGGAAAAATTCAGTTTAAGGAAATGTCAGGGCTGGCTGCTGGCTGTCCTCTGATGCAGCATGTCCCGACATGAAATTAGTTTAACCAGCCAGGTCAACAGCCTCTCTAATTTTATGCTTTTCTGAGAGAATTTCTTGCATTTGGAATTCAAACTTTTTCTTTACCGTTTTTAACAATGCCATTACTGACTTTTTGTAAAGGAGCTGCCCACACGTCAAAACCCACATGTTAAATAAACAGTGTCACTGAGTTAGTCTAATCCTCTTTCACAGGAAAAAATTAGGAAAAAAAAAACTGGGAATCTGACAGCTTAATGCCCACTCTGTCCTTTCTGTGTGGGATAAATGGACTCCCACTATGAACGACTTAATGAGATCTGTGTTTTCATGATGGGTTGAGAAAAATTCAAGCCTAGTGCCTCGTGAGGATTTACGTTTCCAGCTGACATAAATGCCTCCTGCCCATTACAGCACTTTTGGACATTTTGGGTCAAACAAAGTATTCTAACATTACAGAGACAATCACGATGAAACAATCACCTTCCATTAACTCAGAAAGAAATGCTCCATCTCCAGCTGGTGGAGAGACAAACAAACTAACACTTCGCAGCAGTTATATAAACAAGTACTGCTTGTAGTCGTTTTCATCTTTGTCGGTAATTTCTCTATAGTGTGCTTTCACATACTGTTGTCTTGCTGTTTTGGAAAATTTATCGTCACATTGGCTCTGTATTGGTTATAAAGCTCAAGCAAGCACTTCTAGTGGTCCTTGGCCAGTATTAATGTCCTGTCCCTGAGGCCCAGTTCTCACCACAGACACACACACATACTCATAAGCCCATTGTGTGGTCACTGAGAAGCAGTCTGGTGCTACCCAGTCACACAATCTGCAACCATTTCATCAACCATTGTCAGTCTGCTAATGTACGCTTCATTAAAACGAGGGGTAACAGTGTTTAGGGCTGAGCTTTCTTCCAATCGCATCCAAAAGCCCGAATATCTGCTGCATCCCATCTTATGCAATGCTCGATTTCCCAGAGATATGACAGTGATGTGGGGACAATAATAATTATAAGTGCATGAGATTTAATCACTGTCTCCGAAGCCGAGGGAATCTGTGTCATCCCTTCCTCTTGTTCCGGAAAAGTAGGGACACCATAGGTGGCCAGTTGAGCAAGAGATATTTGGAGGACTGTGAATTGCATCCGTTCCATTCTGCAGGGTTTCTATTTTTACCACAGAGATGGAGAAGTGAGAACTGTGGCTTTAAGGTCCTTTTGTGAAAGTGAATCCATTAACTCTTAATAGCCGGCCTCCTTGTGCACAGCTGTGTAGCCCCCTAAGAGTCACTGGGTGGTTGTAAACTGTTCAAATTGAGACATAATGTGATGTTAAAAGAAAATAAAGCTTGTTGAGGAGATGGTCAGAGCTGACCTGGACCATTACCTTTGGGACTCACATTACTTCCTCCTGTTAAGCATGTTGCCTTCTGCCTGCTTTTTTGTCCCTCTCTGCATGTATAAGCATGCGTTAAAAAGTAAATGTGGGATTTTTTATCCCCACAAGCCCCATATCCAGCTATATTTTTATCAAACATGTTTGGCATACGCCGATACTCGAATGACTGCTGCTACAAACAAAACAAACTAAAACAGCTAAAAACTGCAGGTCTGCCTGTGTTAACTCATCTCAGTGACCAAGTTAAAGTTCCATTCCGATCATCTTTTGATCTATTTTCAAAGCGTTCCCAGTGGACTTTTAATTATAGAGCAGAACACCTGTGTTGTTTTCTTGGACATAGTTTCTGCAGAGCGGTAGAGGTTCATTGGAGATTCGGCTCTGAGTTGTAGGTGGGACCCTTGTTGTGGAGTAAGTCTGCTCCATATCCTATTATCCATCTGTTTACACACTCTCCCATTAGCTTACAGCCTTTCACGACCTCAACCTATCATTAGCTGTGCAACTAAAATGGCGAGCAATATTGGAGCCATCCAGCTGTACAGTTTGGAGCCAGATGCCAGCTCAGATGAAGAAAACAGACACGTGCATTGGCATGGAGTGGAGCAGGGAGCTTATGGCTTGCTGTTGTAGGTTTCTGCAACACCTACAAGCCTTTTCAAACAGTTTTTTTTTTTTTCCGTCTGGTACGGATTCACAACGATTTCAATAAAGAAATGTTTAGGAAAGCAATTTTAGACTTGCTCCATCAAAAGAAAATGCCACAAGAACATGTTAAAAACACAAAAAACACAATTTTCGTTGGAGTGGGTCTTTAATTTAGTGACTGAAGAAGAAGTCACTGTAATTTAATTAATCTTTGTCAGAATCATACATCAGAAAATGTTTATGTTGTAAAAAAGATCTGCAGAATGAATTAATCTAGATTGAATTAATTACCATTACAGTTTATGTTTGTATTTTTTATTTTATTTAACAGCTTCTAGAAAGTTCATTTTAACAGAATGTACACTTAAAACTAGTTCAGTGTGAACATGGACAGAAACCAATATCGCAGTGTTAAAAAAAACCCTCTTTGCTGCCGTGTCTAAACCAGTCCCCAAACCTGGTACAGCAGAACGGCCATTATCATGTTTCAGGCAGGCTCGGACAAAGGTTCATTTGCGAGTCTGGAAAATAAACGGCAGAACTCGAGCCAAACTCTTACACTGAGTCATGCTTGCCCACTGTGAAATCTAATACGGCCTGCTCTGATTAGAAGCAGTATGGAAATGACAGCAGAGATATTTCATACTGATGCAGAAAGAAAGTCTAAACATTGATCGATTTTAATAGAGATTAATTTATTTATTTGGAAGGGAGGGGCTATTTTGTCTCTTTTTAAGCACAAATCTCAATGTTTTATAATGAAATGTATACGTGCCCTTTTTTTAGGGTACAACTTTTTAACAGATGACTTTAAATACGTACTTTTTTCTTTTGCATTTCTAATAGATTGAATGAATTATTGAATTTCAGCCCTTGAAGAATATAGTTACAGAATTTTGTATTTTCCTCTAAAATGATAAAGTTAAATTTAGCATAATGTTAAAGAATAATAGTTATCGCTTCTTCGTTGTGTGATAAATTACACTTTTTAATTTCTCTGTTGTTTTTATAGACTTCTCAGTTAAGAAGCATTTCTCAGGCCTCAGCTTTATCTGAAGAACCACACACTGACCTAGAAAAGAGTAATAGAAAGTGTTTGCTGGTGTGATTAAAAGATGGGATTAGACCATTTCTAGCCCACACAGGGGTTATTGGGATTGAAATCTAATTTGCTCTACTCATCTGAGGAACAGGCAAAAATATTATCAGCAAAATAAAGCTGGTGACTTTAATGCCCCTCTCCTCTGAAAAATGACCTTTTTATACTGTCTTATACGGTGACATGTTTTGGATTTACCTCAGCCTTGATTAAAAGCAGGAAAAACCTAAGTATAGCCATGTTAAGGAGTTGTGGATGTACGGATTAGTCATTACAAAACTAATTATCGATTTTTCGAGATCAGGATTTTGTATCAATTAGACATTTTTCTATTTTTGCTTCAAAGAAATACTGAAAGACTTTGTTAAAACCATGAAAAAAAAAACGTTTATCTTGAATTTTTGGGTGCAGACTTACGAGATCTCCATAGTCATCAGAAAAAGAAAAAACTTGAGACTCACAAAAGTCTGTACTTCAACTATAAATGTCACCACAGCAGATGCAAGGCAGCAACAGCAGGTATCTTCCTCAATAATATTAAGTGTGCAAAGAGAAAATAATAATTATTCAGACTTACTTTACAGTAACTCAAAAGGATTTTGGCAATTATGGGAATGGGATTAAATAAATTTGCTTCTTCCCACTGCCTTTCAAGCAACAAATCAAACTCTACCTGACTAATCATGACATTTAGAGAATTGTATGTGGCGTGTATGCATTACTGCAAAAATGTCCATTCATGGTCAAGAAGACGGTCATCTTCTTCCATATTTGTTAATTTTTCTTTATTTTCTTTAAATAAATGTATTTTTTAATATCCGAAAATAGTTTAAAATAATTCATGTTTTGTATTTTTTTATTGTATGATTCTGTTATTTTCAATGCTTAAAATAAACCAATAAATCGAATCAAATCGAACTGTATAGCAATGTCAACCGGAGTGCTGTTTAAACTCAACACTACTCAACAATTACATTACTGGAAAGGTACAACATAGTGGCTACAATTAGACGGCTGGAGAAACTGATTTACATCCGCCTTTAAACATCAACTATTCAAAGAGCTTTGGTGTTAAAATGAACATCCTGCAGCAGAAAATGTAGGAAATGCAGAAATGCATGTAAGAGGAGGCCAAACCCAGGGTCCTATTGTGCAGGTATACCAAGTCCGGATAAATGCAGAGAGATGTATCAGGAAGGGCATCCGACGTATAATCTTTGCCAAACCAAATATGCAAATCAGACCTATGAAAAGCTGATTTGCTGTTGTGACCCCTGAAGGGAAAATCCAAAAGGATAAGAAGATCCTGCAGAAAACCTAAGAGGTTTATTAGAGGAAAATGAGTTCACATAAATCTCCATTGTCTTTTGTGGAATTTGTTCAGGTCAAATTCAAGTCATCGTGATGAAATTATATGGTTTTATTCAGGTTTTCGTTAAGACAGGATATTTGATATGTATAATGTGCGCATTTCTAGTTCCATTCAAGTCTCTGGATAAAGCTGATTTCTTTCACTGTACTGAACAGGAAACTTAACTCCTGTATTTAGGGTTAAAGATGTAAAAAAAAGCTGGTTTATGGTTGTTTTCTGAAAAAAGAATGTTGATTTCTTTAACCTGCTTTCTCCTTCTGGGTGTCTTAGAAGGACAGACATGTTTAACAAAGAAGAGGAGCTGCTGGATGAGACAGGATGCGGGTTAGGTGGAGCCATACAGACGTGTCCTTATTATATCAGTAAATTTTAAATGAGGAAAAGAGGTCCACAGAGAAATCCCCATGAGTAACATCACACCTTTTTTTTTTATTATTCATGCAGCTTTGTTTTCGTGACCCCTTTTATTGGATGTTTCAGTGAGATGACAGTGTTGTGAGACACACCTTTTCACCTGAAAGGCAATTTTGAAGACCCATTGAGATGAAAATTGTGCTTCTGGGTGTTTTTAACATGTTCTTGTGGCATTTTTCTGATGATGAAGGACATATATAGAGAAAATTAATCTTATCATTGCATTTCTTAGTGTTTCTTTATTCAAATCGCTGTGAATCAAGAGCAGACAAAAAACTGCAATTGGGCAAAGCTTGTAGATGTGACGGACAAGTTACTACCATTCTGATGCATCTGCTTGTAGACAAATAGATCCATGGACGTCTTTCTTTTGCTCCTTCGAGCTGGCATTTGGCTCAGAAGGACTGGCTAGCTCCAATATTGCTCACCATTTTTGTTGCACCAGTAATGTTTAGGATTGTGAGGGGCTGTAAACTAGTGGATGAAGTGGGCGTACTTACTCCATGCCAGTAGTCCTGCTCATTACTCAAGAGGTGAGTTTCTGATGAATTTCTTGCTGCTCTGCAGAAACTATGTCCTAGAAAACAGCACAGGTGTTTTATAGTTGGCAAAAAAAATGGCATAATCATAATTAAAATACCACTGGGAACGCTTTTAGAATAGATCAAAATTTAATCGGGACTTTAAGGATGTTTATGAGGTGCTGTACATGTCTTCTAGTTTTACCTTCTAGACTAAGTTTGTTTCACTGCATAAAGTCTAAAAAAAAGATATCTTTTTTCTAAAGTAAGATGAAAATAGAAATCAAAGTAGTAATCGGTTCCACAGTTGATAATTTCCAGAAATCAGATTTTGTGTATGCAACTAATTTCCCAGGTTTCTCCAGCAGGAAACCTGGTTCCTCTAGAAACCTAGTGTGGCCATGTAAACTCCTGAGCTTGCTAAACTAGGTGTTGCTTACTCAGTGCTACAACTAACTGTCACAGAGTCATAGAAGCCAGTGAAAAACATAAGCCATTAAAAATAATGGTTTCCAGAGCACAGCTTTGCAGATACTTCTGCCTGCAGTACCACACAAGCCTGCCTGCTGTGGGCCTGCAGCTCTGGACACCTAATGACACTTGAGCCTTAACATTGACAATAATCAAACTTGTCTGCTCATATGTTACAAAGGGACATGCAAACTGCAGCAAGCACTTTAAGGAGACAAAATGAAGTCGCCTTTCAGCTTTTTTTTTCATTCCTTCTTGCTAGAATCTGGAGTGGTACCTATTTTTGGCTCAACATCTTGTCATGATTTCAATGCATAATGAGAGCTATATTAAGTGGAGTCTATAATGCAAAACCTTACATTTTGTGCCTGAAACTTCACTTTTTGAATGAGATGCACTTTATATAAAAAAGTATCTTAGTGCTCTGCAAACACTAAACAAGTTATATGTTCATGGATGGGGGGTTTAGACTGAGGATGGGTTTAAATCAATCATTTGAATGGATGGACTTAAAAAATGAATACACCAGTAGTCTGAATTTTATGGAACTGTTTTCCTTCATTGTCACGTCTTGCTGAAAAACAGCTAAATTGGTCATTTTTAATGGAAGACCGAACATTTTTGATGATTTTTAACAATTCTATTAATTCAAGTTCAACAGTTACGACCACAGTTTCTGCCGTTCTGCAGAAACTATATCCTAGAAGATGACAGTATTTTATATATTTTTTGGCTAAAAACAGCGTATTCAAAATCAAATCAAAAGACCACTAGGAACACTTTGAAAATACATCAAATGATGATCAGAGTGGAACTTTAATTGATAAATTCTCTTCTGTCCAGCATATACATGTGGTACGAATATGACAAAATAACGCTTGAGTTGATAATCTGTTTTCTTTTCTCTGCCATTTGTCCAAACACTAAGATGTGCATACAGTTAAATAGTGGGGGCATTTACTTGTCATTGGCAGTAGCAGAGACTTGCATTGGTCAGGGAGATTTTCTGAAACTACACCACCTTCTAATCTTGTTAACACGGATACTGTTTCCGAGTACGTCTGACCTTATGATCCTTTAGAGTGACAGCAGATCCAACGGATGTCTGTAAGCACCAAGAAACTCAGGATCACGTTCTTAGAATCAATGGTTTGATCAAAGTAAACCAGTTAATCAGTGTAAAATGAAGGAGGCTTTTAATTACAGTTTTCCATTATATCAGAGTTTCACTTTGTGGACATCCTCTTAAAGACCCACTTTGATCATCTTTTGACCTGTTTTAAAAGCTTTCCCAGTGGTCTTCTAACTATGATTATGCTGTTTTAGCCAAAAATAAAATAAAATAAAAAACTCATTTTCTGGGACATGGTGTCACCTCTGAGTTGTGGGCGGGGCCATTGGTACGTAGCAACCCAATCCCTCTTCCCCTCCTCGTTGCTGAGACCTTTTTGAAACTCCATTTTTTTGTCTGATCCTGATTCAAAATTTGATTACAATAATACTACATATACGTATACATATATATATATATATATATATATATATATATATATATATATATATATATATATATATATATATATATATACATATATATGTCCTCCATCTTGAGAAATATGCGACAAGAACATGTTAAAAACACCAAAAAACATGATTTTAATCGGATTGGGTCTTTAAAGGATTGTAAAACATAAGAAGTTATAAAATATTCACATTCACCACCTTAATCACACCTTCAAAAACCAGCTGAAGATTGCTTTTCAAACAAGCACTCAGGGTAGAGCTATTTTAGTTGAACCCAAAAAAAGATCTTGGCAACAGCAACATGAAAGCAATTGAACAACATATACCGGTACTCAAAAGTAATTAATAAACTATTTTACTTATGAACCCTAGTAATAAAAAAAGTTTATTGACTTAAAATTGAAACTCAGCTAATAGATTACTTCACCGTAAAATTACTAAAATGATCTAATCAGGAAGTACACAATTGTTGCGTCTGTGCAGGTAAAGCAAAGAGCCACTCACGTTAGCAAACACACGCGTGTATACATGCACTCCTTAACCAGCGTTGGCCCTAAGGGGGTTCCTACTCTCTGCTTTCTCTGTCTGTGTTGTGGGACTGACGGGTATCCAGGTTGAAGGCAGGGAGCTGACTCACTCTGTGGCTGCACGGTGATGGTGTGTGGCTTGTTGTCAGTCCTCGGGGGAGCTCTCCTCTCTAACCCACACGAGGAGGATGTAGTTTGTAATGACTGTGAATTTCATGCAGCTTTGGAGAGAGCTTATCAGAGAAAACTACAGGTTGTTTCGTACCGCTATTGTGCACGTGTCAAAGGGAGCAGAGCTTTCCAAGGAAAGTACAGCACTTTTGATGGACCCATTGATTTTCTGCTTTAACCATCCACTCATGACTTCTTTCTTTTCTTTGTTCACATGTCATAGTTGTAACCATGTGCACTCTTGTTTCTGTGAAACGAAATTTGAGAAAAAAGATCTGTCAACTATTCTATAATGGCCCCTTTTGAAAAGGCCAAATGGTGAACAAATATTAGTCATGTCTACTTTTTATTTTTACTGATGTGTAAAGGTAAAGCCCTTTTGGTCTATAAACAATTTTTAAAGGTACTTTTATTTTTCCCCTGCTGTTTGTAACAACACTTTTAGTGTAGCCCCACCCCATCTAAGTTGTGTTCTTTTGTGATTGGTTAACTTCCCTAGGTTTTGTGTGATAGCTATCAAGTTTGGCTCAGCATTGACAAGTGGGGCCTTTCAGTGAGATTTGTAAACCTGCTGGAAAAACTGATTTCCACTCCTCCATCTGCGGCGCTTGTCTGTTGCATTGACACAAAAAAATAGAAGGTCCATAAATCAATCGTAATGTTTACATCACCGCCATCACGTCTGTCACATCATGTCACGTCTGTCCTTCTGCAACGCAACGTAAGCTTTACGCAGGAGTTCTATTTGTAGTCAGTTGATGCGCATGTCGCATGTGCAAGCCAAAGAAATGGGAAACAGATTTGGGTTTCAAAATAAAACTTTATAAAACTACTCGACACAGGGGTGGCAGGACAAACCACTCCTCTGAGCGGCAGGAGGGAAGTGGTCGGACCAGAGACACAACAGAGACAACGTAAACTAACTGCAAGTTGTGAGACTCCCCACATAACGCAACAGAGATAGACTGCAGATGGACCAGTGTAAATCCACCATTAAGGTTTATCTGTAGTTTTATGTGAAACAATTTTACTGAGGCTCTGATTACTAATCACTATAAAGGTAATTATAATGAACAGTAGACAAGAAACTCAATCTCCCATTTCAATGTACACAAAAGTGAGTAAACACTGTTAAAAAGACAGACGTGACAAATGCAAACTCCACATTATTACTCCCAGACAGTCAAAGCATTCCCTGATTAAAAAACCTTCTTTGACACCATTTTTAGGAGGATTGAGCACTTTTGTTTGGTTTTTCAGTTTTGTTCTTGGAATTTTCGGTGTTCTGTGGCAGTAACACCAGGTTTAGTTTGCCAATCATTCACAGCTGTCTTGATTTCAGTTAATTTGTTCTCAGTGTATTTAAGTGTCTGGTGTTCAGGTCATTTGTTTTGTCACTTTTCTTTTTGTGTTGCTGCCTTGGGTTTGTCATGCTTACTATTTATAGATAGACAACTTTATTTATCCCTTTGGGAGGTTCCCGCATGGAAATTGACATCTCCATCGCATACAGCACTATTAGATATACATATAGGAAAAAGCAGTACAGTAAAACAAAACAGCATAAAAAAAAAAAAATTATGAAATATTTAAGTTCTCAGTTGCCAGGTTTTTTTTGTTGAGAACTTTACATTCTGAATTGTTTTCATAAAGCTGTCTTAAAAAACAAAATCACTTTACAGCTATGGTTGTATGTAGAAGAAACAAACTGCATCCACTGCTGCCTGGTAAAGATGTTCTTTGTGATAGACGAGAGGGACCACGTTTGTGCCATCCTTCACAGACTAAAACACACTTCCTGAGCATCATAATAAGCAGTGCAGCAGAAGCACTAGCAAATTTCACCAAGAAATGTTTAGACAACCAACCCTGGGGCGTGCTGTACTGACCCCACAGTGGCCTAGTTGTCCAGCTACAGTCTAAGAATTACTGACATCAGGGGTTCAGAGTATCCTCCGGAAAACGTGTGGCAAATGGAAACAAGGTCACTGTGGGGGTTGAGGGGAAAAAAACAAATGTTGGAAAGTCGTACTGAAATACATCCAACTCTGATTTTGACCATAGGACCATTTTTATTAATTATTTAACACTGCTCCCAGATATAAGAAAACTGAAAGAACACAATAGAATTCCTCAAATATGTTTTTCTTTATTTTTTTTCCCCCCGCTGTTGTTTACCAGTATCATAGTAAGGCATATACAGTAAGGCTCATTATAATTTCAGAGCTATTTTTATAACCAAGATTGCACACTTAAATTAGCAGTGCTCAAAGTGCTAATCCACATATCTGCAGATGTCACTGAAGCATTAAGCACAGCCTTTATGCTGAATACTTTAATCAGCTGCCGAACTGAAGGGGTGAGTTCACCACCTGACACTGAGGATGGTTCACTGCTGAGCAGTCTATTAGATTATGCATTTTAGGATCTACCTTATTTGTGGCTTAAATTGCATGATATGTTAAAATTAGCTCTAGAAAGAACAAAAAATGGCTCACATTTCTTAAAACCAACCCTTTGTGTGCTTACCAAGAGAAAACAGCCTTATTTCAAGTCAACACAGCTGTTTTTACTTCAGCATCCCTCTCCAAGACAAACTAAGTGCATTTTTGCTCTGTCACTTGGTGACTGAGATCTGTCCAAATGGTGGATTCCCTGTCACTTCTCATTTTCAGTGGACCAGCTGGATGCTTAGAGTTTTGTTTTCACCACCTGTGTAAAGCTCCTTGTTTAAACACAGAGATCTCTCTGCTCATCGGCTTGGTGCTGTCTGTAGTTTGCTCAGTGCGTCTTTCTCTAGTCGCCCTGAGCTTGAATTTAAATTAAGTCATCTGCCCTTTTTTAATCTAATTTGCCATCATCTTGAAGGACAATCCTGACCTCCTTGAAGTAGCTTTTCCAGTGTGATTATGAGCTCTTAAGCATGGATGACACTAGTGCTAAGTGCCGCGCCATTTTTTGTAATCATATTAAACATTCCTAGACTAAGTGGCACGTTGAACTGAAATATTGGTATGACTGTGTGGGCGTAAAGGCTTGGATTTCCCCTCTGGGATTATGTGGCGGACTTGATAGGCCCAGATGTTTCCAGAGAAAGAAACAAATGCTAATTACTGCGCATATCTGCAGGCTTTGCGCATAGAGACACAAGTCCTGAGCCTGTAATATCCTTGGACATGTTTCTTTTTTCTAAATTCACTTATATAATTTACCAATCTCCACATCTCTTTTAAAGGGGTTTAGCTTTTCTAGTTTGTTGGGACAAGAGAGTGAATCACAAACTGGTGTTGGGAAGCAGGACTAGCACCTGTCATTCAGGCCAAATTATCTCCATTTTTACACTTTGAATCTCTGCAGGAGTCAGAGTGAAATGCATTCTATTGAGTTTTATTTTCTTTTGCCTCTAAAATTCCAATGAAATAGCCTAAATGACTTCTAACTTGAAGCAACACTGGTAACTGGCAGTTGAGCACCACAGCTTATCTCCTCATTCACACACAAGCTTATCTGTTCGATTGTTTATCTTGCTTTTCAACAGTGTCAGCAGCATCAAAAGATATGAGGCACTTTAGGCCATATTTAAACACAAACCCACAATCTGGTGCTCAATAAAATAGACAGTCTCTTCCCATCTCCTCACAGGCAATTTGAGTTAAAGTTTGGGTCAACTTAAGCCCAAATGGGTAAAAGCTAAAGCTGCGGAGCTCTCTGAAGATGGTGATTGTGTTTTAGCTGATTTGTTGTTAGTTAAGGTTCGTTAAGCCTGGGAGTGTATCGCTGGGTTAACTAGAACAGAAAAAACGATTTATAATTTGTGTACAGGTGTGTTGTAGAAATGTTTTTCTTTCAAACACTCAACTGACTGAAAAGAAAGATGTCCAATTACCGGTACATAGTTTATCGTGAAAGAGCAAAATCCAAATGGCACAGCTTTGAGAAGGACCTCAGCCCAATCTACTACATTTACCTTAAAAGCTAAATTTTTTGGTTTTACTAATTCAAAGGTTGTTTAACAAAATGTCATGAAAGCTTCTTTCTCCTCCACATCGCATGTTCAGTGGAAAGAACATCCATCGCCTTTTATGGTTCTCTCTGCGAGGGGTGTCATCATCCCACTTTGCAGCCCCTCCTCCGGTGTTCAGAGTCCGTCATATTTCACACTCGCAGATTTTACACGGAGCATTCAGATGCAAGATGGCTGCGGTAATATTTCATATACTTCTGGGTCCCATGGATGGATAAGGCTTTTATCATTTCATTTTCCAATCAATAGCATGTCTTATTCAAATAAGAGGCTGGCAGGCAGCGGATTCAACGACAAATGATTCAATGAAAGAGCTGTGTTTTAGACCCAGTGCTTTCACAGGCTTTCTATTGCAGCTGCAAAGTTAATTTTAAGGCAGAATAATGAAATAAAAGACTCATTCAGTGTTGGTTATCTGGTGTGGCTTTAACCATTTAACACAGCTAAGTCCACTGGTCATTTGAGAATTAAGCAAAGCCTTGATTAAAGATTAAAGATAATACTTTTGACCTAATTCTGAGAGTTTTTTTTCCCAAATCTCATGTTTGCATTAGTAAAAAAGGATTCAAGTTATTTGTGGCAAAAATCCATTTAAAAGTTCCACTCCAATCATCTTTTGATCTATCGAAAAAGGCTTCTAAGCGGTCTTGTTACTATAATTATTCATTTTTTTTTCCAAAATCCAAAACCTGTGTTGTTTTCTGCAGAGCAGCAGGAGTTCATTAGAAATTCACCTCTGAGTTGTGGGGAAAACTGTTGCATGGGGAAATCCCGCCCCATCATCCGTCTGTTTACACACTCTGCTAGCTTACAGCCCCTCACAACCCCAGACTAACATTACCGGTGCAACAAAATTGGCAAGCAATATTGGAGCTACCCAGCCGTACAGTTTTGTGCCAGATGCCAGCTGTGATGAGAAAAAAACACAGACGTACATGGATCTATTTGTCTGCAAGTGGATGCATCAGAATGGAGCAGAAAGGAGCTTGTGGCTTGCCAATTGTAGCTTCTACATCACGCCTACAAGGTTTTCAAACAGTCTCCTACTGATTTTACAATGATATGAATAAAGAAATACTTTGAAATGCAATTTTGAGCTTAATGTTCTTAATATATGTCCTCTTTCCCGAGTATAAAGCAACAACAATGTGTTAAAAACACCAAAAACACCATTTTCATCAGAGTGGGTCCTGCGACAGACTGCCGACCTGTCCAAGGTGTACACTCCCTTTGCCCAACAGCCAGGATAGGCTCCGGCAACCCCATGAGCCCCAAAGGGATATATCATGTTAAGAAAATGAATGTATGGACAGGTCTTGAAAGAAATCATTTTCGTTGAGAGATTCAGGAAAACACTTTAATAAACCTTCTCAATCTGATGCATTCTTCAGAAGCAGCATGTCTGAAGAGTAAAAGGTTTATGTAACCGTTACAACATCACGTTGACCTAGCTTGATTCAGAGAAGAATAGGTCAAGAAATGTGAATCATTAGCATTTGCAGGCAGCTACCTTCCTTCGCTTTCTTTTCTCGGAATAGTGAAATGTAAGCTGTGTGAATCAGTGAATTTTTTTCTGGCATGGATGTGGGTGTAAACCTGTTAATTTGTCTGTATCAATTAACCCTGTGACAGACTGGCATCATGTCCACGCTGCACGACACCTCTCACCTAACATGTTCTGCTACAAACCCAGGAATGTAATAACAGCAGGATAAATAGCATAATGCAATGGGTCAATACAGGCTCACATTCCTTGTTGGCTTATGTACATACAGTATGCAGTGCATATGATAAAAACTGTCACATTGTAGGATGTTGCTGATAGATTTATTAGACAAGATTGAGAATTTCCCATTGCTTTCAAACAACACTGTCTGAAAACTCAACATTTTAGCTCCGAGAAAACTGATGAGGATGTTACTATCTTTCTGTTTGGACAAAGTTTGGATCTTTGCAGATGGGTCAATAACACTTGCATGTGCTATGTATCCAGACAAGACCAGGGGTCTACAACCTTTAATGCTAAAAAAAAAGCAATTTTCTGATTGATCAAAAATGAACTACTAAGCCCCACTTCACTTTTTTTTTTTATAAAAATGCATTATTCTATGCTTATTAATAACATGTAGCATTTAAATATTTGCAGTAATGGAATTATAACAGTTTTATAGTTTTCTTCATACAACAATTTAAAATTCTTTTTTGTTATTCAAATTGTTAGCATTTTTCTTTAAAGCTTAAGAGCCACAATGGATGGATGAAGGAGGCGCATGTGGGTCCTCTGCCTCAGGTTGCGGACCCCTGGTCTAGACCATAAACATATATTTTTCTGTTGTCAGGTTGGACCATTTTACCTAGAAATGAATGAGAGCTGACTTTCTTGCCTTACATGTTTTTTAAGGTTACTTTTCGATCATGACTTGGGCAAGCCTTCATCCTTTTCTCCTTTTACTATCTCATGTAAACATAACATTGATGTAAAAGTCAACTTAACTTTTCTTTGTCATTTTCTCTTCCACAGCTGGATTTGTGAAGTCACCGCTCTCTGAGACTAAGCTTACAGGGGACACCTTTGAGCTGTACTGTGAGGTGGTTGGGAAACCCCCTCCAGAGATCCAGTGGTGGTACTCTGAAGTCAACCGAGCTGATTCTTTCAAGCAGCTGTGGGACGGAGCACGCAAGCGCCGGGTAGCCATTAACACTGCCTACGGTACCAACGGGGTCAGTGTTCTCAGCATGACTCGCCTCACACTGGAGGACTCTGGGACCTATGAGTGTCGCGCGAGCAATGACCCCAATCGCAATGACCTCCGACAAAATCCTGCCATTACCTGGATCCGCGCCCAGGCCACCATTACAGTTCTTCAAAGTGAGTGGTCTATGTGCTGTAGGTGATCAAGCATCCCTCCTTAGTCTGTTGAGATCCCTCAAAAATCCACACACACCTCAGCAGTCGCTGGCAAGGCAAAAAAAAAGAGAATAACTATATTTTAGTTTCATTTAAGATAATAAAATAAATGAATGCTTTAAATTTCTTATGCCAGTGGTTGCAAAAAGTGTGTTTTGATTCTTTTAGTCAAACTTTATGTTTTTCTCTAGTAAATTGCAGCCTCCCTGACAATTCCTTCCCCATAAACCCTTGGACTTTCATCAGTCGCCATCTTTGTTTCACACTCCAAACCTTTTTTTTTTTTGGTTTTGTTTGTCTGTCTTAATCTTTTCAAGGTTTCTATTTTCTTTGTACCATTTTTTCGTGTTCCTCGGTTTTCTCTTTGTAACATATTCCTCCACCACGGTGTCTGCCGCATTACATTGATCGTTTTATTTCCTTCAAAGCCCTGCATGTCAGCTAAATGCAGCGGAAACCCAGTGGTGCTTTGAAGTAATGCCGGTTTTTTTTAATTTTTTTTTTTATGTTGTCTCACTCCGGGCACAGTGTAAATGGAATTGTAAGAAGACACAAGTAGGGATCTGTTAAGGTGTACCACAGTGATTCCTGCTGTCAAATCTTTCCCTCCAAAAAGTAAACGTTAACTGTTAAAATTAAGGTGTGGTAATCCAATAAAGGACAGAACCACACAGGGGCCTGGAGTGTCTCCTTTTTCTGTTTCTGCATGTACACCTTGTTACTTTGTGCCTTCTCACCCACGAATTGTGTTTAACTTTCAACTTTATACTCATTACATTTAAACAAAGTGGGTGGAACTTGGGCTTTTCCCGTTCGTACCCAAATCAAAGGTCTGGCCGCTAAAGGAACATATGTGAGGCTTTGAAAAGTAAAAAAAAGCATTTTGTTTTTAAATGTATTTTCATGTTTATTAGTGCATTAAAATAACTAATATTAATTATATTTTTATAACTATTGTAAATTTACTTATAATTTACTAGTAACTATCACTGTTGACTACTAAAACTATAGTAGTAAATTTAGGCTAAATAATAATTAAAAAAAACCCTAAAAATAACCTACAATTTAACGTTAAAAATTGATGTGAGGAGCTGATTTATTAAGTCAAGCAAATGTTTGCAGTTCCATTGACTGATAGCTAACAGCTGGAAGCACATCTCCACAAAACATTGTATGTGGATGTTTAAGATGCTGTAAAAAGTATTGAAAATACTAAACACGTCTGTTTCCAGCTGTTGATATGTTTTTTTGAGTTGGCCAATTAATTTTTTTTTTTTTAATTTTGTACTCTGTACAAAATGTTTATGTGGAATTCTGATTCATAAGAACAATTGGAGTTCTGCAAAGAGCTCCTTTAAAGATAATCTCTATAAAAAGAGATGTTCCTACCATATGGCACCGTGGCAGACAATCTACTTCCTTATCTGTTCCTGTGATCTAATAAGTAAGGGTTAATGGCCGACGAAGTGTGCGGTTATTACTTTTTAACGCACGACGTGGAAGCCTGAACCGTCCGACGCGAAGCGGAGGACGGTTGCTTCCGCGAAGTGCGTTATAAAGTAATAACCGCACACTTCGAAGGCCATTAACCCGCTTATACCATGGTCACTTACAAAAGCAATACATATTAACCAGGTTTTAGTCCTTAATTCTTGTTTTTTTTTCGATTTGGATCGCTTTTCTCACAAAAAGCAGACTATATGTTACGTGATGCGCCGCGTCACGTAACATATAGTCCGCGTCGCGCAGCACCGCCGCTGCAGTCAAGATTCGACTATATATATATGCTGATCGTCCCGATAGGTTGAATAAAGCAGTGTTTTTCAACCAGTGTGCTGCGGCACACTAGTGTGCCGTGGGAGATGGTTAAGTGTGCCGTGGGAAATTGCCCTCAACTGAAACATTTATGATCTCCAGGATTTCACCTCTTTGTTCATCCAAACAAGCCCTAAAAAAACACTAAGAAATAAGGAATATGACAGATCATAAAATACTTTTTTCTTTGTGTTTAGTTGATTCTATTAAAGACATTTTGATAAAAATGACCGTACAGATTTAGCTGCAGCTTAATCTCCGTTTTAGGAAAAGTCACGCCCCTTTAACTGTCTCCACCAATCATTCTTGGATTCTTAATCACGTGTCATCAGTCTGACCAATCAGAAGTGGTTAAAGTCTTCACTTCCTTGTTGTGCATTCTGCTGATAAAGTCGCTCAGTTCTAACAAAAGTACCAGCTAAAGCTCGTCTTTAGCGGTGTAGCTTTCCACAGAATGCGGTATCAGACCGTGAAACAAGAGAACAAAACAATGAAGCTCAGAGACGCTGGTCGTTGTGCATTCGGCGGATTATTGAACTACATCTCCCAGGATGCATTGGGTTAAAAGTAACCCAACTCGTCTCTCCTCTTAACGTCTTGAAACCACAACGAACACAAATCAGTTTTTAAATCTTTTAACTTAACTTTTATTACATCTTTTAGAGAAAAAAACAGCTGCAGCTTCCAGCGTTTTCTGCCACAATTATAAAAAAAGAATGTGAGATTGTGGAGGAACTATTCAAAACAGACTGAGTTTCTCCCTTTTTCTTTTGTTTTTTATTTTTTTGAATGCTGGTGTGCCGCGAGATTTTTGTCAAGGTTTAAGTGTGCCGCGGCTCAAAAAAGGTTGAAAAACACTGGAATAAAGCATCATTTCAAAGAGAAAGTTCACCTCTTACCGCTTGTTTTTGTCCAAATTATGAAGCAAAAGATGTTTTAAAGAAGCCGGCGCAGTGATACAAAACATTTAAGCTAGCTGACCGGAACTTCTTCTTTCACCGTGCGGTTATTAAGTTTTAACGCATACCCAGCAGCCAATCAGAATCGAGTATTCAAGCGGACCATGGTATAAGTACAGATTAATTATCGTTCTGCTAATAGTTTGGCAAAAGGCTTCTAGTTAAGCTGACTGTACTTTCATATTCAGGTTTGGAAGTTGTTCTTAGTTTTCCTATAAAACAAAACACAAAAAAGACTGAGGGAAACATTTTTCAAAGCCTTTCTGGACAAAACGAAAAGACTGCATTTAAAAACACCTTTTTATTGTTTCCTATGCGTAAGAAAGATTCTAAGGTCATGTTCACACTTAGAATCAATTTAATAGGTGGAGACTACCAATAATGGTCACACTTTTGTATAGTTGGATTTACTTTTCATCCTTATGGACCAAACTCAGTAAATACCACACAGTTACAACAGCTAGCCTTGTTAAAATAAGGCAAAACCCCTGAGAGAATAAAAGCACACAAAGGAAGAGCAGCTCATCTTTTAAGAATGACATATTAAGAAAGCCTAAATGCTCACGCTCCCTATTTTCACAATTCTTGAGATTTAAACAGTTTTTGTTTTAATGTTAATGAATTTACTGTTGCTGAACTGCACTAGAGTTCACTTGCAAGTGAATTGGCCCTCCAGTTTTCAAGTGACCCAGGACTGTTTGGTCCAGGTTCGATGAGCTTTTGCCTTTGTCAAGTATGTGGAAACAAACTCTGGTGTGAACCAGGCAGAACCGTGTGACGGTGTTTATGATTTGGTGCTGTAAAAACTGCCTGGAAATTATCCATACATTTTTGGTTTTAGTTAATTCAAACTATTTTTGGTACCAACTTTTTTCAAATTTAATTACAAATGAAAATGTTACCTACTTAGATAGGCAGTAGGTCATTTTGTAAAAAAAAAAAAAGTATTTTAAATAAAAACGTCCAATGTGTTTTTTTAATAGTGCATAATGGGATTTTTGTGGGGAAAAAATGATATTTAGAAAATAGAATAATCTTTATCAATTAAACTGCTCAAGATAAGCAAAAATCTTAATTACAAATAATCTGAATCACAATTTTACCAAAACAATGAACGAGTAAAGACAGTTGTTTATTGTTTAGTAATGTTCCAGAGGGATCCGGTGATGTTCTCTTCAACCTTCAGTCACCATCCTCTCTGTTGTGTCCTACAAACAACCTTGTGGTTAAATAGCAGTTTTTTCTACATGTTAATTTATGTACCTCATGTTGAGTACGTGCACATGTCTGACTGATACTATTAATAGCAGATGTAGCTCTGCTTTGTCAGGAAAAGAGATTTGTAGGAGGTGGGGGAGGGGAGAACTATCCCCTTAGCGTTTCAGCAGCCGGATCCACAGGAAGAGGTTACTGTGAATGCTAAAAGAAGTCAACTGCAAGTCTCGGTAGCCTCTCTCGCCCCTTTGTGCTTCCTGCTTTGCAGCGGCAATCTGTAGTAGGATTATGATGCTTCTTCTCCCCACTCCTCCCTTCGGGAGCTCCGTTTGAGCCCCGATTGGCCCGCCCTGAATGAGGGGGAGGGGCAATGCTGCAAGGACTTCCTGTTCACAAATCAAAGGCAGAGCAGAGGGCACCTTGCTGTTGGATGACACCCACTGCCTCCATGATCATCTTTGAGAACCAGACCCTAGTATTGCTGTATAACCAATAGCAAAGGTCTGTTTTGTGTTACGTCATCAGCCAGGGGCAGCCATTCATTTCAACTTTGTTTAAATCACATCCATTGGAAGAATGTGAGCCTGGTAATCCACGCACAAATCTCCAGCCTTTACTTCCTAGTGGTTCATGCAAACCAAATAATGTGAAGACACAAAAATTCAAAGGACGAAAATCTGGACACGCATAAGAATCTCTTAAACGTGTATAATCAGGAATAGTTATAAACTTGTTAAGATTTGTATTTTGGTTTTTGCATAGAATGAAAGAAAACATTTTATTTGACGCTTTGATACATACGGCTTTTATTTTATTGTAGTGTATGTGTAAAACATAATTATTCATATTCTATTTTATTATATAGGAAGTTTAGTTGTGGGTTTTGCTGCAGCATTTTTAGATTTAGTGTTTGTGACGTAGAAAATAGGCTGGGTGGGCCATAAGCTTCCTGCTTTGCTCCATTCTGATGCATCCACTTGTAGACAAATTTGTTTTCTGCCTTAAAAACTAAACGGCTGGAAATCTATGATATAGCTCGCCATTTTTGTCGCCATCAGTAATATTAGGCTGTGGGTGTGAGGATCTACAAGCTAGTGGGAGAGCATTTAAACAGAGAACTGAGAGGAAGGGAGGGTGGGGTTGCTTTGTGCCAAGGGTCCGGCCCACAACTCAGAGGCAAATTTCTAAAGCACTGCCGCCGCTCTGCAGAAACTATGTCCTTACATGGGAATACCTTTTAAATAGATCAAAAGATGATTGGAGCGGGACTTTAAATTAGAGTCACCAGTTAAGCTTTGAATCATGTTTTTGGACTGTGGGAGGAAACTAGAACGCCTGGAAAAAAGAAAAAAAAAACATTTGTACATGGGCAGAACATGCAAACTCCACTTTGAAGGGGTTTAAATGAGAGTCTTAGTCGACAACACTAACCACCAAACCATCTTGTTGGTTAATGAATGTGTAAAGGAAACACATCCTCTTTACTGTTTGTGTGATCTCACAAACAGCACAAACCATTCTTTATGCCTCATCCTAGTCAGTTTATGTCTGGAACTTTTTGTTAATGTACATTTAAAAACCAAATAGTTCAAACAAAATGACTTTTTACTTCCATTGTACACCCCCACAATGACATGATGCTATTTTCAACTGATCTAACATTTATAAATGCAAAAAACAAATGCAATGAGACCCAGGATCAAAACACTCTTGGGGTTCAACACTCATGGAAAAAGCAACAAAACAATTTGGCTGTGAGGGTTAATACCATCATGTCACAGCTAAAAGTTCCTGATTGAGATCAACAGAATTAAGTAAAGAAAATCCAGTTTTATACCAAGACAGAAAGGTGGTGGACAGTAAGCAAAAGCCCCTGCTGTGCATCATCCGGTGGTCATAAAAAGTTCCTTCTGTGGAGTTTCCATAAATGTTCCATAAACATGTGTCATTATTCTTGGATTATCCACCAAACCAGTGTTTCGTTTGTGACTTCAGCAGTAAAATCTTCAACTGATCTATCTGCCCTCACCTGTAATAAGGCACTGGAGCTGTCTAGCAAAGACAATTGAAGAAACATATACTGCTGTTGGGCGGAATATTCACCGCGGTGCAGGTGTGGCAATCAGCCCGCTGTGACCCGAAGCTGGAAAGAAAAGAGACTGAAATACAGGAACACAGAATCCATCCACAACTAAAGGGGAGTAAATGTCAAAAGGCAGAAAACAAACCTAATCGAGGTGGAGAAAACACCAACTTTACAGTAATTATCTTATTAAGCATTTGATTTATATCTTGTTGGTTCTGCATGGCAAAAGTCAAATTTTCATCATTTAAATTCGAGTTGGAAATTAAGGAAATTAATCATAATTTAGAGTTGTGATTGTTAATCTCTCAAACTGATTAAAGAAATATATTATTTAATTACAGCAACATTAACATGCCTGCTGCAATTCATAGTTAATAAAAAAATAAAGAAATTCTGAAGACACATTTTATAATTTATTCATTTCTTCTGTGCAGATAGATATTATTCCGAGGCGTACATGCTCCTGTTTTTCTCTTTACTTATTTGTTGTGTGAACTTCTCTTCACAGGCTTCCTCCTACACAGAACATTTATAAACAGCACGCTGCCTACAGCTACTACGGCATGGGAGGAAGCATTATAACAGATCTGAGCCCCAATTCTGAGATCATGTTTGATGGTCTTTTGTCTTCCAGAACCAAATATCAATGCCTCTGAGCATATCATCCTGCCACTGGACTCCTCGAGCAAACCGGTCGTCCTGCGCTGTAACCTCACCACTGCACACTGGCCACACACGTACAGCTTCTGGATGAAGAACGGGCAAGAGATCCCAAACACGAGGACAGAGCAGAGGGCTACATCTCACAGGTGACTAGAGGTTTTTCAAGATTTGCACTTGTTGTAGGCGTGTCGTAGGATGTCATTAGCCTCAAGACTTGTCTATGTGAAATTCTCTCTCAGCAAGTTCTAAAGAGTTTCTTAAATGACAGAATGTCACATTGACAGATTAAAATAAAGGAAACACCTCCTTGCTAGAAACATAATATTTGATATAGAGCCAATCTAGCAGAATCTTTTTTCTTTTTTTTTTTACTATTTTCCAACCTCACCATTGGTGCTTTTTTTCTAAGCATCTTTCTTCATCCATTTTCCAAACCGACTCAATCACTTTAGGGATCAAGGTGTTGCTGGAGCCTCTCCCAGCCACTGCTGGGCAAAAGTGGATAAACCCTGGATGGGTAGCAGCTTTCTTTAGATTGATCAGATCTTTTAAATAGATCCTCATGTTTCATTCTTCAGCCCATGTCCACTTGCACACAATAGTTTTGCAGGTTGCACAAAGGCTGGATTGCTCATTCATGCTGCGTCAAAAGTGCTGTGCAAAGTGCCAGTAGCTCTTTTCAAGGAAAGCCAAAAACGTTTTAATAATTGATAGGTAGTGGTGTTTTTCCCACCAATGGAAGAACAGTAGATGAGTGTGTTTGAAACTGCTAGCAAATAAAATGAAGGCTTAAAAAGTGTGATTTTTAAACGAGGAGGTCTGCTTTGTGACTGATGTCCTCATTAATTTTTTTCCATCACAAATTCAGCAGCTCTTGTTAAAATCGAAGACTCATTCAGACCTGGAAATGTCTCTTTTTCTCTTTGAATTCATGCATATTCTAAATAGACACAGAAGTCTGCATGTATGCAATATTTATTTGTTTTTATACATTTACTTTTGGTTTGTACAAAGACAGAAAACTAGTTAAGTACTGTTAAAAAATACCCATGAGGTTAGAAATAGTAAATATGTGTAAATGAATTAATAATATAGTATTTTTTTCCTGTTAAATTTTTTTTTAACATATTTTCTTTCAGTGATTGCAATTGGTGTTTTGATATATATTCATGGATTAACATAAAAAAAACTCAATAAAAATTAAGGAATATCTAAAATGACGTTGGTTCTTTCTGCCGTGCAGTATTGTTGAAGCACAAAGCTCCTGTTCACTTCCACACACACATCAACTCTTTCTAGCCACTAGACCAAACCAGTTGGTCACTTCCTTGTCACATTGTATCTCCGATGCTTTGAACCTAAAAGCTAAAATGCCCGAGGAGAGCTGCTGTTTTCTAATATAAAAGCTTAATTTGTCTCCCATGGACTTGCAGGTCCTTCAGGCTTTCACTGCTTTAGTCGAAACTAATTACTTGCACTAAATTGAGAACAGATGTCTTAATTTGCTTGCCCTCTTGCAGACCAGGTAGGTGACTGGTAGTTTACTTTCCTGGAATCACATTTTCCTTGTGTTTTATGTGTGATTCCAGCATCACTAAACCACGGGCTGATGATTCAGGGATGTACATGTGTGTTTACACATTTGACATGGCACCAAACGGAAATGCAACAATTGAAGTAAAAGGTAAGCTTTCTGAGCATTTTTAATTTTTTTTAAACTATTTTCTTATATTTATTGCCAAATCCTAAGAAACCTTTTCTTTAATTAAGCCGGCTTATGGTGCCACATTGATGTTATCTGCGTTCTAATGGTTGCATCAAGTAAAAATGTCAGGAGCTGTTTGAAGAGAGTCCTCGTTGACAAAGATGCTTGAGCTCATCAAGTACAGTAGTGATGACATGGAGAATTCCTAAGGCTGATTTCCATCCCGGCTTTTTACCGAGATGAGTGGAGCAAATTAGACAGTCTGTACATGCTCTTAGAAACGCAAAGCCTCAAGTTCTATCTAAGAAGTAGATATTAAAAGGATCGGTAAAATTGGCACATTGCAGTCATTTACATAAATATATATCAAATAGGCGAACCAAAGAACTCTTGTTCGGTTTCATTCGGACAAACTGCGAGGCCATCAGCTTGAATGAGTAGTCTTCTTGAAGAAAAGACAAGTCAAACTCTCTTAGTGTAGTTCTAAAGCCAATTTGGAGTGGTAAATTGCCATGGTGCAGACTGAGCATGCCCGTGCTTCTTACTCTGCGGCTGTCTTCAAGCACTGGCTGATTGCATAACATAGATGATGACCGTGTGTGCTCTGCTTCCCCTGGATTGTGAGATGACAGCACTCATTGCCATTTCAAACTGAAGTGTTCTGTCGTTAGGCTTTGGCACATTCTTTTAGACTTGCAATGCTGGTAACAAAATTGATGATGCATGACGTTTCACATGAGAAAACGTCAAATAAAATGAATATTAAAACCTGAAAGCAGGGATTTGATTTAAGGTGTTTAAACAGACGAGATTAAACAAAATATTGCATTTAATATTTTTTGCTATTATTTTAGTATTTGAGGCATTCGAGATCTTTTTGTGACCCAGGTAGCAAGCTCGCTGTTAAAGCACGCCAGCTTTGCACTGCGCGTCTGGCAGCAGTTCCCTGAGATCCTTCGCCTACAGTGTCCTTGGCACGCTCATCCTTGCAGGACTCGGCTCAGAGGCAACAGATGGAGGGTTCTGTGATGTTGTAGGATTAAGGCTCTGAATGCGGTCCTAGTCATCTCTGTGGCAGGACTGAAGTTTATTGTCTGGAATACGCTCGAGATTAATGAAATGTTTTGGAGTTCATATCCATTTGTTAAATTGAAAGCACATTTTGTGATTAGAAAGCATACACTCCGCAGTTTTTCATTTTGAGAAAGAGTTTTTAAATTAAAAAAAGATTTTTTTTTAAATTTAATATAAACTTTTATTTTGATTAACAGCTTCTAAACACTAGCCGGCATCTTGACCATTTAAAAAAATCTCTTGGACAGCTTGGCCCTTGCTCCGTTTCCACTCATCATCTCAGATTCATGTGTCACTTGAGTGCTGTCTCGCACACAGAGTTTAACAATCAGAGTCAGGAGTGTGAAATGGAGGTTTCTTCCGGTTTTAGCACCACTCCGAGGCCTGTCTGTGCGCTGTCAGTCACACACTGACATAATACAGTCAGGATGAGCTTAGCCACTCCCGTGTTCAGGGAGCACGTGCGCACCATAATTAGAGTGGCGTGATGTCATGATGGAGCTCAAACCCCCCCCACTGCTAACCACGCGCAGATGAAAAATGCCCTCTCCAGGCTTCTACCTTATCTGTCTCAGTAGCATGAAAGGAAATATTGTTATGTTGAAGATAAGTGGAAAGCAGTAATACTTATCTTTCTCGTGCTGTGTAGAATTAAATAACGAGTCTGTCTCACACAGCTGCTCTGCAGATATGTCAGTAGGAAGCTGTGCTTCCTGCCATACGCCTGGATTTTACTTTATTTTATTTTTTGACTCCAAAGCCTCTGCTTCAGTTTCATTATCAGCACATTCACTGATCTCAGCTGAATTTTAGCGGATTAGAGCTCATTTCCACCAGTGTCTTTTGAGGAAGTCACTGAAGAATTACGCTGACTGGGAACATATGGAGGAATCTTTCCATCAAGCTGGTTCCCTCCCACTGATGTGTCCTTTTTTTCAGAAGTTAAACGCAGAACACCAAGACAAATACAAGTCCAGGAGAAGTTTGAAATGATTTTTAAACTAAATAAATCAAGTTCTGTACACTCATTTTTAACCTTTCAGAGGAGTTAAATATTCAGTATGCATTAGATGACACAATTCTGTATGTTATTAACCGTATGTTGCACTGATGCACTGAAAAGGGAATTGTTAGATCCCTACTGCATACCAGTATGTTTATGTTGAAAGTATTAAGATGGATTTATAATGTGTTGTTTTACAGGCTTAGTATAAGCCAATGAAAGGGTTTTCGTCATTATTACATGCCCAATATCAAATAACAAAAGTTAATTTTCTGAGTTCTTACAGGATTTTGTTGTTTTTAATACACAAATTAAAACAATTAAAACAAAAATGTCCAAGATTTTTTTTAAAATTATTTTTGAATTAGTAGAATTATGTTCTGTACACTGATTTTTAACCTTTCAAATGAGTTAAATAGTATGTGTGTTAAATATATATGTTAAATAGTAGTAATGGTACTATGGTAATGGTAATAGTAATGGGACATTTCCTGGGTAAATAAAGGTTAAATAAAAATAAAAAAAAATGTTAAATAGTATGCCAAAATTCTCTGTTTAAAACCGAATCATACGTTACATTATTGAATTGAATTGTTGGGAAAGTAAATTGTTGCATTCCTACTGCACACCAGTTTGTTTACATTGAAAGTGTCAGTGCAAGTCAGTTTAATTATGTAGTTATATTACATTACACAGGCTTAGTGTAAGCCAACTGAAAGTCTTTTCTTCAAAATTACTTTCTTATTTTTTAATTACACAAAGGATTTTTCTAGATTTTAGGGCGGGTTTGTTGTTTTGTAAACCTGAAATCCAAAAATTGAGGTTTGAACTTAATCATAGGAAAGTATATTGCTGAATTCCTAGTTTGTATGATGATCCAAACTACACATCCACACAAAACTGCATCTTAAAAACACATAATCAGTTTCTGTCTTTTTTCCTGTTACCTTACCCAGTACTGAATCTTATTTTCATCCTACCTTTACAGCAAGACCTGAGGTCATTAGTCACAAGCGAAGTGAAAATAAAAACGAGGGGGAAAATGCGACGTTGTACTGCAAATCTGTGGGTTACCCACATCCCACTTGGTTATGGCAAAAAGTAGACGGAGCTTTCTACAAGGTAAGTGTGCTCACAGTCTCAGCATTCAGAACCCCAAGAGGCTCAGTTTCATTTACTGTCAGAAATGATTGTTGTCTTTCAGGACATTGATAACTCCACCGGACGCTTCTTCATCACTACCAGAGACAATTACACAGAGCTCAACATACTAAACCTGGATATAACCACAGACCCTGGATTATATCAGTGCAATGCCACCAACAGGATTGGAAACACTACCAAGGAAACTATTCTACGAGTGCGAAGCCATCTTGCACCGCTTTGGCCTTTCCTGGGAGTGCTTGCAGAAATTATAATCCTAGTGGTCATTATTGTGGTTTATGAGAAACGCAAGAAGCCCGACGACTTTGCTGACGGTAAATACATGAAACACTTTCTTTTAAAAGCAACCATAACTGACAAATTAAGGGTTAAAGTCCAAATATGTTTAAGTTTCATGACAACTAATAAATGATTTTTTTTGTCTTAGTGTATTCTAAGTTACTTTCCTTTTTAACACCGGAGTTGTTTGCGTCGACAACTAAATATTACGAGAGTCAGCTGATTCTGAAGCTGATTCTGACGTGGAAAAATGCAACATGCAAAACTTTACGACTGTAACGGCGCAAAGCTCCTCTTTTTGCAGCAAAATCCCCTTATTTATGTGGATTGTGTGAGCAATTCACTACTGTTAACTGTTGCACGTCAGTGCACAGCTGCTTTTCTCTGCCACAGAATCAGCTGGAATGACATTATTTGCATAAACGATTGAAGAGTTACTGTAGTCAGAAGAATGTACATACTGGAGCCAAAACTCTGATGTGAAAGGGGTTAAGAAGAATTGAAATATCCTTGAAAAAGTGCCTTTTTTAGTGAGATTTAGAAAAAAAAAACCTTCTAATAGAGTTTTGTCAGTTGATGTTTGTTTTTTGGATACAGCCCAATTTTTCATCTGTTAAAAGCATCCTACAGTTGTGGGTGTAGGAGTGCGAGCAGCTTATAGGTCTTTGGTGGCCACGCTCTCAACAATTTTTTTTTTCTCTTAGTTAGGCCCACAACAGCGAGAAGACTCAAAAGTGTGTTCTGGCATCCCAGAACCGCTCGCCTCTTAGTCTACGTTCTTATCTCCAGCTCTTTAAATGCAAGTTGCTACTCAGCCAGCAACAAGCAATCACAATAGCTAGCCAATTTAACAATTTCTACTGAAGACAACCAGCCAGACATCTCTCCTTTCTCCCAAACCAATAATTAAACCACCGAGCCATGTAAGTCAACGAAACAACACAGTTCTCCATTCATGTTCCTCTGCACAGATATCCCTCAGAAACTATAAGAAACAGAAAATTTGTTCTGACCACACAATCATATCTAGCCTAAATTTATGGAGACAATATTTTGAGGAACTATAAGCTGCACTGCAAAAACAGGCTCCTTAGAAATAAGTCAAAAACGGCCAAAAAAAGGGTTTTTCCAAGAATTATTATTAAGAAAACAATTTTAATCACCATGTTTTATCAAACTAACATTGATTTGCTTTTTAAAAACTTTCTTGATATGAGGCTTTTTTTTTTTGCAAGGCACATTTTAAAAAACAATAGTCTTAAGATTCAGTTTTAGCAGTGTGGCCTCCCAAGTCTACTCTGACTTGGCAGTTTTTGGCTTCATGCAACTGACCTGTAACTTTCCCACAGGCTGCCTTTGTGCTGCTTTTCTTTCCTTCACCAACAAACCCCAATCTTTAAATCTTTTTTAGCTTTCCTGCCTTTATTTCTGTTTGCCTTTAGTAGTTGCTGCTAAGTATTTCGGCACCTGATTATGCCTCTATGTAAATCTCCCCTGTGACAAGCCTATTTTAAGTCCTGACAGAATGCACTGAAATGAAGCCGAACACAATAAACATGATGGATCCTCACAAGCCCACCTATTCAAATTCTGGAGAGAAGAGAACGACCTTTCTCCTAACAAAAATCTCATTTATTTTAGTTTTCTGCCAGATGAATCCTGTGATTTTAAATAGGAAAATTGATGGATGGACTGAAGCAGAAAAAAGACAAACAATACTAAGTAACCCGTAAGTCAGTAGCTTGTGGATCTACCTTCAGATAAACCTGAAATATGTTTATATTAGAGCAGTTCAGTGCTGAGAAAGCTTTTTAGAACAAAAATGCTCCATGCCTGACACGTTTCCCTTTTGTGAGTGTCTGTCAGTTGCTCACAGAGACTGAAGGACGTGTGAACTCCCACAAAGCTTTATTTGTTTACAAAACCACAACAGAGTTCATACATCAGCTTTTAGGTTATCATCAAAGGCCTTCCCCTGAATGATCACTTCAGACTGATGACTCAGGGACGTTATGGATGACCTGAAATCCCTTTCACAAGTTTATGTTTTTGTCATCCCCCATGACAGCTTTACAACTGGGTTCAGGTCCAGACTTTTCTTTACAGTGTTAGAGCTTTTTCTCAGTTGTTCTCAGCTGCTGTTCTTCAAATCACTATCCTGCTACATACCTCAGATAAATGGCCTCACATCCCTCTGAGGTAAATGATTGTAGATGCTCTGTGCAAGCTCAAAATCATCATAGAATCACCTCTGTGCTTTACTGTAGGTATAAGGCACATCTGCTTGAGGGGGGGGGGAGATAGAGGTAACAAAGACCAAACAACTTCCCTTTGCTCTTACTCTTCCAGAAGACTTTGGCTTTACTGAGTGAGTAGGCAGTGATTGGTTCGAGTCGGTCTGAGCCAACGTTTCTTTGCCAACCGCTCTCAGCAATCAGGAGTTAGCTTGTTAAAAGTCCACACCCCTACTGCTGAACATTAGGTGTGGGGGCCAGCAGGCGCCACATACCTTTACTGAGATGTCTGATTGGTCAGTTCATAACTTCAATAACTGGCACTACAGCAAAAATGTCATGAAAATAAAATCAGGATTAGCAAAAACTTGTTAAAAATGGTAAATATTCTTGTATAGCGCTTTTCTACCTTCCTCGAAGGCCCAAGGCGCTTTGCAGTCACAGTCCCATTTACCCATTCACACACTCCGCTGCCGAACACTGGCGCCGACCTTCCACCATGACGCAAGGTGGGGTTCAATGTCTTGCCCAAGGACACTTTGACATATGGGCAGGCAAAGTGGAAATCAAACCTGCAATCTTATGGTCAGAGGTTGCCTGTCTCACCACGGCCGCCCCTGTAGGTAGAAGAGTAAGAATAATTACTCTGACAAATCTAAAGACTGAGTAAAAGCTGTTTATTTCTCTATAGAAGTCTATGGGATTTTGGCTTTTTGGGACCAGTGGGCACTTTCTATTTAAGAGTCACTCAGTCCAGATCTCATATACAGTCATTGCTCAGAACATTACCAAGTCCGAGGCTGGGGCAGGGCTGGCTGAGACTTCCGCCTCAGGAGACTTTGGACTCATCTTGAGATTTTTTTTATCACATTTTTCATCTATATTCAAATCAATTGTTTGAATGTTATACCTGTAGGCTAACCAGTTTGAAGTGCAGTGATTCTAAAAAATTCACGATAGGGGGTACTAACTTTTGCTTGATGAATCTTGATGTTCTAAAAATGTGTAAAGATGCAAACACTTTGAGCAACAAGGCTGCATTTGCTGTCAGAGGATATTTGCTGTGTTTACCTGCCTATCAAGGTGTTTGGCTTACCGCTTTTGACAGGTGTAACAAAAAAGGCACAGATGGGCATGGTCACATGGAAGCTGTGTATTACAAACATGACATTTAGAAGCACGTTAGGTAACAGAGTGCCCTTAAAAATGGACCATATTTAACACATTGGCAATGTTGAAAGGACAGTGACAAAGAGGTGTGATAGTAATAATGAGGTTACCAGACTCATACAAACCTTTTACAGTTTCACTCTTTTTGTGTTTCTTACTTGGTTACTGCTTTTTTTTTCTTTTTCTGGTCTTTCCAAATGGCAACATAATCTAAATGGGTGGTAAGTGAGAGATCATGCATGGTTATGGTAATGTGTTCTATGTTAGCCTGCAGCTTTTCCTAAACCCTCATAATTTTAGAGGAATTGCTTTCAGTATAAATTAACATTTTTATTTAAAATAATTACCTCCGTCCATTGGTCTGCAAGCTTTAACTCTATAAAAGCTGTTTGTTCCAGCAAAGTCCCACTTTACTTTTAAGAAAATTACACTCATTTAAATGTAGCTTTTAATTATTTACAATAGTTTAATTGGCAGTGTTGTTTAAGTGTTTTTTCTATATAGAACAATTTTAATAGTAGTTCCTTTTAAATAAAATACCCCCTGTGTCAAATCCTTTTACGATGGAATACGCATCTTTTGTGTAGAATTTAATTTTTTTTAAATCTATACATGTAAATCCAAATATACTTTAAAATTTGCCTCTTAAAAGCAACTAGACTCTGTTGTGCAGCGGAAGATAAGAACAGAAGCTTTATTTTTATAATAGTAGTTCCAATCTTTTACTACATTTTTCCACAGTTGTCTGACACGTTAAAAATCAGAACATAAATAAAACAAATGTAATGAACTAAAACAATGAACCAAAACTACAAACCCATCATATTTTTCAAATTGTTAGCATTTTTGTTGAAGCCAATAAAAGCCACAATGAAGGAATAAAAGAGCTGCATGTAGCTGCAGAGCCTCAAGTTGCAGACCCCTGAGTTAATCAGCTAATTTGGTTGTTTTCCTACATTTTACTTATTTTTATATTTTAAACACATCGGTTTCTGCAGTGTCATGACAACTTTTAGGACAATTATATCAAACTAAATGTTCATATCCAACCAGCATCCCTTTAAAGTTAGATAAAATCAAAGGTGCTCCAACCAAAACCAGAGCTTTTTAATCTGATGTCACTTTAGATAACCCTGTTTCCTCTGAAAGGCTGTGACTGTGTTTTTACTTCTCATCTAACATGAGTGACACAGTTCTACCCCCCCCCCCCCCCTCCATTATTGGCGCTGCGAGCAAACCTGATGAGCAACAAACTTATGAGCATATAGAGGAAAGACTTCCAGGCTTTTACACAGAATGTTGCTGCTTTTCATTGAAGGAAGTTCACAGGAAATCCCCATGAGCACAATTCTCTTCTATTTTTCTTCACAAGACTCTCTGTCTTTTTTGATCAGTCGGCATAGTCAGCTGACCGCACAGTGGAAGATACCAGCTAATTCCAGCTGACAGCCGAGGAAATGCATCTATGTATTAGATTGTTGTAAAAACAAAAAGTTTCATATTCCAAGCAATTCCCATTCAGTTGGGTTAACATTCTTCAATAATTTATGATCATTAGATACATTTTATTTTAGTTATAAGGAAAGTTTTTAGGTTGTAAATAAAATGACACCACAATCTTCAAATGGTCTCACTGTCAGGCAAACACAATTAGTCACATTAAGCCGTTTTTGTTTGACAAATCAAAGATGAAGGCAGAAGGGGTGAAATTAAAAACAGTGTGCCCCCATTGTTCATTTTAACGCCTTTTTCAGCAACAATGGGTTCTTCTTCACAGCAGGAATTCTTTGAAGTTCAGCTTTGTGACTTTTTTTTTTTTTATCTGTGATTGAAACTCAGGACTCTATTTCAATAAGGATATCTTGGAAGTGTGATTAAAAGATTTAATAGTGAAACAGGAATTGAGCATGAATAGTCCATTGTCTTGCATGCTTGTGATGACCTCAGACCAAGTCAAGAGAGCCCAGATGCTGATGGTGGTTAGGGTCAGACCGAATCAAAGAGCCAGGAGGAGAGCGCGGTGGAGGTGGGGCGGCGAAATGCGAATAAACGAACTTCAATGAATTTAAAGGCCTGAATTGTGAGCACTTTAGCTATTGGCTCAGGGTGAAGACAGGTGGAGTGAAGAATCAGAAACCCCAGCATTCCTAAAGATGAGGCAGATCTTCCTTATTGAAATTCCGCAAAAGCGTCACAATTCTGACTAACACAAAAGTAGCCAAGTAGTCAAAAGTCTATTCTAAATAATCAGTCAGCAGTGCCATGGACATGCACTGTGACTTTGATTCCATGTTTTGTAGTTTGCTCATGGGCACCTTAGTGAGCTGCAATATTCCATAGGTGTTTTTCACTTCAAAATACGTCTTTTCCCACTAATATTTGTTTTTAAAGCAACAAAAACACGACTTTATTTGTAATTATACTCATATATTCTATTATATTAACACTATTGATCAATTTATCAAATGCAAATTGTATAAAAACAGAAATACTTAGGTTTTACTAGCAGTTTTAGCAGTGGGTGAAGAACCGGTAGAGAGACACTTTAAAGAAACTTATTTACATGTATTTTTGGGTCAGTTTTGGTTTTAATTTCATAGTTAATTTTAGTTTATCTCCCAAAAATGTAGTAAATGCTCTAAACGCTCTAAATGCTTTAAACTTTAGAGAGCAGGTGTCAAACCCAAGGCCTCGAGGGCCGATGTCTGCATGTTTACCAACTAATCTGGCATTGTAGTTTCTTATAGTTGGGATAAATAAGACAGTCCTAAGTGCGTTATGAAGACAAATACATGCAAAACAAAGAAACAAAAAAAGTAAAAAATAAAACAAGAAGTATTTCCAGGTTTGGCCATCAGACTTGTTTTAAATCCCTCAAAACAATGATTATATTCTTTAAAACCAGAAATTCTTTAGTTTTCTGAGAGGCAGACAGTATTACATAAATGCGACAAGATGGAACTGTTGGGACATTTTCTGGAATCAAAGATTATCCTGCGGCCATGGGTGTTCTCTTCATCTTTGAATACATTTACAAAATCCAAATACAAAGCAGCACAGCTGCCCCATTAAAATGACTCACCGCCGATGCACAACAGCTGGAAGACTAAACTTACTACACTCTCCTCTTAGCCAAGCTAAATTTTACACTTTTATTCCATTTTATTTACTCATACTCTCTACTAAAATATGCTTCTTTAATTCCCCTTTTTCCATTTGTTCTTCTCGTACACATTATTTCTTGTTCTCACACAGCAGACAGGTGATGACTAGAGTAGCGATTTATTCATATTTTAACAGAATCCAGCCTCTAATTCATTGATGAATCACAGACAGCTCTGTCAGTGTCAATACTAATTGAAATATCTGCTTATAAAGAATGATTTTAGCATATAGAGACTAAATTATGCAACCCAAAATGTCCTTTCTCTGTTTCTTTGTGAAATAGAACCATATGTCTGCATTTTTTTTGGTCAAATTTGATTTATAATCAAAAGAAAACAAAATAAATCATCTGTGACATTTGATAAACTACAAACTGAACTCAACCAAACAGCCTGACTCTGCTCCCTGAAGTGTAGTTTTTCATCTACCAAAAAAAAACAAAAAAAAAACGATAGAAGCGATTTAGGTAGATTATGTCTGCAGTCTTTATGCCAGTCAAATCAGGATTGAGGACTCCCAGCTCAAGCGCCACAGCCACTCTGAAATCTCTTTTTAGCATCCTCTGTTCCCTGAGGTTTTGGCCCCTGTTTGCGTGCATCATAAATTCTGGTCTTTTGGTGGCTTAGTGGTGTTAAAACACATTTTCCCTCCAAATTTAAAAGCCCTGCTGCAGCAGCTGACAGTTTTTCTCTTTCTAAATCAGTTGCAAAAATGAAATGTTATGATGAATCACAACAAGAAAAAACCAGGGCAGATTTTAAGCTGGGAAATTTGCATTCATATGGACGATCTTAAAAAAAAAAAAAGGTAAAACAAGCACATTTTAATTCCTGTATTATATTAAAATCTGAGGTTAAAACTGTACTTTTGCAAAATGCTGACAGGTCTACCTTCTCCTCATAGAACCATATATTGTTTTAGCATCATATATTCTGCTCCACTTTTATCCCATTGAATGCTGTTAATATGCTCATCCTAAGATAATACATGCATGGAAAATGTCTCACTTTGACCTTTACTTACTGATGACACATTTCCTCTGTTTGCAAAACGCTGCTGACCCCATGCACGCCTCCAGGACTTTTTACTCACAGAACAATATGCATCACCTTATTTTCCTGCATTTTAAACTGCTTCATTAATTATATGCACTTCCACCACTGTCACAATTGCAAATGTAATGTAGGTATCATTGTCTGAAGACAAAAAATCTTCAGATTGACCACATCTTTTAACCATCAGTTCTTAAAATGCCAATGTTTAATTAAAAGATGGTTTTATGCGAGCCATCTGTAACACTCCTACACATACGCTCATTTACAAATAAACAGAAACCCCAGAAGAGTCATCTGGCATGTGAGATGAAGTTTGTCCAATGTTTGGTTCCAAAGCGTAGAGAATTCAACATTTGCTCATGTTTCAGCCCTTTTAGCAACAAATGTTTAGGTTAGGTTTAGTTTTAAATGTCAACAGCTTTTGATAGCTGATTTTTTCCAGTGCAGTAAGTGAAAAGGAAGTAAAAATGCTGAAACATGCAAATTGTCTATTTTCTTGTGTGTTTTTCCATTTTAAATGTTTAAATTCTGTTTGTTTTTTGTCTTTTTCTTCCCCACGCCAAAGATGATGAACCAGCTGGACCGATGTAAGCCCAATCAATTCTGACAATTCTGATTATTATTATTATTATTATTTGCTATTTTCAATCACCTTTTCATTACTGCTTCTCTCCCAGGAAGACAAACTCAACAAACAATCACAAAGACAAAAACATTCGCCAGAGAAATCCAAAATAGGCAATCCATTCAGGTAGGACTTGTTGTATGCGGACGGGGCCTAAAAATAGAAGCGATTGTTAAGATAATCCGTAGTCACGCTTTTCTTTTGATTTTTTTCTCTCTACAGATATGATGACTAAACTGCATTTTTTTTGACTACATGAAAGTATCAGAGGATGATGGAGCTCCAGGCTGTTCTGAAGGAAAAAAAAAAGCACATCTTGTCTCATTTTATGAGAAACAATATCAGCATACCACTGGCAAGAAAAAGAACATAAATGGCTGTCTTAAGCATGCCTTATTCAGTCTTACGTGGAGATTTCAGGATGACAAGTCATGACTGAAACCACCAAGAGGGTGTTCACATTTTCAATGTGCTGTTGATGTCTCCTCTATTCATTTTATCATGTCCTCAAATGGGGTGATCTCCCTTTTGTATTACATATCATGTACAATGCATGCAAGATAATTACGCAATAGGATACTCAGAATAGTTTTTTCTGTTGTTATCCCTGACAAGGCTTTTTTGCATCCAAGAATACCTGTTTTTATAGTCATCCCAATCATACATATATATGGTTTCTATTGTTTTGAAATTGTACAGCATACCATTGTTTGATTTGTGACAGGAGGCCTACTTCTACCAGAACTTTCATTGTGAAGCAAGGGCTTCAGTGACTTTGGCAGTATTTCAATTTTAAAGAGAATACTTACGGAACATGATTACTGTGTGCTTAACTATCTTAACAAAAAGGATATGTGTATTATTTCTATTTTGTTTCCAGAGTAACTTAGGTGTCTTGTATGTGTTGGAGTATGAGTGTTCAAATGATAGAAAATCTGTAAATGTTTTTTTTTTTATATATATATATATATTTCCCCCAATTACATGGATTTTTATTTAGTACTTTATTTTTTTCTCTAGCTGTATAGCATGGCTATAATCCTATGCAATATGTATTATTAAATAGATATATGGAGGGCAGTTTGTTTTACTCAGTGAAGCTTTAATATTGTGGGATCACTTGGACGCTGGCATAGCAACATTCACTGCTGTAGCTGCATGACTCCTCTTTTCAATTAAATGTATTCATGTGTGTTGGAAATGGACCGGCTTGGGATCAAAGGGACCAGAGTATATAGCCACGATAAACATACGAGTGAGACCAATATTTTTTTCTTAATAAAAATGTAAAAAAAATAAAAATCACCGCCTTGTTTGTTGGTTTTCTAAATAATTTTTATTTTGCTTTTCATTGGTTTTTTTTTTGGTTTTTTTTTTTACACATTCTCTTTGAAAACTGATATGACAACAGCAGCAGCAGGAAAACGAAATCTGTTTCTGCCATTCTTTACTCTTGGAGGAGTTTCTGCAGCTGCGCCTCCACCTTCTCCACAAACGCAGGAAAGCTGGGATCCAGCAGACAAAGACGCAGCAGCGGCTCCAGGTCGCTCTCTGCCAAACGGGTGTGGGAATGCATCTGAGGGAGCGTCAAGGAAGCCGCTCCCAAGAAGTGCTGCGGGATTTGATTCAATTATAAAAATGGAATCAAGTGACTTAAATTAGCCTTCATAATTTATTTAAGCTAAAATGAAAGCCAAGCGTCTCATAAAGAAACAATAAAAACACTCACATGTGATGGGAAGAACAGAAAAGTTCAGCTGGCACATAGAATATTTAAAGGTAATCAGAAATACTCTCGTGAGTTTTAAGATTTAACAAAACAACAGATGCGTTTTTAACCACCGAACCAAACATCCATTAAATAATTACAGCAATTATCTAGTACACAAAATTTAGTGAAGCTCTTTTCCCCATCTGCTGTGCTGCATTTCAATTATTCACAATTGTTTTATTGTTAATCTGTTTCTCATTTTTGACATCTGGGGAAGATCCATTTCAGTGAGAAAGACTAAAAATAAAAAAAGTCATACTCCATATTTCAGTGCAGATCTTTGTCAGTGTTTTAAAGGCCCTCTCTGATAAGAAAATGTGTTTTTTTACTTTTTTTTCCTGATGATGAAGGACATTGATTAGAAAAAATTAAGATTAAAATTGCACCTCTAGGTATTTCTTTATTTAAATGTGAATCAGGAGCAGATGAAAAAATGCTCCGCCCCCACAACTTGGAGGTGAATTTCTACAGAGCTGCTGCTGCTCCGCAGAAACTCTCTTAGAAAATGACAGGTTTTTCGATTTTGGCTAAAAACGGCATAATGGTAATTAAAAGACCACTGGGAATGCTTTCATGGATCAAAAGATGATCAGAGTGGGACTTTAAGACCCGAATTACAAAGAAATGTAATATTTTAACGAGTTTTTGTTTTATCTGTTGTATCGTCAAATGCTTGCATCTTAAATATTTCAACAACTATACCTTAGCAAGATGCTGAATGGGCAAAGATCCTTCGGTAATGTCCGCCTCCAGAGACTTTTCCTCACCTATCAACTTGATCAAAAGAATAAGAAAGAACATTTACAAACAAGGCATGACACTACAGCGTAAAAATAGACCAATCAATATCGTCATTACTAATGAATAAATGTCCACGCCTCAAAGTGCTTTCATCTTTACTGAGAGTTTCTTCAATGTTCATGTCTCAAAGGTCAAATTCAGCCTTAAGGCCAGGTCCAGTGCGGCACCGGACCCTCCTGTTTACCACTGCGACACCCTGAAGAGCTGAATGCAGGTTCATATCTTCATGCACGTCTTCTCTTGCTTCTGCTGACGATGTTACAGGACATTTTATGAGACTAAAGGGATATTTTTCTGTCTGTCTTGAAACTTCATGTTGTGCATTTAAGGTATCAGACGAACTAGATCACATCTAAGGCTTCTGGAAGTTAAAAAAAAAATCAGAGTAAATCACAACTTTTTCCTACCTGCACTTGGATAACCTGTTTATCTATTTTCATATACATTAAACTATGCACTAATTTTCCATTATATATTCCCAGTTGAGCATGTAGCTTGAAAGCAGGACATGTTTGTCTATCTGAGTCTACTGTCTGCAGCTGTGATATTAATCTAAGTATAGGAGACCCAAACAGGAGATTATAAAGCGTAACCGACAGATGTGGAATCTGACTCCAGACTCCCTGACTGCTCTGACCCTTTTGTGTAGAAGCCTGGCAAAATGGCTGCTGTTCTCCTGCAGGATCTTTGGGTCCTGTAAGCTCTGCTGTGGGGCCTACTTCTCTGCAAAGCTTCATCTCACTGCAGCAGGTCTTCCTTGCTACTTTCAGAGCAGCAGCTCCAGTGGAGAGAACTGGTTTGGATTGTCCCCAACTTTGCAAAGTTGATGTATGGATTCAACTCTTAACCCGCACAACCATGGATGGATTAAACCACTTATCCATTTATTTCCATCTCAATTTCACCTCTTTTATCAAAAGGCATCATTAAAATATTTTAAGTGCCAATCATATAGCACCTGTAAGGACAGGGCCTGCTTCATCACTGTTTTTAGTCAATTACATAGTTGATGTTTTCTATATACTTTATTTTTGCTTGTTACTCTTTACTTGTTTTATGATCAATTGTTCTTTTTGATGAACTTAACTGAGAGGAAAATAAAATTAACTTCTAACCATTTTTTCCACTAACATGACAGGAAGACACTTTCTTCATCAACTGCATTGTAAACAGCACCATCTAGTGACACTAAACAGGCTCAGCTGATGACATAGACCAGTGCACTGTGGATTTAAAAAATCAAGATGTTTTCATTCATAACTGAGTAGTTGCATTTTTATGTATGTGTACCAAATGCCATTAAATATTAACAAAAATTGGATGCAAGTACCCATGTCAAACATTAGTATTTCAGCCTGTTTGTGGGATTTTTCCAGCTCCACGTTGTTTTAAATGTACAGAAAGGTGCTGCAGGTTTAAATGGCTTCTTAATAAACTGATGTGGAACCTGTGTTGCTGGTGCAGGAGGGTCAGCAGGGGGCTGATTCGGATGTAGTGCACGGGATCATCCAGAGCGGTGACAGAAAGGTACTTCTTCAGCTCTTCCGCGGCGCTCGAACACTCACTCATGGCCTCCGCCATGTCTCTTCCATCAAACTGCATCCTCAGCATGCGGCTCACTCCCTGTAAATGTGGTAAAAATACACACACAGTGTGTGCAGTCTCTGTCAATCAACCAGAGTGACAAGAAAACAGGTTATTTTTACTTTTCCTTAAGGTAATCATCATGTTCTGCAAGACGTTTTGTAGGACAAACAGAATTATACATTGGAACAATAACTAAAAAAAATAAAAATTAAAAATAAATAAACGCTAAGACTCTTTATTTGCTGCCCCCCCCCCAAAAAAAAGCATAATCGTGACCTTGAGGTGAATTTGACAGATAAAAACAAACAAGGGGAGATGCCAGGACTCAGAGTACTTTATGGCTCACCTTGACAGTCATTTGAAACATCAAGTTATCCGACTTTTGCTGCACTTTGAGACAATCGCAGCCACCAAGCAAAGGAATAGTTTCCTGAAAAGCAAAGAAAAAACCATCACAAAAATAAAAAGAACAGCATGAGAAAATAAAAGCACCCATTTTCGTTACACAACATGTTTAAATACTAAATATGTTGTGAACCTGTGGAGGAAAAAGAAGTCTACAGCATACAGAAAAACAAATAAGAAAAGCACAAGTTAGGCATTACTATGCATGTGTAAAAGTTCCAACAGCGGCCTGTAGGGGTCTCTCTTTCACACAGTCAGAGCTGGCTCACCAGTCATTTATGGAAACTGTTCCAATTCCTCACAAAAACATTTGTTTTGACTAAAAAATATGCCATTGTAGCAACTCAGATGATTTCACTGTGCTGCATGGAAGGAGCTGTTCTAAACTGATGCCATAATTACACTGCCGGCGTTTGAGTGAAGCTAAAAAAAAAAAATCAGACCTGTAAGTTGGCAGAAAATCTGTGATATAGATCAGTGTTTTTCAACCAGTGTGCCACGGCACACTAGTGTGCCGTGGGAGATGGTCAAGTGTGCCGTGAGAAAATACCCTCATTAACTGATTTAACAACATTTTCCATCTCCAGGATATCAGCTCTTTGTTCATCCAAACAGGCCCTGATAAAACACTGAGTAGTTAGGAATATGAAAGATCGTAAAATACTTTTCTCTTTTTGTTTATTTGATTCTATTAAAAACATTTTGATAAGGATGACGATACCGCGATTTGGCCGCAGCTTCAGTGGTTTTCGGAAAAAGTCCCGCCCCTTTAACTGTCTCCACCAATCATTCTTGGATTTCTTAATCACGTGTCATCCGTCTGACCAATCAGGAGTGGTTAAAGTCTTCACTTCCTTGTTGTGCATTCTGCTGATAAAGTCGCTCAGTTCTAACAAAAATACCAGCTAAAGCTCGTCTTTAGCGGTGTAGCTTTCCACAGAATCCGGTATCAGACCGTGGAACAAGAGAACAAAACCATGAAGCTCAGAGACGTGAGTCTTTCTGCGTTCGGCGGATTATTGAACTACATCTCCCATGATGCATTGAGTTAAAAACAATAGCGTGAGCGTCTCTCTGTGCGCACGAGTCTCTTCTCTTAACGTCTTGAAACCACAACCAACACAAATCAAACAGTTTTAAATCTTTTAACTTACCTTTAATTACATCTTTAAGAAAAAAAAAAACTGCTGCAGCTTCCAGCTCTTTCTGTCACAATGAACACAAAAATGCATGTGAGATCATGGAGGGACTGTAGATCAATACAGACTGAGTTTCTCCTTTTTTTTTAAATTTTTGAATGCTGGTGTGCCGCTGGATTTTTGTCAAGGTTAAAGTGTGCCGTGGCTCAAAAAAGGTTGGAAAAACACTGATATAGATAACATAAGGGCAGGCTCCAACGCGCATGGTCGCATTTGCGCAAATTTGAGAGACTGATTTTCCGCGCACATCGCGACCAGTATTTGCCTCCCCCCCTCCTATTTTTATATACACATAAGGGGCCGTAATCAATGAATTCAATGAGAGCGGGCGCACCGCATGCAGGCGACCACACACTCGCGCACATACTCATGAAACGCGAGCACACACTTGCGTTTCATTGAGTGATGCCTGTCTGTGAGGCGGCCGCTGCGTGTGAGAAGAATAGGGAAAGCCACTGTAAGTGGCTAAAATGCGTGGAGGGGGAGGGGCCTAGAGATAGTCGAGTGCGCGTAAACATCTGTGGGAAAGAAACGGAGACAAATATCATCACAACCTGATGTGTGTGTCTGAGCTATCTTCCGACCTGCGGCTAGTGTACCAGTGACAGAACTACAGCAGGGGTCTCAAACTCGCGGCCCGCGGGCTATTTGCGGTCTCCAAGATGATATTTTGCAGCCCCCGCCTTAATATGAAAGTTTAATGTTACTGCAGCCCGTCAGTTTTAATGAATGACACTTTTTCATCGTCGTGCACGGAGATGACCAACCAATCACAGTGGGGTATATGACTCTTGGGGGTTCCTTACTTTTCTTTTTAGAACGTATCTATTCGCTCGTAATTTTCTAAATATATGCAGTCCGTGCTGAACTTTTCTCTGGGTCACACAGACCCGTAGGAAGGTTTAGGTTTTGGTTACGGTTACGGCGGCGCATCAAACGGGTTACGGCAGCACATCGCTCCCGTCCCGCGGGAGTCGGGTAAGCTAAGAAGAATAAATGTCCCTCACCTACATGCGTGACAGCTAACGGGGCTTGAACATTAAACACACTCGAGCAAAAACATTAGTTTTAGACACACTGAAAATACGTGGGGAAAATGCAACGATAGACGTGCTTGAGATGAACCGGCACCACGCCTGGATCGTTGGGGAGACCAGGCCGGGGGGGGGGGGGGTTGTGAGAAGAAGGTGAATCTGCAGCAAGACTGAAGGACAACAGGAAGTTGGAGTGTCCTTAACATTCAATTTAGTTTTAATATTCTTCTCCCCCTTAGTGTGATCTGTGTTATTATATATTTTATGATTATTTTAAGGGTTTGTAATGTATGTAACCTTTTTTTAATAAATTGGTATTTTAAATTATTTTAATTTCTCACTTAACTACAAAAACCATCAGGACACATGTCCCATAATGCCTTGTTTTGTAGTCTGTAGGGCAGCTTTCAGTCAGTTCAGTTTCCAGCTGTGTCCGGGTAGGTTTGCCCCTTGCTCCCACCCCTTTCTTGCGATATTTTTGTGATGATTGACAGTTAATGTTGGAGCAAAAACAAAAATATACTTCACACACCAGGTGATCTGCGCAGCGTTGAGTTCACCTGGGTGATCTAAAACACAGTTATTGTGCATCTTGGCTGCACCTATTTGGTGTCACCAAGATAAATTTCCATCTGTTTTCTTTACTATTTGTTCTGTCATGACAGCGATGGTTCTGTCAGTTTACCTGTTGTTGCATCTTCAAAAGTGCAGAATAAAATTTGAAACCGCACATTTTAATTTCTGCATCTATTATTAAAGTATTTATTAGTAATACAGTGAAAATTAGTAGATTTGGTTAGCATGTTGATTTACGGTATGCGCCCCTAAATTTTCTGGTTGTGCCCCTAAAATTTTCAGTCACGGGCCACTGTGCTCCCAGTGAAAAAAGTTAGTCTGGAGCCCTGAAGGGTTTGATTAAAAAAATGTTCTGCATCTTAACCCCTTCATTTCTGAATTTATATTATATTAAAACAAAACAAAAAAAATGACAGGTGTCAAACTCTGGAAGGTCAACATTTGTCTGAGGACGTTTTTGGCTTTACAGGTAGACTTTTCTGAATCCCAGAATCCACATGTTTGTTTGACTGTAAATGGAGACAGAACTGGAGTCTGTTCTCCCATGTTCTCCCCGTGCACGCGTGGGATTTTTCTGGCTTCCTCTCACAGTCCAAAGACATGCTTCACAGGTGAATTGTTCATTGTTCCTGTCCAGGGTGTACCTGTGCAGTATCCAGGTTAGGCTCTGCCAATGAATGAATGGAGACAGAGCAGGAAAACTACTCTGAGTTGTCATGAGAGCTACTTCCTGCACCCAAAATAGTTTACTATGAAAACATTTGCTTGAGGAAGATAAAGTTAAGGTTTAAGTAAAGGTGAGCTCCTGATCAGACACCACCACCACCTCATTCTAAACTAAAAAACTATGGAATATGTATTTAGAAAGAAAAAAAAGTAGAATAAATTAAAAAAAAAAAAAAAGATTCAGAGCTGCTTTCTTTTTATTTTTTTAAAGCTAACCTTAAAAGGGCTTATGTTACAATCTAGAACTCTAAACAAAATATAAAATACAATTTGACCTTCAAGTGGAAAGATATACTTTTAGATATAGGATAGTCAAAGCAGTTATACACTTGATGACTCATTTGTCCCTCAGTTATCTCCTCTATTGCAAATATATTCACAAAAATGTAGCAAAAGTTTCTTCCAGACTATGTGAAAGTCTGCAGGCGTGGTCTCCTGGTGCTACAAACTCCTGAGGATTCACTGCAGCAGTCTTTAATAGACTAGTCCATCAACCTTAGCGAAAGCTCTTCTTAGTCTGACCCCAATATATGTCTGACTTTGCCAGCCTGGCACAGCGAGATAGCTGTGTCCTGTGCCAGAACACTATTAATCAGACTTTAAAATTTATTTTGTCTGCAGGTCAGAAAAAAAAAAACTAACTGGAACAAATGCAAGGAAAAGTAGAACAGTCACATTTTAAAATGAGGAGGAGAGGATTTCTAGACCTTGCTGGTGATACGTTTACTCATTTTCTGTCTGTCTGTCTGTTGTTACAGGTTACAAGTAAAGCAAAGACTGAGAGAAGTAATATGGAAGAATTAAAACCACACAGAAGGCCTGTTCTGTTCTGTATACGTAAGCATGAACTGTTTTGTCTGCTTTGAGTCTAACTCCTAAAAACAGATTACAATTCCAGTGGAAATGCACAGAAAAATACAATTTTCTGGAAAAGCTATGTTTGTTTAATGTCTTCAGAATGCTACATTTTCTTTAGTTCTATATAATGCTAAAAAAAAAACTTACTCCATTTACACGTTAATACCTAAAGTGTTAACTATTCATTTTCATTTTTTTTTATTTAAATTGAAATGACTTTATTTTCAATAGCAACACCCTATTGAGCCTAAATCAAACAACAGAGTGGAAAATTCACTGCTGCAGCCATAAATAAGTTTTTTTATTTGTTACACAACAACTTACTGTACATTTCTTAACTGAAAAATAGCTGAAACACCATCTTTTAAACTCTCAGTTGCTTTTACTATTGGTTTAGTGATTTAAGACTAAAATAAAAGTATTCTAGATCCACTCCAATGAAAATTGGGTATTTGGTTCTTGTGACATTTAAATAATTTGTGACTAAATTATCATCTAAATTACATTTCGGAGTATATTTTTTTAATCAAATCATTGTGAATCAGGAGCAGATAAAACACGAATACTGTCGGAAAAAGATGATATGTGTGATGTAGAAAAAACGCTGGGTGTGCCACAGGCTTCCTCCTCTGCTCCATTCTGATGGATCCACTTGTAGACGACTATCCGTGTGCGTCTTTGATCTCCTCGTCCGATCTGGCATCTGGCTACAATTGTACGGCTGGATAGCACCAATATTACTCAGCATTATTATTACACTGATAATGTTAGGCTGGGGTTGCGAGGGACTGTAAGTTAGCAGGAGAGCATGTAAACAGATGGGTGATGGGAAGTGGGGACGGTGTTGCTCTATGCCACCAGTCCCGCCCACAACTCAGAGGCACATTTCTAACAAACATCTGTTGCTCCGTAGAAACCATGTCCTAAAAAAACGACAGAGGCTTTTTGGATTTTTGGCTAAAAACGGCATAATCATAATTAAAAGACAGCTGGGAAGGCTTTGACAATAGATCAAAAGATGATCGCAGTGAGACTTCAAAAATCAGTTGAACGCTTTCAGTTAGGCTTGTATATCTTACATTTTCTGTCAGAAGAAATGGTTCAGCAGCTTAAGACCAATTTTCTTGAATTTAAAGTAAAAGACAAACCATGTTTCCAGTTCTTGGAATGTTACTTCACAGAGTAATGTTTAAAAGTAAAGTACAACAAAACCGCACCAAACTATGTACTATTTTTAAAAAAATGTGAACAAACTAGTAGAAACAAACAAATTCCTTTAAACATTTAGACCCTTAACAGAATTGATCTTGAATTGGGAGCAAACCATGTGGGGCAGAAAAACAGGGGCCTTACCAAGCTTTCTTGTCCTCGCGTTACCAGTAAATGTCCGGATTCCAGAATTGTGAGGACGATTTTAGATTTGCCATTCCTGTCCTCAAAAATCTAGAAAAAGAAATAACAAGTAAGATTTGTTGTCTAAGAAGCATTTCATTTTAAATTAAATTCTATTATTAATTTTATTTATTTAACCCAATATCAAAACAACAGTCATCACAATGGGCTTCATACCGGTAATTGTAAAGTAAACATAAAATCATAAGGATCAGAAAGTCACGGGATTCAATTCAATAAAAAAAAAAAAAAAAAGAATTCTGGCAAAAAAGAAGAAACATCAGGGTTTAAAATGTTATACAAGACTGAGAGCTGTTGATGATTGTAATGCAGCAAGCCTATAAATCATGTCGACAGGAAATATTGAAAAAGTTAAGTGTAATCAAGTAAAAATAATAATAAAAATGCTACCGTATCTTGTAAAGATGCTTTAACAAATTCTAAAACACCTTGTAAGGATTCCCACAGTTGTCTATTGTATAGCTAATGTTTGTCTGTCATAATTAGGAAACAAGATTGATCAATATTTGTGTACAGCCTGTACAGCCTGCCATCTAGAGCTTGGTGCAGTTAATGAATTCCCAAATTGCCCTCTCAGTCTCTGCTTAGGAACAAAACTTCCCCACATATAGTAGGAGGAAAACAATAATGTTACAATAATGACACTTGTTGTTGGATATTAGCAAGCAATCAAAACCAATGAAGCATCAAATTTAAACTACTTCTTATACAGGATTGATTTTAAAAACGGCAGTGATTTGTTAGATTGAAAGGGGTGAGAAAACAAAAACAAAGATCCTGCCCCAGAAAGGGATATTAAAGTAAAATAATCAATCATTTGAAGTTCTGTTGAATCAGTGTCACTTTATGTTATAAATCACGGCAACAACAAAAATATATATATATAAATATTTTTTTCATTCTAGCTTTTATGGAGAACATATAAAACTAGTTGTATTATTCCACTTTCTAGATATTATAGGGATGTTTCCAGTTATTTTAAACATTTTAATTTAGAAATAACTTTAGTATTTTCTGTTCTTATTCAACTCATTTCATGCTTCCATCTTTCATATTTCACTATCATGTTGGTTAAACTACATACATTTAAAGATGGTCTTTTAGACAAAAAGTTTATTTTGGGGAACAGCAACTTCAGTTTTCAATTGAATAAAAACCTTTTTTTTTAAACAAGGAACAATTTTTAAATCTGCATGCACAAATCAAATGACAGTTAGGACACGTTATTGTAATGTGAGGAATTATGCAATTTTTATCATCTTGTTTGGACACCACATTTTTTATACAAAATGAATTTTATGATTGTTATATAGCTATAACTCCTCCACAGTTTGCCAAATTTTGATGCTGATTTTTTCAATCTTTGATGAGTAACTGTAAATGCTAAAAGACATTTACAGCATACACATAAATCATGTGCTTAAGTTTTAATTATCGAAGCACATTATTATTATCTATGGATGTGTATATTGGCTTGAGAAGTTTATTTTCTTTTTTTTATCTGCCCTAACCCAGTAAAGGGTTTTTATTAAAAACACAGCATCAGCACATAAAGTAAGATTAGCTCTTTATTGTGACATTATTCTTTGGCACTACTTCATATACTTATCAAAAGTCCATTTTTCTTTTTATGGCAGCCACTATGCAGTGATTTCATCTAACCCTATTCTCTGCATCTTTCTCGCTCACACCAACCACTCTTATTTCCTTCTTAACTAAATCTTTTTTTGGGGAGTCTTCCTCTCTTTCCAGGTAGTTCCGACCTCAGCATCCTTTTACTAACTTAATCACCATCTCTTCTCTGATTTGGTCCAAATTATCTCCATCTGGCTTCTTTGCATTCATCTCTAAAACATTTAACATGAGCTGTTCTTCTGATATGTTCATTCAAGTCTTGCAGACTAATACTTGGATGAGTGGTGAAATGTTTCAGTTCAGATGCCATGACTCAACTTTAAGGCAGCATCATCTGCACAAATCTGCATCTTTATCAGCATGACCTTATCCATCTTCATCATCTCTCCTGTCTCTTTTTTTCAGGGCCACTGACTCCAAACTAACATGTCTGATTTCACCACCGTCTTTTATACCTTTATACCTTTTATACCTGACACTCTTTTGTCACATCTAAAACCTTCCTGCACCACTTTTAACCAACTACTTCAAGTAATCCATCTTCTTCTTCTCTGCTCCCTGAAAACCTCACAGTTCCCACTGAGCTCCTCTCCTTTACACATAGTTCCTGCTGTGGCTGACCTTTGGTCCACTCCTTCCCATATCAAACCCCCACCTCTCGAGATGTTCCTCCACCTGCTTCCTGCACTAACTGCAGATCACTACTTCATCTTCAAACATCATGACACAGAGATTCCAGTCTAACCACAACTGTCAGTCAGTCTGTCCATCACCACAGGAAACAAGAAGGAGCTCAAAGCTGATCCTCCGTACAGTCCTACCTCCACCCTGAGCTCACCAGTCACCCACAGCTCATTCGCCTTTCGTCAGACCTTCTCTGTTATTCTTGAGCTGCATCCTCAAAACAAATATTGCATCTGCGATTCTCCTCCTTGGCATCAAAACAAACTGTTGTTCACAAATGTTTACTTCTGACCTCAGCATTTAGGCAATTTCAACTGTGACTTTAGAAAATGTATTTGAGGGATTTTCATCAGGCGTGGCACACAGACACCCATTGGGTCCATGCTCTGCCCACTTCCAAATGGTGGGAAAAAGTTTGGCCAATTTCACATGAATGAAACCAACAAAGCTCTGCTGCACATTTCCGAAATGTAAAGGTAAGAAACAGACTTCAACCACTTATTACCCTATTCCCATGAAGCTTTGGCCAAAAATAACATTGATCAAAACATGAACATAGTTTAAAGTCAAATGTTAAAATGACCAAAAATTCAAGACAATTTGACAATGTAGAGAAACATTTTTGTAAAATAAACCAGATAGATAGATAGATAGATAGATAGATAGATAGATAGATAGATAGATAGATAGATAGATAGATAGATAGATAGATAGATAGATAGATCCAACAGCAGCTAACAGCTTATAAAATACACACCAGATCATATTTGTCCTACAGAAAATATTCCTTTTATAGATGGATAGAACACTCTTCTTGTGTTTAAATTATTTATATATAATGTAAACAAATTAAAGTGTATAGATGTGTTCAGCACACATAACAGTAACTATTTGTGGTATTTTTCCAACTTCAAATTCTGGTGCTTTAATAAGTTATCAAATGTTGTCTGTGAAAATGATCATAAAAATAAAATTCATGATTTTACTTACATTTTTTTCCATTTACTCCCATGTTATTTACTCCCATGTTATTTTTAAAAAACAAACTTTGACAAACGTGTGTGGCCTTACTTTTTGAGTCCATGTGTTGATCCTTCTCCACAAAAATCTCTATGATCTGTTAGAAAAGTCTTCCTTATTTTCTTTTATTTTATGAGTTTCTCCCTCTAAATGGAAAAAGACGTTCTTAGTCTTTTTCTACGGCACCAGTGTAGCTACAAAGCAGCTGTCAGCTCACGTCTGCCCCCTGCTGGTGAGGCATGCCTCACCTGAAGCCCTTCCTGCAGGCCTGTAGCAGGGCTTCCACCGCATGTCTCTGTTAACATTGTGAGTCCTGCCGTCAGACATGATGAGGCCCAGCGCTTCAGAGCCTCACCCGGAGATTCAGCTCCGGGTGAGGTCGCGCAACACTGAAATTCAGCGATTTTAACCTCAGAAACTGTGGAAAACGGGTTGAGTTGACTGAAAATGTGTATTTAACACAGATCAGTGGAAAATAACGTTTACTTAATTTACCTTTGGTGAGGCTCTGCCTCACACTTGCCTGACCTGACCGCACGTCACTGATAGATAGATAGATAGATAGATAGATAGATAGATAGATAGATAGATAGATAGATAGATAGATAGATAGATAGATAGATAGATAGATAGATAGATAGATAGATAGATAGATAGATAGATAGATAGATAGATAGATACTAGCTTAAAACATGAAGTTTAGCTTGTTAGCTACTGAAATGCCTCTACCTTCCAGGGTTTTTGTGCCTTCTTGCTCTTTCCGGAGCATGGGATGAAGCGCCCATAACGCTTTAAATTCCAGGTTTGGCTCACAGACATTTTCGAGGACAGTCCGGGAATTTGAGAGTCAGTTTTTCTAGATCAGACAAAACTGCTGAAAGTCAGTTAGCAGCACAAACCTGGATCGAAGCATCTCAAACATCTGAGGGGGTGGGTTGTTCAGCTCCATTCACATTCTTTTTATTTTATTTTTGTCTATTATTGTTTGCTTTAATATATATTTATTCAAATGTTTATGATGATGTAGTCATTTTAATAAAATCTAATACGGCCTAATATACACTTAATGTACTTTAAAGGCTCACAGTTGTCCCCCCTCCCCTGCTTCTGTGGTAAGGATTCCCATTTAAATAAAAAAAAACGATTTGTATTTATTATTTTTGTACTTTTATTTATATATTTTCACCTTTCTACTTTAACCAACACGGAGGTAACTTTTTGTTAAAAATCCACGAACATTTTTTTTAACCTTGTTTAACCTTTCCACATGCAGCAGCTCGTTACTGCCCTCTGGTGGACATGGATGTGACGTTATTAATAAAATTACAATAAACATGTCTGGAGTGATCAAAAACGCCTACAATCCAACAACATTCCAACTTTTAGGGGTTTTGTTTGTTCAAAATTTAAACTCTCAATTTTTTAAAATAGTCTCAAAGTATATGTTTCTTTTTTATAGTAATTTGCTATAGTAAAAGCATTTCAGTGATTTTTAAGCATGTATTAAAATAAAATCATGTTATTGCAAAAACAACCCAGAAAAAAAAAAACGTTTTGCCTTTTTTGTGCTAAAAAATCTTTCTCTTGATTTCATTAATTTATCACAAAAGAACAAAGGGAGTCTTTTTGTTAATACAATTTTTGACAGAACCTTTCTTTTTTTTGTGTCCTTGCATTTGCTACTCATCACTTTAAATTTACACCAACCATTAACTTTGAAAAACATTGTTTGCTTCCTCCTTTTTGCCAATGTTTCTTTGGGATTAAATAATAGTGTTGTTCAACTGAATGGGCCGAAACAGCCAGGATCCTTCATGATTTTATAAGCGGTAAAGTTTTTTTTATTTTATACTTTATATATACTTTATTATTTATAAACAGATTTAGAAAGGGGATCTTCTTTGAATTCTATCCTGAAGGAGTGACGTTAACGCTGGGAATTCATCTCATATTAGATTCTTAAATTCTAACAAAACAATAGACTAAAAAACACAATGAATTGCAAAATGTTATTGACAAAAAAGTCAAGGATATCACATAGATTGATTTTAGTTCAGTAGAAAACTTTTTTTTTTTTTTTATTCAAATGATTGTGGATTAAACCTGATTTTGTCAACGACCCTCCATCTTAAAGTGTGCGCAAATTACGCAGCGGAACACAAAAGAACAGCAGCGTTGCTGGTGTCTTCAGGTGAAGCGCACAGAAGGCATTCACAGTTCGCTCTACCTGTAGCCTTAAGTTAAGAGAATGGGTTGTATTTTAAGAATGGGGGGAAAGCATTCTCCTTTAAACAAGGGGGGCTGAGCTTATTTGCACTTCTCGCTTCTATGGCAACCCAATAGATTAAAATCCAGAAAATCCACCAAAACGCTCCTTTATTGTGCATCCGTGATGTCAGCGTTCCCTGGAATGATCTACTGTATGTTTTTCTTTTTTTGGCGTGATTGTGTCGCGTTTTGTGACGGCAACTGCTGGTAGATGTGATGTGGTGAGAGGTTCATCCTTCTTCGTGCATGACCTTTCCACGGGTTCCATATCGTCGTTCGTGGGCACGTCTCTCACGTGTCACGCTAAGGTGACTTTCAAGCAGTTGTTTTGACTTTTGCGCGCAATGAATGAGAGGCACAAAGATGCACGTCGAGGAAACGGTGGCCAAGCGGAGCGCGCAGGCTGCGCGTGAAGACATATGCAAACTGTCAGTTATTCTCATAATGACAATGAGCGCCTCTCATCTGGTTGAGCGGAGCCACGGCGGTCCGTGTCATGTGTAGCAGGCTCAGGGATTCAGATTAGCACCAGGACTGATCGCGCTCACAAACAGATACGGAGCGCGAAGCCGGCGGCAATAATCGTCACATTACAGCCTAGAAATCTGGATTTCTTTAATTTTCTCCTCTGTGTCTCAATGTCATAATGGACTGGTTGCACTCCTCCATGCGTAAAAGGCTGTACAGTTTGCCACAGCACATTGGACAGAAGGCGTCAATAATGGGCGAAGGAGAAGACGCAGACAAGGACACCCGGAGGAAGAGCATCAGGATGAAGCCTCTGCCGTCACCGACCTCTGGGGGAAGCTGCAAAGGCATCGGGGAGACCAAAAGTGGGGAGTCTGCGATCATGGAGACGGACATCGGCAGACCTATGAAAACCAGCTCAAATGGAGACTGCCGGAGATTTCGAGGCAGCCTCTCGTCCATCACCAGTCGGCACGCGCACGACTCGGACTCGGCCGAGGTGCGACGCCTCATCACCGAGGGGGAAGTCACCCCCAGCGAGGAGAGCCCTCCCGGAGCTGCCGGCGACGAGCAGCCGGATCAGGGCGCGCAGGGTGCCAGCGGTGGCGCCCAGCAGGATTCTCCAGACCAGCAGTCAGCCTTCATAAAGTTGGAGGGGATTGATCAAATTCTGCCGGACGATGAGAGGTTATACCAAGCTGGGTTCATACACAGGCAACTGGGAGCGATGCTTCAACCAGGGGTCAACAAGTTCTCTCTGAGGATGTTTGGAAGCGAGAAGGCGGTGGAACGGGAACAGGAGCGCGTGAAATCCGCCGGATTCTGGATAATTCACCCCTACAGTGACTTCAGGTAAAAATGATAAAGGCCTTGCTGCTACTCCTCTCTGTCAAGGTTTAGAAGCTCCACCTTCAAGTTCACGCACAGGCCCAGATGTTTGTGTCTAGCTCTCATCAGTGAAGAAGTCCCTTTTTGCACAATTTTACTCTCTATTTAGTTTTTTTCTGCCATTTATTGTACGTTTCAGTGATTTTTCAAGAAAAAACAGCGACTCAATATTAATAATTTTGTACTTAAAAGTATTTTTCTATGCAGGAACACACCAGAACATTTACATTTACATGGATTCACGAACTAGGAAGCCCTGTTTGCTGACTGTTGCCATGAAGAATCCATACAAATCAAAATGGAACTGTATGGCACACAATTTAATCCAAGCAGACCCATTTATTAATCTTTCAAATAGTTTGTTGTCTCTCTTTTGAGAGAAAATCTTTTTCAGGCAAATCTATTAAATACTTACACTTTGCATTTTAAGAAGTATTGAAAAATACATTTTCTAATATGTATTGAACAGTTTTGACTGCATTAATGACAAACCATTGCGACCTCAGAGGAATCCTGTTCAGGATTAAGATCCCTCCGTTGTTTTTTTTTTTGTTCTAAAAATCACATATTTCTTTCTCTATCTTTGAGGTTTCATTGTGTTTATTATGAAGCTACACCGTGGCAGATACCACAATATGTATGTTCTTCCTTTAACACATTCCTTTAGGTGTTTGAACAACAAAGACAGACGTTTATCGGGGTGTTATGAGCTGGGTTTATAATCTAACCGATGTTGCTACTTCAATTGAAGCCTCTATTTAAAGAGTTTCAGAAAAGTCAACTCACAAATGGCTGTTTGTTGACATTTAACTCAGCAATGTGTGGACTATAATGTTTTTAAAATCCAAGCGACATCCTGAAATGGCAATAGGAGGACAAAAAGCCCACAACTGTGCACAGAGTTAAATGGATGGATTTTGGGTGAATGCATACTTTAATATTTCTTTTCCCTCTGAATGTGGTCCAGACTGTCGTCTTTTTGATCAGCTACACTGTTTCAGACCGTATAAGAAAACTGGACTGAGTGACTCCTCCCCCCTCGTGTTCTAAACAGAAAGTACCTGCTGGCTCCAAGAAGCAAAAATCCCACAGACCACTATAGAGAAATAAACAGTTGTTACTCAGACATTATATTTGTCAGAATAACTGTTCTTGCTCAGATGATTTTTTAACATTTTCTTGGTATTCTAATTTTTTTTTTCATTATATTTCCCCTTATTGCAAGTTATTCAAGTTAAAAACTGGCCATTCAGATGCCTCAGTAGAAGCATGTGGTGCCTGCTGGCCCCCACCGTGAATGTTTGATTGACAGATTCTTCCGAGGCGCTTTCAGTGGAAGGGGTGTGGACTTCGAACAAGGCTTATGCATAGCTGGCGACAATAGTTGCCATAGAAACGTTGACTCAGACCGACACGGACCAATCACTGTTTAATTACTTCATTTGGCTCCAACACAGTGACGTCGGCATCGCAGAAAAATGGTGACTAAATTGGCTTCATCTCGGTGGAGCCGGAGATGAGCCATTTTCTATGGTTGACGTCACTTTTGCTCAGTCCAGTTCTCTTCTCCAGTCAATGGTTCATTTAGACTATAGTCAGACTAAAACTTACTGTCAAAAATGTAGAATAAAATGTCTGGCTTTGGAAGGCATGCTAATGGTAGTACAAGTTGCTCACAGGTCTGAGCTCTGTGATGGAAAGGTGAGATTCCTCTAAGAAAAGAAAACATCTATCTAACTTTCCTGGGTATTTTCTGGTAGAAGCCTTTTCTTCTTTTTAATGAAACCGTGTGAGAGTGAGAGGCGACTGGGTGCTGCAGAAACAGTTGTGAAAATTATGGAATGTTTTAACCTAACTACCCACTTTTCCTCTGGTCTGCTCAGTCCACTTGTAAATGTCTCTCTGGCGCATGTTAAACACAAACACTTTTCATGCAGTCAAGTGAGATATGCAATGGAATTATACATTAGTCCTTTTCATTATGCTCCTTCCAGCTGATTTTGTTTCCTCTCACCCCATCTGTTTGTTCTTTTGCTCACTGTGTTAAATGTCATGAGAAAAGGTGATTTGGGGCTCGGGGAGACTGTCCTAAAACTGAAAGGTCAGGGGTTTGGCGCTGGCTGACTTTAAGCAGGATCATGTACACGGGTGCTGCTCACCCCTTTCTGAAACAAATGCAACTTCCTCAGTGAGTTAAATGCAGGTAAAGAGAATGACAAGCTGTTTAGAAAAGGAGTTTTTGGACACATTTGTTCCCGTTTCCTGGCTAAAAAAATGTTTTATTCCCACAAAATTATTCAAATTCAAAATTTAGCCAATTTGAGAGCAAGTTTGCCTGCAGAGAAATCACTCCACGCTAGATTTTATTGTCATGCAAAAGTTGAAATCAGAGATGATAAAATCAGGAACAAGAGTAAAAATGTTACTTCTGTTACTTCTGTAAGTCTGGGAATAAAGAGAAAAAGGTACCGTGTGTCACCATGTTAGGAGCTGCTGAAAAGAGGATCAGAGACGGGAGGAAATGACTGCAATTAAAGCACATATAAAGATGAGTGGGACCTTTTAATCGGCCCAACGAGGAGAAGCGTGTCTTTGACTCAGTTTTATTTGTATGCCCGCAGTAAAGCTCAGGCACTATAAGCTCAAATTAGAGTGTCACAAGGAATCACAGAGTCATCACTGTGCTGGAATTCAACAAAATCTCCTCTTGTCAAGTTTTGTATAACACTAAGAAGCAGGGGAGGGGCAATATCTTGCAAGGAAAAAAAAGGGAGATTAAAAATGGCATCATAATCCAATCTGCAGCCCCGTTTCCAGATCTGAGGCTAAGCAGCCTCCTTCGATGCTGAGCAAACTGCTCACTGTGAGCAGATATGGACCACCATATCCAACCAACAGCTCACATGCACCACGCTCCCTTCAGAGAGAGGCAAGAACAAAAGTTACTGACTGATGAGCATTTGTTTGGATTATTCTTATTGTCATCAAGCAGCAGACGAGGGAGGAACAATTTCTGTGATTGGGGCTGAAGTTACAGCCCCCCAGGCCTATTTCCCACTAAATGATTTTGTTAGATATCCCAATCATGCATTTACTTGTTTCAGAGATGAAATGTGGCACTTTGAAAAAAAAAAAAAAAACATTTTGCCCGTTAAGCTGAGATTCAATAGCAATGCGTGCGCCTCATCCTTCGCGCTGATAATTCCTTCAGACTATTTCAAGGTGTTATTGGCAGAAGACCCCCGTCCCCCAAAATGAATGGATTCCACATCTCCATCAGACCAGGTGATGATTGTTTTCCTACCTGTTTGCACAGCACCCTTTGAGTAGGTCATGTCAAAGCAACATCATTGTTCAGCGTTCTAGACAAACGATGAGGCACACTATAAAAGATGCAGACCTCTGATGGTGGAGAGGCATTTAATTATCTTGTGATTCAAAGCCCGCAGAGGACGCATCTGTTGGAAAGTCTTCTGAATTTCCCTTGAGAGATGGAAGAGAAGATGTCAGACAACTTTTTTGATTATTATTCACAGCAGTTTCTCTTATGCTTTAAAACTGTTGCCGAATAGATCAAAGATGTGTGTGTGTGTGGGGGGGCGGGGTTGGGAGAGTCAAGTGTCTTAATGGGTTTGTCAATCAATTAAATTATGTCATGCAAGTCTTTATTTTCCTTATTTGACTGGTTTCACAACCTAAACCTGTGTCTAAAAGTCACTGTAAGGAGTGAAAACATACTGCTGTTCTATATGAAAGAATATTTTGTGTATATTTAGGGGAAATGTCATCACTAATGGGTATCAAAAGACATAAATGATCATTTTAGCACCCAAATTGACTTCCGCACTATAGTTCGCACCAGATTGTAAGGCGCATCGTCAACGAATGATCTATTTTCAAAATTCTGTCGTAAATAAAGTGCACAGAACTTTTATCGAGAGAGAAACATCAGAGATACGTCAGTCAGTCAGACTCTATGAACTGCGTTCACAGTAACTCTAGAACTTGTTTGTAACACGCTACACGTTAGCCACATTGGAAGCGTTAGCTGCGTTGGCGTATTCACAAAACCTGTAGCTCAGAACCTTTCCACAACACATTTAAAAAAATAGTCATACCTTTTAAAAAAAAACATTACGGTGACTGTGCTAACTCCTAACTTAACGGAAAAGTCTTCAAACTCCTAACTAACGTAAAAAAAACACAGTCCAAGAGCGCTACACGTTAGTCGCGTTATTGTATTCACAATTACACCCAACCTTGTTAGGAAAACCAAAAAAAAAAAAAAAAATCAGACTGATATTTTGACAGAGCGCCATGTACAGTGTTGCCTCGTTTTTTACGGGATTTATGTTTGTTCATAATCTGCAACACGTGAAATCTGCGAGGTAGTATTACAGATGTTGTAAGGCTGTAAAACTCCTCCCTACACTTTATACACCTTTTTTATACACTGTTTCATCTCTCAAAAGTCATACCTTCATTGAAAAATAAGTGCAGTGTTATGGAATGAAAACAAAGACCTGCCTGTGATCAAATATTTATGCCACTCTGGAGGGATTAACGCATTTTGTACAGGAGACATGGCATGGAGGAGACTAATTGACAATTCCAACAACCAATCAGGACAAAGAACACAGTGCACTGGGAAAGAAAGTGCAAAATTGAAATGATATGCGAAACTGCAAGACTGCATACATTAAACTGTGATATAGCTAGGTATCACTGAACCTCTTGAAATCTCTTCGACATCATTAGGCACAACCAGAATGAATCCATTTGTATGGTGCTCTGGATTACAAGGCACACTGTCGTTTAAAAAAAAAAGACTTTTAAGTGTTCTTTTCCGTTAATTTGGGCAAATTCTTAACATTTATACATGATCCACAAAATTCTTTTTTTGTTTTGTTGATTCAATAACAACCTTCATAAAAATGAGTGAAAACAGCTACCATGTTTTATCTGTACTTTGATGGTCATCTGTATTATGAGACATCAGACAGGAAATGGTCTCCAGTCCAATTAACCTAAATCTTAGCATTGGAGTCAAACCTGCAACTGTTTCCCCCTGACACACAGTCACTGTTGTATTAAAACCTGCATCAGTGTTTATCGTGTTTGTGAGCAAATAGGATCAGCACTCTCAGTTTCAGTCTGGTTGATTAGAGTTGATCTGAGAGTACATCTTGTTATCGATTTGTGTGGTTCTCTACGGGTTTCCAGCTTTCCATCGATAGACCAACATGCGCGCTCCAGAGTAGTTGCCTGCATTAGTCTGAGTGAGTTATACTTGTCAAAATTGGTGTATGGGCAGTTTATTATTTTGTCATTTAACTGACCAGTTTGGTGGAAAGTCGGAGGGATTTCTGAGGTCCAGTGTCTGAGCATGAACTGCATTTTGTTGTCTTGTGCTGTTAATCCATTCAGACAGATAAAATAAAAGGTTGCTTTTTGCTGCAAAGGATGAATTCCAGTCTCCATTAAATAATTCCTTCTTTAATGTATGAGGGCAAAACATGGGGATTACAGAAGGTTCTGGCTAGACCTGAAAGTGGGGTAATCAAAATAGGCTGCCGTGTTCATCCACCAATTTTAGGAGCCAAGAGATTATTACAGCACAATTTATTTAATGGAGGGAGCCCAGGGAGGATGTTCATGGCCAAAGGGTGGAAGGTTGCTTGTCATAACAGCAGAATGATTGAATGGTAGCATGTGATCTCACCCAGCACTCAAACACAGAAGTGTGAAATTCGTACGTGAGACCCCAACTATATAAAAACAAGGGGTTTTGGTTTTTACCCGACTTAACATTTCATTTATTTTTGTTTCAGGAGCCACTCCGATGAAAATCGTGTTTTTAACATGTTCTTGAGGCATTTTTCGGAGGATGCAGAACGTATATTTAAAAAAATGGAAGCTCAAGTATTATTTATTAAGTATTTTTTATTCAAATTGTTGTGAATCAGGAGCAGATGAAAAAAATTGCCATTTAAAAAAAAAAGAGAGAATTTGTGATGCATCCACTTGTAGTAGACAAATAGATCCATGTACGTCTTTGTTTTCCTCGTCTGAGGTGGCGTCTGACTGAAAAACTGTATGGCTGGATAGCTCTGATATTGCTCGCCATATCGTTGTAATGGTAATGTTAGGTTTTGGGTAAGCTTGCAGGAGAGCATGTAAACAGAGAAATCTCTCAGTAATGGGAAAAAGGATGGGAGGCAGGGTTGCTCAGCGGCAACAGTCCCGCCCCCACAACTCACTGTAATGAAGGTCCCTCGTTTATCGTTCATAAAATCCGCTATGTAGGATTACAGATGTTTTAAGGCTGTAAAAGCCCTCACCTTACACTTTTACCTTTTTTTTCCAGAATGAACACTTTTGTTCTTTTCTCTCTTGTTTAAACTCTCAAAGTTCAAACCTTCATAGAAAAACATCTTCAGTCTTTTAGAACAAAAACAAAGATCTGCTTGCAATAAAAAATGTAAATTAATTTGGAAAGCTGAACATAATCTGTTCAGGAAACACACAGTGTAGGGAGATTGATTGACACGGTCTCCAGCCAATCAGGACGCAGAGCAAACAAATAAAAAAAAATGTAAATGCATAAGCAAATTGCACTGAAAAAAAAAATCTGTGAAACAGTGAGACCGTAAAGGTGAACCACGATATTGTGAGGGAATATTACTGCTCCCCTACAGAAACTATGTCCTAGATAGCATTTTTATTTTTTTATGGCTAAAAGCAACATAATCATAATCAAAAAACCACTAGGAATGCTTTAAAAATGACTCTAACAATGATCTAAGCAACTTATGATCTGAGTTAGACCTGAGTAAGTGACATTAATCCTGACAAAAGCTTCAGTTTTTTTTGTTGGTTTTAGACATTGTTCCATGTATCACCCACCTTACCTGGATTCACCGATTTATAATCCAACTTTCTGTATTCGTTATGGCTCAAAATCTCAAAGTCTTTATTGCAGCAATCTTATAAACACTTTTCAGCCCTTGTTCTAATAGAACACGTCTACTTCAAATTCAGTCCAACATTTATAAATCAACGAGAGCTTTTTTAATTGAACAAACGCAAACATAAATTAGCAATACACAACATATAGATGTAATCACCCAGTTATACCCAAGAGGGTATTCTTTACTTCGGTAACTGGTGCTGCAGTGATTAAGCCTTCCTTCTCATCCCCTACACGATAGCCAGGCTAAAAACATTCCTTCAGAATTTGAAGGTTATCAGTGCAAAATAGCGAAAAGGATTTACTCAAAATGAAAAGAAATGCAATATTTGACTCTAAGAATCCATTTGGTTCCCAGATATCAACAGAGCGCAGTAGAGTGTGTTTGATGGGAAATGTTGGCATGTGTTGAATGAACAATTAAGACTTTTGGGTTGAAATACTCCCTGCGGGCTATCGTTTTCCTCTGATGTTTCCCATTCAGGATTTAGGCATGCTTTTCATGCAAGCTTATATGAAATAACTGCTGGAAAATATTTTCTTTGTTTTCTTTTTGTTGGTTCCATCACCACCATGAAACTGAAACTAAAATGTACAAAAACAAACATCTTATTGCTTTTGAATTGTATAGGTTTAGATAAATCTTGTTTTTAAAAATTGATCCTGCAGTCTTTGGTTTGCTTCAAGGATCTTTAATGTTTTATTAAAGAATAGATTTAATTCAAAGTAGAGAAAATAAGATGTCATGCAAAAATATTTGTTATATTCCCACCATATCACCTTGTTTCCATCTGTTCACAATTGCACACATGATTATGCCCCAATCCAGACTTTTCTTAGCAGAGATATTCTGCTTCATCTAATACATACAAGTTGACCTCTCCAGCCCTGCCTGTGTCCCAGGTGGATTCTCACACCCCCTGTTCTTGTGAAATTGGATTGTTCTTTTTTTTCTACCAATGTTGATGGGAAATGGTAAAAATGGGAAACTGGCCAACAAAGTGCTGCTCCAGGGCTTTTGCCCAGTATTAGAAACACCACATTAAAATAAATTCACATTTAATGTACGGTATTTGCCATTGCCATGTCAGAAACGGAGGCAAGTTAAGAGCCAATTAATGAGAATTGCAGAAACAACTTGTGTGGGTAATTCATTTTGATGTCCATGTGTCATCAAGGAGTCCCAATTGAAAAGTACAGATTTCCTCTGAAACAGAAAGGGGTTAAAAACAGTTACTGAACATAAACCTTTTAGCTTCATACACTTCCTCCTTTGTTCTTTGATCTTTGCTTTTGCAAGGGTTTCCTTTTGTAGAGAGGATTTAATCCAGGTAATTCTTTTTAGAGAGAGATGCGTTTCCTGTTCGTGACCTCGTCCATGTCCACTTTCACTGATTTTAGGCTGAAGTCCAATGGAAACTGTGGGGTTCCACTCAGACAGTACCACACATCAGAACTTTCCTTGAAAATACTCCTTCAGAATAATGTTTCACCTGGACCAGCACCACACTGGGTGACATGAAGACTTGAACGCTGATAAATTATATAAAATGCAAAGGTTGCAGACTAAATATTCTCTTTGCTAAAGCAGAGTTTAATTAATCTGATCTATTGATAATTGTTTCCACACTTTTTCATAAAATGTATAAATACATTGCAGGGAAATATACTAATTTTTATTGATGACAGTAGAAATTCTTACTGTATTTGACATTCCTAAGATAGAGAAAGTAATATTTTCAAAAGGAAACCATTTTAATGTATAAATATGCAGATCACTTAACATATTCAAGAAAAAGTTGGATAAATTGCATCTATTCACAGATTTTATTTATGTCTTTTATTCTATCATCAGTAAATTTTTTAAGACCTGAAATTATATTTATATCTATCACTTAAATCATCTGACAGTCAATGTGCAATTAATTAAACATATAACTGTTTTCATTTGCATTTTATTATCAAAAAGAGTCCATTTTATTTACGCATTTGTGAGCTGAGATTTAGAATCTTTAGGATTAGTGACAAAATGTGACACAATTTTAAAATCAGCTTTATTTTCAAAAAATCTTTTAACATATGTTTTTAAATGCAATAAAATTCATTTACATCTCTAATTACAAGGAAAGAAGAGTTTTAATCAGGGAGAGCCACACTATGAGAAGGGAAGGGCTCCAAACAGCAGCGAATGACAAATCAACACAATCACATGCAACAGTTTCACTAACACACCTCAATACAAAAAGATAAAGGTGGTCAATCAGGAAATACAGTGACTAGAAATGAAGCAAATGTGCTGCAAACATTCACACCTTCCCCCAAACTAACTTTAAAATGAAATGAGAGTGAAAAAATACTTTAAAAAAAGACATACCAACCCTACACTTAAAACCACTCATTCATCCACTAAAATATCACTGTCCCACTGTTAGCAGGGAAGAATCCCAACGACGAGCAACTCTGACAGTCGATTGCAGCTGCCGTTTCCACAAGGTGACAATACTATGCCGGCCTCTAGGCACTAACACGTACGTGAAGAAGTCGTCCCGTAGCGTCTGGTCTCACTCAGCAGCAGCAGTGGCTTCTGAGACTCATGGAAATGTTGCTATCATAATGAGCCTGACGTTCGCGCCAAAGCCAACATGGACATGCCGAGACAAAAACGTACATAACAAGGCCAGGTAAGGCAGCAAAAAAATATGCGTTATATGCGTTAGGCGCAAACGGGGCACAGCAAAAACAGGCATACCAATTTGGCATGTCCTTTCTCTCGCTGAGAAGAAACCTAAACTGCTCTAGAGGAACATGTTCATGGAGAGATTCCATTTCATGTACCCAAGTTGAAAATGTGATGCATTGACAAATGCAAAGTAATGTTTGTTTTTCAATGACATAAAGTCCAGGTTTGGAGGTCAGAGATGTACCTCATCACGTTAACGTTTATCGAAACTGTTTGAGTTATGAGTTGTTCCCTGAAGACAGCTGATTTTTTTTCTTGTTAATAAGACTGAAGAAGACTATTTCCCCCACCACCTTCTTTTCCTTTGAGCCTATTGATGGTGAAAGTACAAAGCCTAATAAGTTATCGACCCAGGAGTCAAGACGGATATTTTTGTGTTTTTCTTATTTATTTCATTTTTTGATTGGTAATGCTAATGGTTGAGTAACGTCATAGCAAAGATACAGCAGTTCACCTCAATCTATGTTTGATGAGATGAAAGCAAGAACAAGCTTCAGGAAACTGAAGTACCGTACTTGGGCATCTGCTTTCATTAGGACTAAAATAAGTACAGTCATGTCCGAGGAAAAGTTGTGACATTTATGTTGAACTGCTTCAACATTTGGTCAGTAAAAACCTCTTATTTATCATTGGAGATGCATCTGACAATGGAAGAAAAGTGCTGAGAATCCTGCAGAACTGCTATACCAGTAAGGGAAAACTCTGTACCATCAGCGTGCACACAGCACAAATCCTCACAGAAGAAGAACATTGAAATGGTTACAGATAAAATGATCAGAATTGAGAAAGCCATGACAGCCCTACTGGATACAGATGAGATGTTGGACTGTGTTGATGTCAATTAGCCACACTGTAAGAGGCTAAGTGGCTATGTCTGTGCAGCAAGAAGTTGGTTCATCCTGCCACACTTGAGATCTTTGAGTCTGTCTGGCCTTTAGCGTAGGTTTGAGGAAGTGCATAGTATCTTTAAAAAAAGAGATTACTGATGGCCTTAGAGGGAGGAAAAAATCATTTGATACTTATCAAACTGGGAATAGTTACAAAAGTGTCAATAGTCAAGCAGATTGTGTGTGAAGTGAAGAAATTGTAATCCATTGATATCCTCTCCTGGAAAGGTCAAACAACAAAAATCCCCTGAAGAGCACAGTGTGTGATAGTCTTCGGTGTCACAAAGCAAGTTTCGAGCAGCTCTGAGAGATTGGATATAACCTCACATGTCAGTAATTCCTTATCTGTTTTTGACATTAACACCTTGCTACAACTGTAAAGGGTATGCTAGAGCTCACAGATTACGATTGTGGAAACAAAGGTTTCAGTTTTTCTGAAACTTTGTCGAAAGATGTGCAAAAAAGAAAGGTATCATGAACTATTTTGTTAGTGTCCTACTTTTAGCGTGCGGTTGCATCAAACGGGATGGGATAATGGGATTGTTATTAACTCACAACTGAGCAACTTTTGAGACTCTTTATAAAGTCTTAAAGACCTACTCTGATCATGATCTATTTTAAAAGTGTTCCCAGTGGTCTTTTTTTAATATGATTACGCCTTTATCAAAAATAACCAATAAGCCTGTGTCATTTTCTACTACACAGTTTCTGCAGAAAGGCAGGAGTTCATTAAAAATGATGAATCTGTTTTCTGCAGGACCAAAAATGGAGTGGCAGCTACAGTATCTTTACAATCACAAGGTCAATGTAATGTAAGTTACCCAAGAACAACACAATGACCCAAAGACGACAAATTAACTGCATTAATGTTGTCAGCAGGTGATCACTGGATGATCATTGGGTATATTTATCCTTGTTTACCAGGATGTCTCCTCGTTTAGTCCCGTATTGAGTAACAAACATATTAGCTGGCTGTGCATAATGACAGTTTATGGAAATGCAGATGGGCAGAACAAAGATTTCCCTCTAGCTGTTACATTTGCTGACTATAAGGCAGCAGAGGTTTGGAGGATACACTGATGTGGCCTACAGCAAATGCATGTGGTGACAGTGTACACTAGCACCAGGTGTCACAGACAGTACATTATCTTAGCTCTCCAGAGAAAATGAAGTACCCGTGCTCCATTTCTCTTCTTTTTGCACACTCTGGTTCAGTTAAGCTGCCTGCTGGTGTTCTTAAAATCATCAGTGATTTGTTGACCATGTTTTCTCCATGGCACGCTGCGTGTGTCCTGTTGTCGGGGAACTTCCTCCATCCGATTTGTTTTACGTGAATCCAGAGGGAAATAAAATGGCATTTCAATAAAGCACAAATGCAATTAAAGCCAAAAATAATAGGCCACAAATCATATACTGGCATATGCTTGTAGGATAAGAGCATGCTCATGGGAGCAGCTGTTCTCTCCTCATTTTATACTGCCCTGTCACTCACCATAACTCGGTTTTCCCCCACTGAGAGCGTGCTTGTTGTTTGTAGTATAGTAGTGTAGTATTTATTGTGTGTTCTGCTGCTGTGAAAGCTTCATGGGCTTCACAGCCTCTAATTTAACAATTGAAAGAAATTTCAAATGGAAGAAAAGAGGAGCAAAGAATGAAGGAACTTAACCGGACATTCCTCGCTGTGGTTTTTCCTGATTACATCGGATCACTTTGCAAAGTGGTTGTGGTGATTTCATGATTATAATTTAAGCAGAGGTTTCAAGAGTGCAGTTCTGAGCAGTTCTAACGTCAGAGAGAAAATGAGGCAAAACTTATTTTAAGGGGTAGACAGGAAGAACCTTTTTGAATGCTTTGTACTCACACGTGCAGCACACTGGGGAGTATCCTTGAGAGATGAAGGACTGTTGAATCACTACTTTATCAATCAGAATGAAGCAAAAAGAAACCTGATCCTACGATTATTCATTTTCTTTTAGCAAGTCTAAATTAATTCCCTTCCTTGTGCAGAAAGCAATAACAAAGGACACATTTTTTGTACTGTTCTTCTGCCATGGTTAAAGACTCACTCCAATGAAAATAGTGTTTTTTTTAACATGTTCTTGTGGCATTTACTCATGATGGACATATATAAAGAAAAGTAAGCTTAACAGCATTTCTGAGTATCTATTCAAATCGTTGTTAAAATGGCAGACTATAAAATCACAAGCTCCCTGCTCTGCGCTATGTATTCACTTGAAGTTAAATACATCCATATACATATACTTTGTTTTCCTTGTCTGAGCTGGTATCTGGCTCAGAACTGTTTAGCTGGATAGCTCCAATATTACTCGCCATTTTTGTTGCACCACTAATGTTAGGTTGGGGATGTGAGGGTTGTAAGCCAGCAGGAGAGAGTTTAAACAGAGAGTTCTCAGCAATAGGATGTAGAGGAGGGGTTGCTCCATGTCAGTGGCCCCATTCACAACTCAGAGGTGAATTTCTAATGAACTCTGGCCACTCAGCAGAAACCGTGTCATAGAAAACAGCACAGGTTTTATGATTTGGCATAATCATAATATTAAAAAAAACACAGAGGACACTTTGAAAATACTTCAAAAGAAAATCAAAGTGGGTCTTAAAAGAAAAGAAAACGCATATCTCAAGTCAGATTTGTATTTTCATAATATTTATGAAATCATAGGCAAAAATAGCACAAACTGTTAAATCACCACCCGAATTACTACATAATGCACTTTTGTCATATTGCTTTTATTACACAACCTCAACTTTTTAACATGATGTCTCACCAGCCATGCTGGATGTAATCTTAGTGATGGGGTTAGGTAAGGTTGACTCCTTTAAGTTTAATGCTTATTTTGTAAATCCCTGTATTTTCTGTATAGGCCCAAGGTTTTCCTTCTACTGGTCATGATATCTTCTTAGCCTTTGTCACACAAAACAGCCTGTTTCACCTGTATTTAGGCCCCTCTGATTGCAAAACCCCTGGTGTCCCTGATGCCCTCGCAGTGCTTTTGGTGGTGGTGCCTAGCAAAGAAAGCGGTGTTATGACAGTCCATTGGAGCAGGTGTCAACAAAAATAGGATTAACCCTTTTAACCTGATTTCTTTTCCTTCCTCTCCCTCCCTGCTTCAATGGCTCTTAAATCTCACCGTCTCTGTTGCTGGTCTGTTAACATCCACTGGGCTGCTTTCTTTTTTCCCCCAACTTTTTTTTTTCTTATCAGAGATTGCAATTCCCTGTTGCCAAATACACAAACGTACAGCAACATTTAAATCAGGTTCTGTTAAAGGCTGACACAAAAAATGTGTGCTGTCAAAACTGCCATTTGTGAGAGTCTGGCATTCTTTTTAAACTAATAGGACTGTCAAAGACAGCTGTACTTTAGGACGATTAGCTGGAGTCATTGACTGTGTATAAGATCTGGACCATTGACTATAAGGGAACTGGACTGAGCGAATGTGACATTACCCATAGAAAAGGGCTTACTGGTACTTCTGGCTCAAACGAAACGAGGTCAATTCAGTTGCCATTTTTCCACGGTATTTGGACCCAAATGAGGTTAGTAAGCAGTGATTGAAACTGGGCTCTGGAGAATCTGTCAATGAAACATTTCAAACATTCAAGGTGGGGGCCAGTTTAAAAAAAGGATTAGCAAGAATGTGCCAAACATTTCTCTATAGAAGTCTATGAGATTTTAGCCTCTTGCACCCAGCTGGTACTTCCTGTTTGAAACGTGAGGGGTCACTCAGTCCAGTTCTCTAATGCAGTCAATGATCTAGACAGAGTGACCTTGTTGCTAATCCTATATTTTATTTTTTCTGTAGTGCAAGTAGTATAAGAGGTAAACTGGCCAATCAGATGCCTCAATAAAAGTAGTTGGTCTCACGTTGAATATTTAAAACATTTGATTGACAGATTCACCCGAGTCTGACTTCAAAATGCAGGGGTATGGACTTCCAACAAGCTCACTCCTGATGGGCAAGAGTGGTTGCCATAGAAATGTTAACTCGATTGACTTGAACCTATCACTGCTTGCTGACGTTGTCTGGCTCCAACATGGCGGTGTCCGTAAAATGACAAAATGGTGACTGAACTGACTTTGTTTGTTGGAACGTAAAAAGGCCATTTTCTATGGATGACATCACGCTCACTCAGTCCAGTTTTCATATACAATCAATCGCTGGAATTCTGAAATCCACATATGGATACATTTGATACTAACTGTGTGACAAGAATATAGACTTTTTTTTCTACAAGCTTCAAAGAAAGTTGTTTTTTTGTCTTTGTCACAGGAACTCGTCTCTTATCTTTCTTGTCTAGTTCCTCAACTGATGAATATTTACTTTGTCAAATGTAACGTGGGCTCAGTTTGATTAAAAAAAAATGTCTTCGAAGTATTGACATGAAATGTAAAGGAGGCATTTAAAACAAAATTTGAATAAATTCCCTGTCCTTTGATCGTGAAGTTTTCCTAATCAAGAGAACCAAAAATAATGCTCACCATATGTCAATGTCTAAGCAACAGCAGGTGAGATATTAAACCGTGTCATGATTTATTTGACAGATTCAGAGCCTAAATGCACGTCTTCTCTGCTTTCACAGGAATTAGGGGGGTAAATCACAGCCAGGTGCTTCTGATCAAATGCACTACATTAATTAAATATCAGCCAGTATGAGCACCTCTGCAAAAGGAGAGGTTTTACTGAGCAATTAAGCATTCAGGAGTCTGTTAAGAAGGAGACACCTCAGCAATGAAGTGAGAGAGGCTATTTTTGCTGCCATCAAACTAGGAAATGTGTAAAGCACTTCTTCCAGACAATCAATAAACAGTAAGAGAGGATGTCGACTGTGACAAGGAAGAAATTGGTTTTAATGATAATCAAACAACCCAGCATTTGTCGAAAAGTGTGTTTTGGTCCCGTGATGGTAGGTTAGCAGTGGCAATGATATATTTTAGCCAACAAAAAAGAGGCTGATAGGAAAATTAGCTTCATTAAACACTCTATTTTGAATAGTTTCACAGCTTCCATTGTTTTCAAACAGCTTTTTCCGAAGGGAAATTAAAATAGTTCTATACTCTTTTCAAAGCGACCAGACCTCTTGAACAAAAATGTATTAAACATTTTAATAAAGCACCAAGACTTTAACGTGTAATTAGATTTTTGGTGGGAGCAGCAGTTATTAGCATGTGACTTGTCTGTACATAGAGAAGAGACGGAAAGTGACCTTTGAATTCAGACCGCCTTTGGCCTTGTTCTTTGTATACATGATAGAAGCTCCTGCTGGCCCAAGTCAGTCAAATAAAAAGGTTAATCTTGTGTTTTTGAATATTATACAGTCGCACCAGTGAAAATGTGAATACACAAAAATTATATAACTGCTGGCTGATGTTTAATAATGCTGCTGCTGGCTTATTAGGAATTGCATTGGGACATGAGTTGATAAGTTTTAGTTCTGGCTGCTTTTTTCTAAATGTCATTTTTAAAATAATTTATATTTATGTTTTTACTTATGCATGTGTATTTATGAGTACATTGTATATATTCCTACATTTTGACAAATAGGATACCAGTCTTCTTTTATCACAAACTTAAAATGTATTGATCTAAAAGGTGTTTTAAAGTTTGTCAAGGCTTCATTTATTATTTGTTTTTATTTTTAGTAAGCATTAATACTTTAGCTCCTGGCACCGATTCCAATTGCTTTCTCACACACATGTTGTAGATCAACCTTCATCAACACACCTGTATATTTAGTATATTGAAAAGTGCCGATAGGTCGTTGAATTCTATTGGAAAGGATCTGGCACTTTGAAATATAGATAAAATTTGCAATCAAAGCCATTCAACAAAACTGGAAGAAGTTTTTATTATTGCTTTAAAAAGCATAAATGTTGGTCACCTTTTAGCATATCCCTTTAGGGGGTCGACACAGCTTTCACTGATTTGCACAGGGGATTTGGCAGAGACCTTTACAGCAGATGCCCTTCCTGACACAACCCTGTAGTTACTCCGGACTGGGAACCGACACAGGGAGACATACTTGGGTTCCCTTGTGGCTACATAGGGGGGCAGTAGTGTAAAGGGTGACCTACACTGGATGAAGCTAATTGCGCTCCCTAGGAAACAACTGGTTTCCCATGCGCTAGTCCTACATGCAGCTTAGTCATCCAAATGTGCCATCCAGCCGTTCGTAGAAATGTTAAACGTTTATGGAGTGAAGAATAGATTTGAACTCCCAATCTCTCTGAGAGCAATGTTGCCAGTGACACTAAATCCTGTGTAATCATTATTCTGATGTGCTTTAATGCACTTTTCTGTTTTTTTGGAGGGTTTCCTCCAGTTGCACATAAGCTGTCCTTCCATTTTTAGCACAAAGAGTTGGCTCAGATGTTTAGGTCACAACACAGAGAGGCCTGGCACTTTCAAGTTGTTTTGTCATGACTTGTCATTATTGAGTTACCAAGTGGAATACAAATTTGCTTTTTTTTGCACTTACTGAAAATCCAGTTGTTAACCCTAAAACAATTAAAGGCCAACTCCTTCCCCTCCTCCTTGCTGAGAGCTCCCTGTTTACACGCTGTCCTGCTAGCTTGTGGCCTGCCCAGTGTATTTTCTACGTCACAAATAAGTTCTCATTGGTTAAAGTGCACAGAAAAATGTAATCAGCTCCAAGAAAAAAAAGCTTTAATATCAGCATATAAAACTGTATGGCTTACACCCTTATGAAAGGAAAAAGATGTGACCTGTGTACGCTTGTGGCATTTAAACCAATTTCACTATATAGTGGCTCAAATTTCCCACAATTCTGACTTATGCTTCTGATAAATCAGTACTCCTGAGATGCACTCCTGATAAAAATACATTTTTAAAGGGAAAATTGCAGCAGCAATGAATTATTCAAAAGGAAGACATTTTTTATGCGTAAACAGTTAAATTGCAATCACTTAATCAGCCAAAGTCCCTTTTGCAGTCACAATGTTAGATTGTGTTTTCACTTTTTTCTGCTCCAGTCAATGCTGTGCAGGATGTTAAATGCTGTCTGCTTTGTGAATTTGGAATGAGTAATGACCTGCTTGCATGCTATTCCATGTGTTTTCCAGTGTGTGCTTCTCACAGGGCATAGGTAAAACATGCACACATCCTTGCATAAGGAAATGCATGGATGGTAGACTCCCTCCATGTTTCCTCACATGCGTCCCATCATCCCTGCACTTCTTTAATTTAAATATTTGCTGGACTGTAAGTCTGTTTTGGGCTGTTTGTGCTGACTCTCACAGTCCATTTCACATAGCCGGGCTATAGTAAGGTGAGGAGAATGAGAGAGGCTTATCATGTAGTGAGATGCACTCTCAGGGTGACAACATGTTCCAGCTGTCCCTGGTCACCTCCCTGGAAAGACGATTGGGCAGTGGCTTCATCCTCTCCAGATAGTGAAATGTCAGAACTCCCATCGTCAGCAAAGTAATCCAATAGGATGCTAGCAACTCATACTCTGCTTTGTTAGTTTTTTCTTTTCTCTTTGACAAATCTGATATATCAATAGATTGTTTTACACTCATGTATTATCATCATTAAAAGGCTGTTTTTTTTTTAATCTTCTAGACCCTTTTTTGGATGTTCATATATTTTTTTAAGATTCACTGATGAAAATCATGTTTTTGGTTTTTAACATGTTCCTGTGGTATGTCTCTGATGAGAAAATCAAGCACAATCTTGCTTTTCTAAGACAAAAACATGCCGTTTAAAAGGGAGCATATTTGCGACGTAGAAAATACACCTAGAGGGCTAAGAGCTCCCTGCTCTGCTCCGGGGGGATAGGGGTTGCTCCATGCCTACTGTCCCACCCACAACTCAGATTTCTTAACGACTGTCACTCTGCAGAAACTATGTCCTAGAAAACGACACACATTTTTCTTTTTTCATTTTGGACAAAGACGGCAAAATTACAATTAAAAGACCACTGGAGGCGCCTTTAGATTGGATCAAAAGATAATTGGAGCGGAACTTTAATGAGTTACCATCAGGGTGTGAGATGCAGTCAGATTTTAAAGTATTTTTTTGCAAGATAAAGTTAAGCTGGTTAGGTTGAAAAATCTTACTTGGTGTAATTATTGCGCTAATCTGACGCCAAAGAAAACCAGCCTCCGACTGAGAGGCTCCCCATGTTGATTCACAATGAGTTTAGGCAGTCTCATCATCCCAACTAGCCTCAAATCAGTGTAGGATCCATTTGCAATTCAAGTTATAGGATCCATTTGTCATTCAAGTTATCAAAAACAAGTCACATATATACTAAAGTCTCATTTGTCTCATTCTTATGCATGATAAATGCAAACAATAGAGTTTTTTAAGAATTGTGCGAAGGCAAAGGACATTCCTCTTCCAAAAACATCTCATTCAATCATCAGATGACTCTCCTGCTAACTGCTGTTTGAGATTTTTTTTTTAAATAGGATTGTTTAATCCCATTTTAATGGCTTCCCAGCTTTCACCAACTCATATTTATAGAACGATGTTCCTCTGTGTCATGGTTCTACTGCATAATAAAACACAGTAAATGGACCTTCTCTATGTTTAGGTTTCTTGACCTCCATTAGGATGCAAGCACAAGAGGAAAATCTAGAAATACTGAGCATTCTTTTTGCACAAACGCACGTCTACCCACACAAACAAAGAGAAATACGGATGTGAGTCAGCAGGTACAAAGGATTCCCCACGATGTCCATAGTGCTCATTTAATTCTAAAAACCAAGCTATCTAAGATTACAGGTTCACAATGCTGTGATTCATGAGCAAATTTAAAAGTAGACATTCTCATCAGCTTTAGCTGTACCTGTGCACTCTTCAAAGAAGTGGGTCACTTATGCTGGAAGCCAGACCATTCCTGCTCTTGCTGGTGGCAATTTTTTGGCCCAATTCCACTCTTACCCCTTAGCAGCTCCACTGTCCCTTTAAATATCACATTCCCTGCCACTTGGCCCATGTTTGAAGGGACAATGGATCAAACGGGCAGTAGTCCCTTATGAAATAAGACGCAACACAGTTATTTGTCATTTTACACTGTTGCGAGTCACAATTAATAGGGTACTGGGTTTAACTGTAGTAATCCCCATGATGATGCTAGTAGAGATGGATTGGCAGGGATTTCAAGGGTGTAAATCCCCTCACTAAATTGTTTTTTGCTCTTTGTTTTTTATAGAACACACTTGTTTAACCTTTGTGAAAAAATAAGTTCAGTATAATAGAATGAAAACAACCGTGTGCACATGCAATTGGAGATTATTGTAAATGTAGTAAACTGAATGCATTCTGCACAGGAGACACAGGACGGAGGAGATTGATTAGCAAGGTCAACAAGGGCATATAAGGGCAACGAACACAGTCTGCTGTTAAAAAAAAAAAGCATGCAAGGTTGCACAGAAAAAAAATCCACAAAACAGCTAGACAGTGACAGGTGAACCGCAATATCAAGCAACCTCTTTTCTTCCTTGCTTTAAGGCCCGAAGTGCTTTGCAGTCACAGTCCTACACATTCACAAACTGATGTGGGCTCTGCTGCCTTGCATGGCTTCAATCAAGGGTAAGGTAAGGTTCAGAGTCTTGGCCAAGGGCGCTTCCAACACTTGGGCGGGCCAGACAAGACTCGAACCTGCGATACTTCTGCATCAAGGATAGAAATCAAAGGTAAAAAAAATCAGTGTCCTGTTTGTTTTTGTCCATCCTGTGTACAAATCAGTGATCAGAAGAAAAATAAAAAGCTTCTGAGCAAAATTGGGGGACATTTTCTGCACCAAGGACACTGCGCCATTTTTAATAAGAAAACAGGCCTGGAGGAAACTAAATAAACATTTGTACATATCTCTTTTAAAATTAATAGTGTAGGTTTAGCAAAGGCAAAAAAGATATAAAACGAATACAGAAACCCAAAACACTCTGACTTTGTAGGCACTTTACTTTTAAAAAACATTATTTTAATGTAACTGGGCGTTTAATCAAATCAAAATGTTTTCATGCAAAGAAGAAGTGCAGCTTTATTGTGATATTGGAAAAGAAAGAAAACAGAAAAATAAACAACTACATCATTGCAATGGAAGTAAATGACTTTGCTTCCTTCCACCCTATGCTTTTCTCATGCTAATGTGTTTGCATGTTTTCTAAGAACCACTGACAGCCTTTTTAATTAGCAGTCAGAGGTGAGCGTTTGCACATAACAGGGAACACACTGAGACAGAAACAAAGTTAAGATCAATTTTTGTTCACAGGCTTTTATTGCAATCTGACAAAAGAAAAGTGTTTTTTATTATTTAAGCTTTCATCCAAGCTCGAATACCTCTTCATCTTCTGAGTTTTATTCTGTTAAGCTGAAAAATGTTCATAAATCGGTAAAAAGGATTGTTTGTTTCATTGTTTCCTTCTCCTTTGTTGAGTTGGCATGATGGATGGGTGACCTTACAGAGCAGTTTTACTCATTTAGCGAAAACTGTAGGAACAATACCAAAGGTTAAAGAATTGATTTCAAGTTGCACATTTTATGTAAAAGCTGCCACAGGAGTTCCATATAAAACTTTAAAATAGCTTTTTTTTATACTCTCCTGCCTTTTGTTCAAGTTATATTGTTTTGTGTGTTTCTGTGGGATACACACTTTCTGTGGCGTTGGTATCAACAATAAACAAACAAATGAAATAAGAGCAATGAATGACCGAACTTGAGCTACCATATTTCCCACACTATATGGGCGTACCAAGCGAACTGGCAGCCCCGCCTATGTCAGTCAGCCCCAGGGCAGGTGTGGCTACATCAGTAGTTTACCATCACCAAGTATGAATGAGGAGTAAATGAATAATAGAGATGCATTGTAAGTGCTTTGAGTGTCTGGAAAAGCGAAGATAAACCCAATCCATTATTACTATTATTCTTTTTGTTACATTATATATACAAAGCATTTAATGTTTGAGAGATGATTACGTGTGGCAAAGAGAAATACAGCTGCTTTTACTTTGTTGTAATGACCTTCAGCCAATCAGTGGGTTTCAACAGTGGCTCCGCCCTAACCGTTCCATTTTTCCATATTTTCTATTGACCTACAACCAACGGGGTGCTCAAAATGATACAGTTCGGTCTGGCTTATTGGGTCCATTTTATATTGGAAACGCAAAAAATACTGAACCAAACTGTACTGGACCATTAAGTGGAAACGAGGCATTAGTGAGACAAAAGAGTCAGAGTTAAGTCCATACGTTAGTCAGTCAGACTTAATTATTGCATACAAAGTAACTTTAGAACTTGTAACACGTTAGCCACATTAGAAGCGTTATCAAATTCACAATACCTGTAACTCCAAACCATGTTTGCATCACAAATAAAAAACAGACTGATACCGCTAAAACAAATGTTACTGAGACTGCGCTAACTTCCAACCTTGTTAGAAATTAAATATATATAAAAAAAGAAGGCTTTCAAGCGCGCCTTATTGTGCAGAAAATACGGTAATCTAATTTATTTAAAAAACAAATGAAGAAACAGCAAATACTCTAGCTCACCTTTTGACATTTTATTCATCCTGCTTAGCTTTAAGTCCTAATGTGAGCCAGCAAGAATATGGCAATGACTGTCTAAATATAACTCTACCTGACAACATGCTGGAACAGGAGATACCCTCTTGCTTTGAAGAATTCCAATTACTGTCACTGTGTATATGTGTGCTTGTGGTGGTGAATGAAGCTGTCATTGTGTAACATTGTTTATGCTTTCATGCAGAGGGTTTCCTTGTCGACAATCCAAAGATATTATCCAGTTGTGTCCAAATGTGACATTTCTGTGCTTTTACCTTTTTTAAAACTTGGAGGACTGTGCATGTCACAACATTTATATACACTCTCACTATGATGATCCAATCCATAAATTATTATAGATTATGTTAGACCTATAAAGTGGAAAAAATGATGAATTAGGCAATTCTGTTCAGATAGATAAGGTTGAACCAAACACTTTTCATTGTATTTGATGACTGCGCTCATTGGTATGAAGACGGCCAAATGTCGGTTTTTGTCTATTCTTTTTCAATATTGAAGTCAAATAAAACATATCCTTAAACCTTAAATTCAGTGTGGAACACTAATGACATTCCTAGTTTTGCAGTATCTGGTTGTAATAGCACAAAAGGCTAAGGTACTGCTACACACAGAGCTTCAAAACGATAGCAGCCGTCTAATTCTTGCCAACATTTGGTAAAGTAACTTACTGTTCATCTTCAGTAGAGAGCAGATGAAATAAATTGTGTACTTGTACTAATCTGTAAAAAACAAAATCAAAGAGTTTTACTTGATTTAAATAAAGATCGTTTCACTTCAGACTTGTGATTTTGTACAACTTTTTATAATTAGAATTATAACAAAAAAGTATTAGTTGTTTTGTGGAAAACAAATAACAGACTAAAAACTGTAATTTTTTTTTTTTCAAAATGGTTTTCATAATTAAATGAGGTAAAACTAGTTTGTTAAAATGTCAACACTGGAGCTATAGCTCAGACGTAAAAGGGTTAGGAGCTTTTAATTGGAGGGAAGTTGTGTGATAGAACTGCAGTACTTGTTCACACTGATGTAAAAAGCTACAACTTTACCACCAAATCAATATCAAAATCTTCAAACATTTTTTTTTACTTTTACCCATGCATCAAGATTAAGTATTTCTAACAGTTGCGCTTAAAGTTAAATGAATAAAGCAGCTTCACAAATGGCCGCAGGACTGTCCTTGAATGGCTAGAGAAAATATTTGTTTTGATATTTTTTGGGGTAAAGGTAACCATCAGATCTACATGTAGTTTTGAATCATTTTTATGATGTATCTGTTGAAGCATTGGGTGGGAATTCAATGCCGTACCAGCCAACATCAGTGTCAAACCTGTCAAATCAGAAGTCATAACACTGATGTATGCCCATTATCCATACTGGCACAGGTTTTATGTCATGTGAAAATTCTTTGTCTCAGACAAAAGTCTAACCTAAGTTTAGTTTCCTTCTTTATGTTCTGACCTCCAGTAAGAGTCAATACAGAAAAGGGTCACACCATCAGTTGGTGTCCAAAGAAGAACTGACAATTCTTTTCTTTTTTTCTTTTTGAATCCAGGTTTTACTGGGACTTGACAATGCTGCTGCTAATGGTTGGCAACCTCATCATCATCCCCGTAGGCATCACTTTCTTTAAGGACGAGCATACACCTCCTTGGATTGTGTTTAATGTGGTTTCCGACACATTCTTCCTTATGGACCTGGTCCTCAACTTCAGGACAGGGATCATCAAAGAGGACAATACGGAGATCATCCTGGATCCACAGCAAATCAAGATCAAATACTTGCGGAGCTGGTTTGTGGTGGACTTCATTTCCTCCATTCCTGTGGACTACATCTTTCTTGTTGTTGAAACGCGCATTGACTCAGATTTCTACAAGACGGCGCGCGCCTTACGGATCGTCCGCTTCACAAAGATCCTCAGTTTGCTACGACTTCTGCGCCTCTCCAGACTCATTCGCTATATTCACCAGTGGGAAGAGGTAAGAAAGTTCATCTTGCAATGGGACTTTATCATTACCTTGAATCCTGTCTAGTTTGTCGTTTGCAAACTTTTTTATTTTCTTGTAAAAACTGAATTCCTTTGTTTAAATGGCTTCTTTTACAGAAAGACTTAGGAGTTGACAAGAAAAATCACAAAAACTATCAATTGTGCAAGTTTCAATTATCTATCACAGTTTTACCTGCAAAATGTAATTCCAATCGTCCAAAAATCACATTCTTTCATTTTGGTTTCATTTAAATATGCTTCTTTTCACTGCTTTTAATAACATTTGCCCTTGAAAGACTTAAAAGGCTCTTACAGACTCAGGTATAAACTCCAGTCACCAATAAGTTGATGAATGCGTGATATTGATTTCTGTTTGCCTTTCCAGTGAACCATGGGAGCACAGAGTTCTAACAGATTCCGCTACAGTATACAGACATGATTATAATTGCAGCAATAATTAGGAAAGTTCCCATTGATCTCACTGGATGAATCTTGTTATTTATTCTCAGAGGTAACAGACACTGAAAGCATCAAAATATCAGATTGTAGTCAACATGGAGCCGTTTTATTCAATTGTGACAGTGAGGGAAACTCGATTCAACATAACATTTTCAGCCTGACTGAGAGAAAAATGTAAAAGACAAAGGAATTTCTTTAAAAATAAGAAAGTAATCTAGTTCTTGACATGAAATCTTTTTCATACCAGCTTCATAACATTGAGTTTTTTTTTTTTCAAGACTCGTCTTGACAATGAGTACTTTTACAAAACCTGTGTGGAAAGACAGTAAAAATAAGATATTAAAAAAAAAAAAAGGAGGTTTCTTGTAGTTTGTTTGTATTGCTATATTTCTTCACAATGCTAAATTTTGGCATTTTTACAATTCAAACTTTCATTATAGGTAAATAACACAATTTTTAGTACAATCAGCCACTGGGATTGGCTTTATATTAAATCTAAAAGTAAAAGCTCAATACATTTAAATGCACATAAATGGTCATGATGGCTTGTTGCAGATCAGATTTTAGTACTTATTTGATAAAAAGACAAAGACCTGAATCAAACATTGTTAAAGCTTTATAGGAATATAACAAGCAAGAATACCTCAGAGCTCTAAGAGAACAACAAAGCTTGTAATCATTTAAAAGTCTGTTTTGCTTCAGTTTTAATCTGACACATTTCTTGTAAAGACACATCTTTCTTCATAAAGACAGGCACAAGAATTCTTTGACGTGTACCCGTGGTGACGCATCTTTTGTTTGACATCACTGCTCAGGGTACATTTATTTTAATTTAGCAAAAGCACTCTAATCTGTGATGTCAACATAATTTTTTTGTAGATAAAATATTTGTCTTTATACAAATTGTATCAATCTTTATCTTAAGAAATGTTGCATATAAATAGATTAAAGTGAATCTTGTATTTGTTACATGTTCATCAAAGTCAAGGAGTGATGGATTGTTTAGAATGCACCTTTATTTTGTCTAGACTCATATTTTGTCGTGGTAGAACTAGAATTGCAACCACAGGAATATGCGCTTTTAAGGTTGTGGTCGTTTTATCTGCATTTGGAAAAGGTAAATTCCAACCTAATACTGGTCAAAGTGAAGAACATGCAGACCTGCCCACTGACAGCAAAGTTGGAGCTTTTCAAATATTCAGTTGGCACTCTGGGAAGAACAGTGGATAGAAGTGTGGTGACATTAATCATGCAGGGCCTCTGTGATGCCATTTCAAAGAGAGGAAAAGTTCAAATATATCACTGGGGAGACTACCTTTGCTGCTCCACGTCTTTGTTCACACTTGCTGTTGTATTTCTGAACACAAATGAAGGCAGCGGCACGTGGAGTTCAGGGCAAAGCCTGCATCAGACTGCTGCTAAATGTTTACTCTGCAATAAGTGTCAAAATGGTGCCGTTTTGTGTGAAACTATGACACTATGAAAGAGAGACAACGCCACACTCTCTGAGCGTGTCCCGCTGTTGTTTTGCATATCTGTGTGTTTGTCTGATTAATTCTTGTTAGGCAGACAGAGCGAAAGGCCAGATTTGCCTCAGCGCCACAGAACTCCAGATGCACACTCAGAAATGTCATCTGTCACTGCTGAATAACTTGTTGCCAAGATGTCAGTACCTGACTGGCTTTTTGACTTTTCCCATTTATGCTGCTTTTTACAGCCAACATCAAGATTACAGCTTGAATGTTATGGTACGTTTTATATTGACCTTTTTTTGTTGATGGTTTTAATTGTTCAGGATATCATTAATTTGCAGACAAAAATTTTCGCAATTAATGCAGATTACTTGTCAAAATTAATACTTTTTTGGGCAAATTTATTGAACATTTTCAGCCACAAAAATTGTGACTTTGTTATTCATGGTATAAAAAGGCTTAACTGTTCCAACAAACTCTTCCAGTATGCCTTATTTAAAAAAAATAAATAAAAACAATTTTCTGAGGTCTGTACTTTTACCCTCAGAAGCCATGACATGCTATCATCCCTGAGCGTGTGAACATATGCCTGTTACGATCCTTTGAGTAACTTTTTTGACATGAACTGCACACGCATGTCCTCTGGAGAACATGCCACGGAGCCCCCAGAGGCTTAGACATGTTGGCACATAACCACAAACTGTTGATGTGTCCTTGAGCGTGAGACTTCAAAATTGCTGCAATGAGTCTTCCCAGAAAAGAACAAAAGGGGAGCAGTGATTCCAAGAAGACCTTTATGCTTATGCATTTTGTAATTATCTTTTGTACCTTAAAAGTCAGTTGGTGTCCAATTTTTTTCAGCTATTACATTGACAGTTATGGGTTAAGGGCAAATCTATATCATATTTCTACGATTCCTACATGAAATCTAGAATACAAATAGTAACTTTGATTGATTAAACCAGCTGCAGCTAATTTACACAGGATGAAGATAAACTTTATTTTTTAAAAGTTAGCTTGTACAGGCCGGCCATGAAAATATTGTGGCCGGCCATTTAATTTCTTTATTTAAATGTAAAGGTTTTTAACTAAGTTTTGTAAGTATTTGCAATTAGACACTGATGATTAGATGAGCACGGAAGAGCAAAGATGTGAATCTTTTTATGTCGTTTTTTGTTACATCATTTTGCTCCAACTTCCTTTATTTTTCTTGAAGTTCTGCAGGTACAAGGATGCTTTAGGAAACATATTGTTGGTTATATACATAGGGTTTGAGTGATGGTGAATGCAAAGCAGTGCTATCCCTGCCATGCATAATATTCCACACACAGACACACAAACATGCAAGAAGAGCGGACTGTCATTATCCATCCCCCCTGTCTCTCTTCTGTCACTTTCCTCTTGTCACTCTTCATCAGGATCAAATTAAAACTCAGACCGGATATCCTCCTCTTTGGAGCCCTTTCTTGTTGATGAACCAGTGTCTTGGGTGAAATTAGTCATCCTGTTAGACATCAGATTCAGGACTGGGCTACAATGACTGAGCTCTGAGGGGCTCGTCTCATCATCCCTGATGCCCATAGCACAACTGTCTCAACTGGCCAACTAAATGAATATAAATGTTGCTTTTAGAGTGGATGTAGATGCATTCGTGAGACAAGAGCTGAGGTTTATGTAATTGCCACATAAAACAAACAATAAACAGAAGAACTGACTTAACTAGAAATGATGGAGAGATAGTTAAAATAGAGTTAAGGCCAAGTTTTTCCAAGTGATAAGATATAGCAAATATACTAAATGCAGTATTTGTTATTATCCACATGTGAGTATCTGTTTTTTGGGTTGAATTGGAAGTAATCTATAGCTTTATGATCTATTAAAGATGCGCACTGATGCAGATTGTGTTTTGGTGTTTTAAAAATATTCGTATAACATTTTTGTTAGGATGGACATGTATAAAGAAAATTAAGCATAAAATTGCATTTGTGAGAATTTCTTTATTCAAATTGTTGTGAATTAGGAGCAAACAAAAAATTCAGTTGGAAAAGGTCGTACATGTGAGGTACGTGCTACAGTGGTACAAGCTTCCTGCTCCACACCATTCTGATGCATTCACTTGTGTGAAAGTGGCTGTCCATCTGGCAAACACAGTAACTGCGGACAAACTCATTCGGGGCCCACAATTTCTGCCCACTTTTAAACCATATGGGCCCACCTTGACCTTGGTGGCTGGGTAGATCCTTGTACATCTTGGTTTTCCTCATCTGAGCTGGCATTTAGTTCAAAACTTTCAACTAGGTAGCTCCAGTGTGCCTTGCATTTTTGTATCACTAGTAATGTTAGATTGAGGCTGTAAACTAACGGGAGAGTGTGTCAACAAAGGGATGATAGGGGGAAAAAAGGCCCGGCTTACTCTGCACCACCAGTCCCACATACAACTTAGAGGGGAAAATTGTAATGAACTACACTGCCGCTCTGCAGAACCTATGTCCTAGAAAATGCCGTTTTTTTTTTTAAATTTTGTCTCAAATGGCAAAGTCATATTTAAAGACCATTAGGAACAATTTTAAAATAGATCAAAAGATGACTGGAGCGGGGCTTTAAACACTTAAAAAACACACACAAAATTATTTTTGTAGTTTATTTTAAATTTTCACAAGCTGTTTTATTTTATATATTGACACAATCACCCCTAAAAACAGCTATGCTAAGCTGATTCTCCCTCTGCTAAAATTGTATTTACCGGTAGCCATTTTAGATTGAGATGTTTGGCTGTGCTTTCATAGGGAGCTCTCAGTTGTAACACAAGAAGTCGATTCCTCACACGCTTTTACAGAAGTCAGCCACATGGCTTCACGCTCACACAGAAGGAGAGAGGCACCGTTTATTTCCACCCAGCAAATCTATGGACAATATTTAAATCAGGCAAATCAGCCAATCAGCTCCCCACTCAATGAACCATTGCCTAAACCAAGGAATGGTCTCCCCGCGATAAGAAAAACAGGAATAATAGACTTAATGGGCTATTATTGAGTTTATAATGAAAACTGCAAGCAATGGTGACAGGTCCTCAAAAGCTTGAATAAGCCTTGCATGATATAAATAACCACAATGAACTTGCCTAAAAAAAACTGTTACACTCAAATGTGTAATTCAGCTCAATGGTGCATCCTGGCTGCGAGCAGAGTCACGGTGGCTCTTTGTGATACCGAGTCCACCAGGCCTGTTTAGACGGATGATGGAAGGGTGTTCCCTGTGGTCTACTCTCAGGCCTACTTCTCATTCCACCCTTGTGCTTCATCCACCATGACAGAATGCATGAGCATGACATTTTGGTCAAGGCATTTACAATGAGAAGACCACCCCCCTCTGACCAGATAATCTTTGAATCTACCTGAGTGGTTCAATGTAACACTTACAAATGCATAGATTCATATTGATCATAAACTTGGCCATCACGCAGAGACCATGGTGTTAAAACTGAGGAAAGGTTTTTTTTTTTAATAAATGCACTTCATGCAACTTCAACTTTATCTAAGGGGAAAATAAATGTGTATCTGTTCTAAAGTTCAAGTCTGTTTTATTACAGCATAAATACATAGACTTTTGTCTTTTGTAAGCCATTCTGTTGTAGTTTGAATCCCAGTTGTGTTGCTGGACCATTTAAGGCAACACTGGTGCTGTCACTGTCACTGAGGTTTAACTCCTAGAGTTACTGAGCTTAACACAAACTCCTTCTCCCATTGTTAGTTTCTATGAGATGCTGACACCTATATCATGTGTTGTAGTCAAACATCTCCAACATATGTGTGTTAAATCTAAGCAAATGTGCAAACTTAACCTTTGCTGTCATGAGGTTTTTAATAAGGGAAGCTTTCTTCATATTGTTCTTGTTTTAAATATTAAAAATAAATAAATAATACAAAAATAATGATTGTAAAGAAAAAACAGTGTGTAGTGCAAACAGAAAAAAATTCATGACCCTGGCATGAACCCTGATAGGATTTCCACTATGAAGAAGAGTGATAAATGTCTTGACTATTTTCCAGTAATCTCTTCCACTCTAGGGTGATGGACTCCTAATGGACTGGTAATGGGCCATGGCTAAACTTAGAAATACTAGACAACAGAATTATCATCACTCAAATCATATTATTGTCACAATCAAGGTGGAGGACACAAATGCAGAAGAAGAGGAAGGGCCAAGTAAAAATAAACTATCCGTTACACGTAAAGGAATCCAGCAAAAAGCACAGGAGGACTACAATTTAAATTTGACAAAGAAAGCACTAAGAATATAAACCTGTGAGGATGAATGACTTAGAAAAAAAATATGGAAAACTGCAAAAAAAAAAAAAACTTTTACAGGAAGCACAAGAAGATGTTTTGAATGCTCTGTTTGATGTTTTGAAGGCTGTGAAGGAACTGAATACAAGAGACCAGGCTCAGTTACAGAAACTATATCTTTGATGAATACATTTATATATGGTTAAAATAATGACATTGGAAGAACAGTGAAGACAACAGTATCTGAAAGTGACAAAGAATCAAGAATGAGCAGTAATAAACAGAAAAAGCTTTAAAGATTAACCTGGTGTGTTGGATACAACTGAACACAAAGCATGACTATTAAATAACAAGAAAAAATTAACCAAAAGAAAGCACAAAATATCACCTTGGAATATGGCCAAGTTTAATGAAATGTAGGGGTAATCCAACAACAAGCTCCATCAGTGGTGGCACTGACTGAAACCAGATATAAAATGAGGGGCAAAGCAGAAAACTGGCCTAAACCCAGAAGTTGGGGAAAAAGCTATCCTGTCTTTCCTTCCATAATAGATAAGTGTTTGTGCCTTTTGTTTCAAATTATTCAGCATGAACGACACCATTTGTGTTTTGCAAATGTATCTTAAAAGTTTATTTTTCTACCTGCCTGCATTAAAAAAAAAAAAAAAAAAAGGAAAACACAATAAACCATAAAAAGTGCAGTTTTCAAAGGTAACATAGAAAAGAATTACTGTAATGCTGTACAATTCAATCTGTGTCATGTGCTCATTTAACTGTGTTACTTATTATGCACAATATACCTTAGCTCACATGCCAAGAAAAGTGATTTGTTAAAATCAAAGGTGATCACAGCAGCCATGCAAACGCTGATGGCATTTCAGAGTGGAAAAGATTTCAGAGAATGACTGAGCAATTGTAAGATCATTGTACCATTCTCTCAAGCTTTTAATACTTTATTTCTTGTAACATCAAATTATGGCAGAACATAAAGGGATAAACATCTCTCCCAACACTCTACCACTATCTATTGTTTTGATTATAACTGGTAAGAATCTGAAATTAGGGGAAAAACAACCCAATCCAAATTTACTGTATACCCAACAATATGTGTTATAATGGTCACACCTCTTTAGAACACATCTCTTTAGAATTTTAAACTGAGGAAAATTAAGTTGATTTTACCCAGATCAATACTAATGGATGGTTGAGTAGAGTTTTGTTTAGTCCTGACTCAGCTATCAAAGAATTAAACTCTTAACAATACTAAAATTTAAGTTTGAACAAAACCAAAACAATTGAATGAAGCAAAAATGTACACTCCCCTCCCCTACAGTTATCATGAAAAGAAACAAAGCAATAAACATAGAACAGACTTTTGAAACATTTTTAAAGTGGGAGTCCAGAGGAAATCGTTTGTCCTTACATCAAACTTTCAACCCTTGTGCTATCTTAGATGACACCACCCTTACATTGACAAGTTCTCCCTACCATGACAAAGGTGGATAAAGGTGGAAAGATTTCATGGTATCCATGGACACCAGTGAAGATCACAAATCATTGAAGCAAAAAGGTTCAGCGCACTGTCTAGTGGGTCTAGATGACCCCACTCCCAATGTTCAAGTGTTTAGGATAGCTCAAGGGTTAAGGAGGGGTCTTTTTAGGAAGTGCAATGCTTGGCATTTCAAGGTTGGTGGCAAAATCTGTGATTGGATGGTGGGGGTATGTTTACAATTCATCTCCTGGCAAACTTCCAATCACAACTCCTTTGGTCTCATTCCAGCACATCCCCTTCTTTTACATTTGTATCCACTTTTCCTGGTTCTGCCGGACCAAACTTCCATAAGGATCAAGTTTCTCTGCTTCATATATGCCGCATGTAAACGGCATGTTTACATATTGACTCCCTACCAAAACCACGCTGTAACCTGTCCTACCTATAAGTTTTTCACCTTTCGGCATATCTCTTCAGGTGGTTTGGCAGAGATTTTTTGCTCTTCCTGACACAACCCTGTATTTTATTCGGGCTGGGGACCAGCACACAGAGACCCAGACTTGGACCCCCTTGTGGCTACATAGTTAGGCAGTAGCATGAAGGGTCTTGCTTAAGGACCAACATCTGCCAGTTCTACATGCAGGCAACTGAGCCGCTTACCTCTCCCACTTATGAGTGACTCACCTTAAAAAATGAACAAAAACACGGCTGATTACACTAATCAAGTAAAGCAGTTGATCTCTTGGACTAAGTCAAATCCGGCATGAAATCCACCAAACTGATTTTTAGAGAGCTGAGGCTACTACAGATAACATCTCCTTCAGCTGCAAACCTTGATGATCTTGATCAACTGTGGTTCTTTTCCTAATGCGTTGCAGCCTTGGATCACTTTAAGTTTTATAGCTTAAAGTCAGTATAGCAATCATTGTATAAACACACCCTGGTTGGTTCTTTATGACTGGCACATTGCTCCTCTGGCAGCTTTCCCAGAATGTACAGCAATGCTTGTGGTCTTTGATCATGCCCCCATATGCCCCCTCTTGACCACTGCGACCACCCTCAGAAACATCATCTGTTGCTGCCTTCTTTGCGCTCAAAGGATTATAGATTTTCAAGGATGTTGTTTTCTGTTCTAGAATTAAACTGACAGCCGATCAACCATATTTTTCAACAAATTCTGATTTCCTAACACGCCAAGCTCAAACGGCTGTGCTTTTTCTTGCCAATATGAACAGTTTTATGATGAATGAATGTTCAGGTCTCACACTAGCTTCATCTCTATCAAATAAAAATGCAAGTGAACATTGCTCCAAACAGATCATGTTATTAAGTTCCTCCAGATGACCTGATTTGTTATGTAAAGCTAGTCAGAGGCTTTAAGGGCAGGGTCAGTTGAAAAGAGTTACAAATTAGTATCTATTAGTATCTGTGATTGTATGTGCTATAATTATCTGTCTGTGATTATGATTGACCGCAAAGATGGGAAATAATTAGGAAGATTTGAAGCTAAGGGTTTGAGGAGGTTTGCTCTTCCCTTTATCAACCTAAACAGTCACTTTGATGAAAACTGTCTTTTTGGTGTTTTTAACTTGTTCTTGTGGGATTTTCCCATGATGAAGGGCATACAGTTGAAACCTGTAATTTACATACACCAGATAAAAACACAGGTATGCTTTTTTTTCCTCAGTGTTGGACATAAAATAAAAGTAAAATTTCCCTGTTTTAGGTAAATTACAATTAACAAAATTATTTTCTATCTGCTAAATGTCAGTGTAATGAGACCAGGGTTTTTTTAGACATTTTTTATTACTTTTTATCAAAGTCAAAGGTTTACATGCATTTCATTAGTATTTCGTACTATTGCCTTTAAAGTGCAGTATCTGGGTCAAGCATCTCGGATATCCTTCCACAAACTTGTCACAATTCCTACCAAATTGAGAACAGAAACTGAACAGAAACAGAACTGGTGTAACTAAGCCAAGTTTGTAGGTCGCCTTGCATGTCCACGCCTTTTTTTAAGCTCTGACCATAAATGTTCAATAGGATTTAGATCTGGGCTCTGTGATGGCTCCTCCAAAACATTGACTTTGTTATCCTTAAGCCACTTTGTAATCAGTTTGGGAGTATGCTTTGGGTCATTGTCCATTTGGAAGATCGATTTAGTGCCCAAGCTTCAACTTTTTGGTTGATGTCTTCAGATGTTTAATATTTACACATACAGTTCTTTCCTCATGATGCCATCCATTTTGTGAAGTGCATCAGTCCTTCCAGTGCCAAAACAATCCCACAACATGATGCTACCACCCCTATGTTTTACAGTTGGGATGATGTTCTGAGGCCAGCAGGCTTCCCCCTTTTTCCTCCAAACATAACTATGGTCATTGTGTTTCGTCACACCCCAGGACTTGTCTCCAAAAATTGAAGTCTTTATCCTTGTATGGCTAAGCAAACTTTAATATGGCCTTTCTATGTTTGTTTTAGAGAAATGTTTTTTCCTGGCAGAATAGCCTTTCAGCCCGTTTTACTGTTTGTGACACATTCGTACCATCTTCAGCCACGTCTTCAAAACATCTTTTGCCATTGGGTTATTCTGGACAAACTGGACCACACAAAGTACGTTCATCTCTGGGATACAGAACCCGTCTCCTTCCTGAGCGACATGATGACTGGACGTTTTCATGATGTTTATACTTGCGTACAATTGTCTGAACAGATGAACGTACTTCAGGCATCTGGAAATTGCACCCAATGATGGACCAGACTTGTGCAAATCCACAGTTGTCTTCCTAATATCTTGACTGATTTCTTTCGACTGCCCCATGGTGTTTTACAAACAAGCATGCATGTTTCAAATGTGCTCTAATATATATATATATATATCCTCAGGTGTCTTTCTAATGAACTCAAATGCTGTCAATAAATGTATCAGAAGCTTCCAAAGAGATTACATTATCATCTGGTGTTTCCCGAATGGTTTAAAGGCATAGTGATCTTAGTGTATATAAACTTCTGACTAATAAAAAATTATAAAAGCTTGTCTAAAAAAACCATTGTCTCATTATTCTGACATTTAGAAAATAGCAATAATTTTGTTAATTGTAATTGACCTAAAGCAGGAAATGTTCCCTTTCCTTTCATGTCTGATGGGGAGAAAAAAAAAGCACATTTGTGTTTTTATGTGGTGTATATAAACTTCTAGTTTCAATTATATATAAAAAATAAACGAGATTAAAACTGCATTTCTGAGTATTTATTTACTAAAAATGGGAGTGGATGCTAAAATGCTATTGTAAAAAAAGCCAGTAGGTGTGACATAACAGCTCTACGGCAAGCCATAAGCTCCCTACTGGGCTCCATTCTGATGGATCCACTTGTAGACGACAACAGCTATATACAACTTTTTATCATCCAAGCTGGCATCTGGCTCAAAACTGTACAGCTGGACTACTCCAATATTGGAGTTTTTGTTGCAACACCAATGTTCGGTTGGGAGTGTCTGTGCGGGACACCGTATCAACAAAGAGATATTGAGAAGTAGGGGCGAACTAATCATCCAGTCCACAACTCAGAGATGGATTTCTAATGAACTCCCGCCATTCTGCTGAAATTTTGTCCTATAAATGACACAGGTGTTTTGATTTTGCCTAAAAACTGCACAAACTCGAGACCTTTCAGAATCCTTTAAAATAGATCAAAAGATGATCGGAGTGTGTATAAACAAGTGCGACTTTAAAGTGTTCACTCTTAGGCTTCTTCATTATGTATCACTTTAAATCTTTATAATGTTTAAAAACTGAGCAACAGAAGAAGAGAAAGTTGTTTTCCGTGGTGAACTCACTTGTTTGAGTGGAGTTTGCTAAACAGCATCAAATTCAATTTGAAAACAGTCAAGGCAAACATATTTATCATCCTCAGCAGCACATATGCTGTAGTAAAGGGCTGCATTAATTGTGTCTGGGCTGCTGCTATCAGCACCATGGGATGTGTGCAGTTATGCTCTACCTGGATCCTGCACATTACTCCATCTGTTAGAGATGTCTTGGCAGCGGGTTTCATCCGATCTCTGGATGTCTGTTTGTGATCAAATCACCTGGAGCTACAGCCCCTTTTGTTTTCTCGTTATGCAGTTTTTATTAATTTTAAATAAATGGTAAATGTCTAATAGCAGTAAGCCATAAGTTTTTAATTTAGCCACGTTTGTAACTTGTGTTTCTATTTGATACCATGTCTGTGGCCTCGCTGTTCCATCAGTACACCACACTGCAGTAGATGTTTTATATGTTTTGATGGTTGATTTTTGCCAGAGATCATCTGACATAACAGACTTTTGACTGCAAAAATCTAATTACAAACAGAGCTTGCGTAAGGCAGAAGAAGCACTAATAACATGGAGAGCAGCACCTCCCCTCTAAAACACTGCATGTGTCTCTGCACCCTCATCAATCAAAGCTCTCCTGTATACGCTGATATACTCCTGTCAATTAAAAAGGAGCACTTGGCAATTCATCATCCTCCTTGTACAGCCCTGTTGTACATGAAGTCCTTTTACAGGTTGGGTGTTCACAGCCTGCGCTCACTCCACAGTGGTGTTAATTTGGCTTTGATCACTTACAGAACATGATGTTTCTGCTACTAAATTACGCTCGTTGCTGGAAGGTGCAGCGTTTTTCATCTGTAAGCTGAAAGTTAAAGGAAAATCACAACTATATCTCTTTTTTTGCCTCAGAGAGCCAAACTTTGAGATATTTGAGACTGCAAAGTCTTTACCTGCTTTTTAATGCAGTTCTTTTACAGATTACAGCTGTGAAGGAAGATAGGGAAATGACCTTCCTACAGTATAGTCTGGGTGACAAACTGGGGATTTGCATGACGTTCCTTGCCGCAATTCTCATAGACATTATTCTCCACTCACTGGTTAAGTGCCAAAGACCTATTGAGAGCACAGTCATAATAGAAATATAGAAGGAGTTATTGTTGAATGAAAATGGCATTCAGGGGCTGCAGCTATACACTGAAAGATAGCTTTTGTGCCTCAGGAATTTGCTGACTTTGACTATAGTTTCACAGAACTCTGTATGTGGGGTGTTTATAACCTCTTATATAAAAAATAATAATAATTGAAGAAGTACTGCCTGACTGCAGGAGATACTGGAGTTGAAATTAAGCTAAAAAAATTAAAGATCTTCAAAAAAAGGGATTCAAAATCTAAATTAATTAGCACATAAACTCATACAAGTGTTAAACTATTAAAAAAGTATGGATTAGGCACCAAAGAATCGACATATTCAATTTTAAAATATAGTTTAATAAAATGCAGGATTCCAAGAGCTCTTATTTGAAATATATGCAGTTGTTAAGGTCCCGTCATATCTGTAGATGTTTTTTTTTTATAATGTGATCACTTCAAAGAAAAACAACGTAATAAAGTTTTTTTAATTAAAATCTTTACTAAATTATATGTTTTGTTTAAATGTAATAGTTTTTATGTTTTGTAAACATGTGCAGAAAGAGTGAGCATCCAAAATAATTATCAAAACAGAAAGTAATTCTAATGCCACAGGAAGTAATGCAAATGAGGATATACTACTTCTAGACCACATGGCCAAAAATGGAAACTTGACAAATGAATAATTTATTATAATTACATCCTGACTGTAATGTCTAAGATCTTACTCATGACAACGGTCCACAATCTTTTGTGATGTGTGTACAGTAAGTTCAAATTTGTCATTTTTTGTTTTTAACTTTTCAATGAGTGTATTTACATTTTTTCTGAAAAATGTAGCAAAACAAATGTTCATATATACAATTTGCTCATTTTGTGATAGACCTTCATGAATAGATGCTTACATGTTTGAATTCCCTTCTCTGTCTGACTTATCAAAGTTTATTTAGCTCCAGCAGGTTAAACAAATACTATTTCATTATGTTTCCTAGTTTTTACGAATACAAGTTAAGGAACTTTTTTTTTTTCTATAAATGTGTTATAAATCTTTGACCCTTCAACAAAAGAGCTTCTGTGGCAAAAAACATTTCGTTGTTGGTACAAAATTTGATCTTTTTTTCTTTGAATAATCTTTGATATTTAGGGTCAAAACATTTGAATCTTTTAGTAAACAAGTTCAAATGTGAACATTTGAAATAATTTATTGTGTGAGTACAAACTTAAAGCACATCAGCTTCAAAGTCAGTCTTTTTTGTTAGTATGTCTTTTTTGAGTTGTTTTTTTAGACAAACGACAGTAAACCTTTTATTTGGATTTTGGCCGATTTTTTTGTACTTTAAGCTGAAAAAGATGAAGACTACAGACTTGGTAAAGCATTAAACTTATGGATATGATTTGGGTGAAAATAATAGAGGTTGCCAATGATCAAGATTTTGAGCAAAACCTCAAGGAGATAAGATATGGATTTGAAGGGGAAGACAGCAGACAGACAAAGAGTGTGAGTGAGGATGCTTTTATTCATTTTGAGAGGCACATTTTTCAGAGCATACCTCTGGCTTTATGCTAAGTGAAGTGATGGGATTTGATGGTGCAGCAGCTCCATACCTAAAAACACATCAGTCCCTACAAGCAATTTCAGTTAAAAAAACAAAACAAAAAAAACCCTGTAAATACTCAAATGACTTGTAGTTGAAAAGCGAAATATGAGAAGGCGTTTTCCAAACTGGAACGGAGTAAAAGTGGGATGATGGGAATGGTTCCACTTTCTTTTTTCATCATCACCTACTGCAGAGAACAAAGTGACTCCCCTCCTGCTTACTCAAACCTCTTTAAAAGCAGGGAAAGGATTTTAATAAGTAGCAGAGTGGCTAGCAGTGCACACAGTGGTCTTCAATGGGATTAAAAGCCTTTGAATAGTTGAGACCATTAAATTCTACGCCATCCTAGAAGTCCTTTAGCGCCCTATGAGTATGTTTATCATAGGGATTAGCAAACCCAGAGAACATATCACCCCTGAAGCACAACCACCTCTACTTGTAAAAATATTGTGTTTGTATGAGCCACAGCTGATAAGAGTGATTTAGCTGCACTGAAACTTGAAGCTGTGGTCCGAGTTTCTGGCTGTTCCCATTGGATTGAACCCTACAGGGCAATTTATTAAGCCTTTTTTTTTTATTTGTCAGCTTAGAGCACAGCCGTCAAATCCCAGTATCAGGAATTATGTGCATAATGTGGGCAAAGAACAAACCAAGGGATCTTGGGAAGTCCTGTGGAGAGGTGGGAAAATCTCCTCTGAGGATGTATCACGCCTTTTGCAATCAAGAAAGATTTTAAGGATTTGACAGCCAGCGTGTTAAGTCATTAATCCAAACCCATTTTCCCGCCCTCTTCCTCCCCTTAGATCTTCCACATGACCTATGACCTGGCCAGTGCCATGGTGCGAATAGTCAATCTGATCGGCATGATGCTGCTGCTGTGTCACTGGGATGGCTGCCTGCAGTTTCTGGTGCCCATGCTACAGGACTTCCCCGCTGACTGCTGGGTGTCCAAAAATAAGATGGTGGTAAGTATTCCTGCTGTAACCGACTTCTGCCGCCTGCTCCAATCAGATTATGGTCTGTCTTATCTCATCCGTCACTTCAGTAATTACTGTACTAAAACCCTTAAGCTTCCTGGGAAAGATTGCATTGCATATCTGTCATTTCAAAACCTAAATCAAATGTATTTATCTACTGCATTTGCCCACATTTATTCAATTTACTGATGATTTTACTTATTAGGAGCTCCTGCCATGAGCGCTTTTTGTGTGGAAGGAGGTTGCGGTCAGGACATTGATTTTCCGAAGAGGACAGACAGCCCTTTTTCCAATACTGGTTGAGTTTTTATGCAGCGGCTTCCACTGAGCTGTCATGCTGTGTTTTAAATTGATGTATTATCAAGCAGCTGCTGTAGAGCAGCCTTTTGTTAAAGGTGACTAATAGTAAAGTGTTTTCTTTTTTATTAGTTTACAAGTAGATTGTGTCACACTGGATGTACAATCTGCCACCTCATGTGGCGTCATTTCCGGGACTGCATACTGTTACAAGATTTTGTACCATAGGTTGGATGGACATTAGTGATGATTCATTCTTTTGCAAAATAGTCTTAGTAAGTCAATGTATATGTAGTTTGAACCCAGCAGTTGATGTCCTGTCAATATATGCTATTATGTTTCTTCTGATGATGCTGTATCTCTCTATACAGGGAGTGCAGAATTATTATTATTATGAGTATTTTGACCACATCATCTTCTTCATGCATGTTGTCTAACTCCAAGCTGTATAGGCTCGAAAGCCTACTACCAATTAAGCATATTAGCTGATGAGCATTTCAGTAATGAGAATGGGCGTGGTTTAATGACATCAACACCCTATATCAGTGTGCATAATTATTAGGCAACTTCCTTTCCTTTGGCAAAATGGGTCAAAAGAAGGACTTTGAGGGCTCAGAAAAGTCAAAAATAGTGAGATATCTTGCAGAGGGATGCAGCACTCTTAAAATTGCCAAGCTTCTGAAGCGTGATCATCCAACAATCAAGGGTTTCATTCAAAATAGTCAACAGGGTCGCAAGAAGTGTGTAGAAAAACCAAGGCGCAAAATAACTGCCCGTGAACTGAGAAAAGTCAAGTGTACAGCTGCCAAGATGCCACTTGCCACCAGTTTTGCCATATTTCAGAGCTGCAACATCACTGGAGTGCCCAAAAGCACAAGGTATGCAATACTCCTTGTGTACATGGCCAAGGTAAGAAAGGCTGGAAAAACGACCACCAGGTTTTATGGACTGATGAAATGAGAGTGAGTGTTGATGGGCCAGATGGATTGGCCCGTGGCTGGATCGGTAAAGGGCAGAGAGCTCCAGTCCCACTCAGACCCCAATAAGGTGGAGGTGGAGTACTGGTTTGGGCTGGTATCATCAAAGATGAGCTTGTGGGGCCTTTTCGGGTTGAGGATGGAGTCTAGCTCAACTCCCAGTCCTACTGCCAGTTTCTGGAAGACACCTTCTTCAAGCAGTGGTACAGGAAGAAGTCTGCATCCTTCAAGAAAAACATGATTGTCATGCAGGACAATGCTCCATCACACTGCGTCCAAGTACTCCACAGCGTGGCTGGCAAGAAAGGGTCTAAAAGAAGAAAAACTAATGACTTGGCCTCCTTGTTCACCTGATCTGAACCCCATAGAGAACCTGTGGTCCATCATGAAATGTGAGATTTACAAGGAGGGAAATCAGTACACCTCTCTGAACAGTGTCTGGGAGGCTGTGGTTGCTGCTGCACGCAATGTTGATGGTGAACAGATCAAAACGCTGACAGAATCCATGGATGGTAGGCTTTTGAGTGTCCTTGCAAAGAAAGGTGGCTATATTGGTCACTGATTTGTTTTTGTTTTGTTTGAATGTCAGAAATGTATATTTTATTGTGAATGTTGAGATCTTATATTGGTTTCACTGGTGAAAATAAATAATTGAAATGGGTATATATTTGTTTTTTGTTAGGTTGCCTAATAATTATGCACAGTAATAGTCACTTGCACACACAGATATCCTGCTAAAGTAGCTAAAATTAAAAACAAACTAAAAACTACTTCCAACAATATTTAGCTTTGATATTAATGAGTTTTTGGATTCATTGAGAATATGTTTGTTGTTCAATAATCAAATTAATAATCAAAAATACAACTTGCCTAATAATTCTGCACTCCCTGTATAACTACATAAAAGCTTGCCAATATAAATATTCCTAAAGATCTAATCCTGACAAATTTTCTGTAGGTAGTAATTGTTATTTTTTTCTTAATCCTTTAAAGACCCACTCATAAAATCGTGTTTTCTGTTTTTTAAATACATTGCAGCATTTTTCTCATGATGGGGGACATATACAGAGAAAGTTCAGCCTAAAATTGCATTTTTTAGTATTTATTTATCCAAATTGTTGTAAATCAGGAGCTGAAGCAAACATGCTGTTGAAAGAAGCTTGGAGTTGTGATGAAGAAGCTACTACAGCAAACTACAAGCTCACTGCTCCGTTCCATTCGAATGGATCCACTTGTAGACAAATAGATCTGCACCTCTTCATTTTCCTTGTCCGAAATGGCATCTGGCTCAAAACTGTACAGCTAGATGGCTGTACAGTTAGATAGATAGATTTTTGCTCACCATTGTTGTTGCACCTGTAACGCTAGGCTGGAGGTGTGAGTGACTGTAAGCTAGCGGGAGAGCGTGTAAAACAGAACTTTCAGCAATGGGGTGGTAAAGAGGGGGGGGGGGTCAGGATTTCTCTGCCTCAACAGTCCCGCCCACAACTCAGAAGTGAATTTCTAAATTTCCTGCCATTCTGCTGAAACAATGTCTTAGAAAATTTATTTATTTTGCCTTTTTAAATAGATCAAAAGGATGATTGAAGTGGGAATTTAAAACTGCCTGTTCAACCAAACGGTAAAGCACCTTTAGAAAACATATTATTAAAAGCATTGGTTGTGTGTATTATTCCCTCTAGGCAATAAACAGCAGAAAAACACTATTTTTAAATGGATTTTGTCTTGGTTGGGTTCTTAATGGGTTAAAACTCCTTTAAACTCCCAATCTGATCATCTTTTGATCTATTTTTACTGTGATCTTTTAATTATGATTATGCTGTTTTTGCCCAAAATAATAATAATTTAAAAAAAGGCCATAGTTTCTATAGAGCGGCAGGAGTTCATTAAAATGTTGCTTCTGACTTTGGAGGTGTGACTGTTGGGCCATAGCAAACTCCCACCCCCTTTTCCCGTCACCCATAACTGAGAGCTTCCTATTTTACACACTCTTCCATTAGCTTACAGCCACTCACACCCCAATCTAACATTACTGGTGCAACAAAAATATCTGCGCTATCCACCCATACAGTTTTGATCCAGATTCCAGCTCAGACGAGGAAAACAGAGACATACACAGATCTAGTCAACTACAAGTGGCTGCATCAGAATGGAGGAGAGAAGGGAGGCCATGGCCAGCTCAGTGTATTTTCTACATAACACGGAATCTATTTTGTACAGAGCATTTTTTTATCTGCTCCTGATTCCCAACCTTTGAATATAGAAATACTCAGAGACGCAATTCTAAGCTTAAATTCTTTATATGTGTCCTCCATTATCAGAAAGATGACACAAAAACACAAATTTCACCATTTTAAATTTCACAAAATTAATGTAAGATTCTGACTGGTTATACATTAGTTCTAGCAGGAATATTTATCACATTAGAGAAGTCATTACCCTAAATAAAATAAAATAAAAAAAGATTTAAATGTTCATGAGCCAGAGTCTAAGCAATTTTGTCATAGAAAATATTTTATAGGTAGTTTGATCTTTCATGTTTTTAGTTCATCACACTTTACCGCCTCTCTGACAGGATCAGTTGTTTTACTGAATCTGCCTCTTTTATTTTTAAGCATAACAAACGACACCATCCCCTGAGATGTTCCCAAGTTGTGCTAAATTTAGCTTCGTTTTCATCTCTTTGAGCAAGGATACAGAAAAATGTGTGGAGGTGTTGCTCAGGGACAGTGTCAGTGCTGGGGATCAAAGTATCAACCATAGTCTATTGATCAAGCTTAAGATTGGGATTTAAAAGAATAAAGATAAAAGAAAAAGTTTTAGCAAATCCTTTTTTCTTTTTCACGTTATTTTAAAAACTTGACTTGAAAGCCTTAATAATAATAGCTTTTTCTCATGTACCATATTTTATACAGTACTGAATATAATATTTGTGTTTTAACCACAAAATAAGACCGCAGTCCATCTGTTCTGTTTTGTAATTGTTGAATGGGAGTAAGAAATTAAATAAAATGTTTTAATTAATGTTTTTATAATTTTCAGGTTTTCGAACACATTGTTTTACATTGTTTTGTTAAGATTTGGTGTGCCTGATTCAACAATTAACTGACAATTCAAATTTCTTTTTCATGACTTATGTACTGGTATGTTTGTTAAAGCTTATGGGGCATTCAGTATGTCAGCTGTTTAAAAGTTAATATTGGTTTGAAGTTTATTTCATTTTTTAGAAACAGAAAAACAAATTGTGTTACACATTTTCAAGGTTATTAAAAAAGCTTTAAAGCAAATGCAATCTGCATATTTGGAGTAGGTTGTGGTGATTCACGAATTGATTTGGTCAGGAAAAAGACCTTTAGTAAAATTAATTTTAAATCAAATTTTTAGATTTTACAGTTGTGACATAATTGAGTTCACTTTCATTACTCTTAGTACATTGTCTTAAATCTTTGTTTTCGCTTTTCTTGACTTGAATATTCCTCTTGTTTCATTTTGAAATGTAATGATATTAATTCATAATGTAGGTTGTAATTTGTGAAAATGTACCCTTTTAGCATTAAACCAGAGTTTGTTTTCTTCTACACAAAGACTACTGAATTGATCACATTGCTTTGAAAAATAATTATTTTTTTTGATGGAACAACATGATTATCTGTGAATTTGTTTGGGCCTCTGAAGCAGACGGTTATATGTTGTAGAGTTCATTTTGTTTGGCTGACATTATCTTGTATGCATGGATGCTGTAAGTGTCTATAGACTCATCCACAGTTATTTAAACTCAAAATAATTAGTGACTTTTTTGTCATTAATACCTTCTTTAATACCTTATTGGGTCATTGGGCTTTACTGTTTTCCAGGAGGGGACTAACCAAATGGCTTTCTGTCTTAGCTTTTCTGCAGTGGAAATGAGTTTGAAAGCAATTTGGACATGTCACCTCCAGGAGAGAGTTGATATTGATTTGCCATGAACCACCACTGGGATTTTAAGGAGAAAGGCCTATTTATCTACAAATGAGAAAACTCAAAGAGAAATCACATTTTTCTAAATAGCTGACCTACTTTGCTGTCATGCAAAGCTCCACTGTCTCACACTCTTTATGTCCACTCCACTTTATGTCCAGTCCCAGGATTCTGTTTCAGGCTTCTGCCCAAATGTCTGCTTGCTAAGCGTCCCAGACTGAACGACAGATTGAAACGGAACAAAAAACTGCCAATAGTTTTTCTGCGAATGATTATGTTTGTCTGTAAGCAGTGCTTGACCTTAAATTTACAATCAGCCTGGTTATTTAGGACAGATAACGAGTTTTTCTGTGTTGTCTTTCTCACTCTGCTTATCTTCTGTATTTCATCCAGAACGACACTTGGGGACAGCAGTACTCCTACGCACTTTTCAAAGCTATGAGCCACATGTTATGTATTGGGTATGGCATGTACCCCCCAGTGGGAATGACAGACGTCTGGTTGACCATCCTCAGCATGATTGTTGGTGCGACATGCTACGCCATGTTTGTCGGCCACGCCACTGCGCTAATCCAATCCCTAGACTCATCTCGACGGCAATACCAGGAGAAGGTGAGTCCCGATTACTAATCTTACATTTGTCCATCTTACTTTACTTTATGTGAAAGAAATTGCACTGCTGGGAAGGTAGGAGGCTGGCTTATCCCGCGAAGAAATCTCACTTGTTTCACTTGTAACATTGAATGTCATTGATCTATGAACAGGGACTGAACTCACACACTCCTTGTTATAGCAGTTCTGTTGGAACTCTTACAGAAGAGGGAAAAACAAACACCATCTGTCTTCTAAAATACTTGTTTGAAAACTCACTTTTCTTTAGAGAAAATCGAAACTTTGTCCTCTGTACTCCCAAAGAGATGATGATATCTCTGCAAGGAGTAAAGATTCTTCGGATCTAAAAACGCACAATTGTTTTAAGAAAAGAGTACAAATTGTGAGTTTGGGGTTTACTTTTCAGTAGCTTTCACATGATCCGGGTAGCCAAATTGAAACCATTGACTGTCAAGAGAACTGGACTGAGTGACCCCTGCCCCCTAGCAATCCAAACAGGAATTACCTGCTGGTATCAAGAAGCCAAAACCCATTATACTTCAATTGAGAAGTAAAACCGCTATTACTCACTCATTCCTTTCCTGGAGGTGGCATGTTGTGCTCTACTACATTTTTTGTTGATGTCATGTTCTTTTCTATTGTTTTTTTTTGTTTGTAGTGGACTTATTCAAATTATAAACTGGCCAAGCAGATGCCTCAATAAAAGGAGGTTGTCTCATGTCTGATTAGAAGTCCAACAGGCTCACTCCTGATTGGCAAGAGTGCTCGCCATAGAAATGTGGACTCAGACCGACTCTGACCTATTACTGCTCACCGATGTTGTCTGACTGCAAAATGTTGACATAATTTTAAATATATTGGCGACTGAATTGACTTTATTTCATTGGAGCTGAAAGCAAGCCCGTCCAGTTCTCATAAACAGTCAATGATCGAAACCCATCCTTCAATGTATAAGCTGAGAAAAGAACAACAGATACATAAAAGCAGCACCTTCCTCAATTTAAGGAAAGTCTGGATAGCTGTCTGAAGGCTGAGACAAGCAGCACACTGATCGTGCCATGTCCTTTGTGGGCCCAGCGTGGGTGATAATGAGATGAGCTGCTGGGCCACCACTGTGTCCTGTCTGCAGCAAAGGGGAGATATGAGAGGGTCATCTCCAGGGAATGAAGACAGGGGTTTGAGAGATCACACCTAAATAAAAGAGAGTAGAGGAAGATGGGGGAAGACGCTAAGCAAACAGGAAAAGGATGCCTGGTGTTATGTCTCACAATATAAAGTCACACTGAACATCTGGCCCTTCTCTGCACCACTCAGCATGTGCTACCAAAGCCATTGGCTGCCATTTCTGGGATCACCCCTTCAGGCACCATAAGATTCTCTCAGCCATCTGAAAAGGGTCCCCTGAGCTTCCCTCTGCGCCGCAATATCTGTCAGCATAAAGGCTATTACTGCACACTGCAACTCCCATTTATCTTTTCACAAGGCTCGACGATCAAGTAAGACACGTGCAGGCACGTCCACTGCCTGCAGGACAGTCAGTTATCTTGTCTAGTGCAGTGTAGGATTCACTCCTCTGCTCATCGGGGTCAGGCTCTTCTAAGAAGAAAACCTGTTTTATCCATTGCATTAGTTGTGTGACAACAAGATCTTCTTCAAGGAGATTTCCCGCTGTTCTTCCATGTTAGACTAATGCCAGTAATCCATGTGCTCAATAAGTGCACAAGCCATGGAGTTCTGAGAAGACAGGTGGCTGTTTTTAGATTTGCCAGTGGGCTGTTACAACAGGGTGCCCATGTTTCCCGAGTCAGTATGAGCTGTTATCATTAAGGAAATCAGACTGTGGAGAGGTAATGCTGGTCATTTCAAGCTAAAAACTGCAATGCTTGAAAGATCCATGTAAAATGTCCTGATTCTAACCCAGAAAAGAATATAAGAAGTTGAGAATTAGATGGGAAAAAATAGAAGAAATATATATTTATATATATAATGAATAAACTTGTGCTCAAAGCACAATAATTGTTTACCCAATTAAAGGGCCTATACCAGGGGTCGGCAACCTTTACCACTTAAAGAGCCACTTTGATCAGTTCCCCACAGAAATGAAAGCACAGGGAGCCGCAACACTCAGGGTGTTAAAAAAAATCGTTTTGCAGAAATATCGCCATAGTTCATTTGGCGATACTTGTATTGATTCCAAATGTTGTCAGGATATTTATTCAGTTATGTATTTTAATTACTTATCAGCGTGATGTTGCCTTTGATCTTTTGTTCACTTATTCAAATTTTTTTCTTTAAATCCAGTAAACCCAATAAAGTATATTTATTTTATGGATGAAGCAGCTTTTAGGTTGTTGCGGGTCTGGAATCATAAACACCGAGTCTAAGCCGCGCCCCCGCTACTCTACCGGTTCACATCCTCTGCAGCTTCAAGTTGTTTTACCCCGTGTGCCCCCCCCCCCACCCCCCCACCCCCACCCAGCATGTTCTACACAGACAGCGCAACATACGGTCATCATAGCAGCAAGAGGACAGGATAGTAGGGGCGTCCTAACATGAACATAATTAATTTTACTCGGAAATGGGTGGTTTTAGTCTAGAAAAAAAACAGGTTTTTTTTTTTTGAGGGGGGGTTCTAATGTGCCCCCTACGAGATTGCCACTGACTGTCTTCTTAGACGAACTTTCCATCCCATTACAGACTTTGGTCCGCGTTTAGAGCTGCAGATTGCTCACGCTGCTCTTTTCCTTATGACCGCTAGCACTACCCCATGGTGTTAAAGGCACCACGAAGATCTTAGAACATGATAGTTATTTTACAAAACCACAGAGAACCGCAGCACAGGGAGGAAACAGCCACATGCTGCTCCGGGGGCGCAGGTTGCCGACCCCTGGCCTATACCATGCTATTCATAAGCCTTTCATAGTAAATATCCATGTTTATGATAATATGTTACCTTTAGCACACAAAAATCACTTTTTAAATTAAATATTAGTTATTTTCACAAGCTATTTTCCTACCAGGAGGTAAGACGACGGAAGTTAGACTGACCACGGCGCCGTGTCTGCGTCTCGCCCATGAAAACAAACAACATCCAAATAAAAGGAAAGAGTTTTAGCCAAACACTGCTAGCTCCGCAGAGAAAGTGGTTGTGTGTGTCCAACTGTGTCCAAATTCCCACCCCAATCCCTAACTACTAAAAAAATATGGAGTGCGCGACAATAGTATGTAGTGTCCTTTGAAAAGTAGTTTGGACACCATGCACTCTACTTTATGACATAATCAATTTCACATAGTGAAAATGTAATTGATAAGAGCATTTTGCAACGATCTATTAATCCACTGTATATATATATATGACAAAAATAAGACCCGGGCAATAAACAGCTACGCACTGCCAGAAATAATAAGATGGCCAAAGGAAGAGATACAGACCACAGATGTTAAAAAACGAAAGCTCCTCACAATGCATGGAGGGTTCCATCCCAAATCCATCACCCTGAGACTGTATGCTAGCCGCAAGGAAGGAGGCCGAGGACTAGTGAACGTAAAAGCCACTATCCAGGATGAAACATCCAAGATGCATGAGTACATCAAGCTCAAGGCCCCAACTGACAGTGTGCTCAGTGTATGTCTCAGGCAATGGAGAACAGAGGATACAGTGCTGGAGGACAGATCCTAATGAGAGGACAAACCCCTGCATGTGATGTACCACTGGACCATAACTGAAGTGGGTGATATCAAGAAGTCCTACCAATGGCTAGAAAGGGCTGGCCTACAGGACAGCACTGAAGCGCTCATCCTGGCAGCTCAGGAACAAGCCCTGAGCACCAGAGCAATAGAGGCTCAGATCTACCACACCAGACAAGACCCAAGGTGTAGGCTGTGTAAAGAGGCGCCTGAAACAATCCAGCACATAACTGCAGGGTGTAAGATGCTGGCAGGTAAAGCATACATGGAGCGCCACAATCAAGTGGCTGGAATAATATACAGGAACGTGTGTGCAGAATATGAACTGGCAACCCCAAGGTCAAAATGGGAAACACCTCAGAAGGAATGAGAGGGCAAAGATCCTGCGGGACTTCCAGATCCAGACTGATAGGATGGTAATGGCGAACCAACCAGACATTGTAGTGGTGGATAAAGAACAGAGGAAAGCCATTGTGGTGGATGTGGCAGTGCCAAGCGATGGGAACATCTGGAAGAAGGAACACGAGAAACTGGAGAAATACCAGGGACTCAGAGAAGAACTGGAGATAGCCTGGAAAGTGACGGTGGTGCCTGTGGTAATTGGAGCACTCGGGGCAGTAACCCCCAAGCTGGAGGAGTGGCTACAACAGATACCTGGAAAGACCTCAGACCTCTCAGTCCAGAAAAGCGCAGTGCTAGGAACAGCTAAGATACTGCGCAGGACCCTCAAGCTCCAAGGCCTCTGGTAGAGGACCCGAGCTTGGAGGAGAAACCACCTGCAGAGGATGAGAGGGGCGTTTTTTTTTATGTATATGTACATAATTATTGATATATATATATATATATATATATATATATATATATATATATATATATATATATATACATACACACGCAGTAGGGTACTTTTGAAATTTTTGCTGAGAAACCATTTATAAAATTAAGAGGTTTTTTTTTTCTCACCTTTTTTCATTCCTCTACAAATTTTACCTTTTTAACCTAAGAAAGTTTAAAGTCATTCACTATTCATGTTTATCTTTTTTTGTCCTTTAGCCCTTGTAGCTCATTTTTTCCCCATTCCCAATTCCCTTCCCTCCTGAGCAAATATTCACGCTAATGCAAATCTTTTCCAAATAAATTATAAATAATTCATTTCCCAATAGAGATGTCGACCACTTAATTATACTTTCTAAACATTTATTTTTCCCTCTCTGTTCTTTCTTTTCTGTTCTACGAGGCACAGAAGAAATACATGGGTCAAATAACAAAGCTAACGGAAGACCTTAGTATTTTCATAACAAATTTTAGCATGAATTAGAGAAATTAAGAATTAAAGAGTGTATGTCAAGCTGTGTGCAAATATTTATAAACTGGCTCATTTATCATGACCTCCTGTATCAGCGGTTTGATCCATGTGGAACACTTCCTTCTATAATGAAGGCCTTAAAGTCCTCGTTCAAAAATGGGCATTCAGGTAAGTACCACTTACAGATTACAAAGAAGACAGACAAATGCAGTAATGAGGTGACAACCTCTTTATTGTGAGCTATAAATTTAGTCAGTCACAACAATAATTTCATAATTTTATTAATTGGAAAAGATAGAAACAGAAAACTCAAAACAGAAAACTTCGCACAGCCATTGAAGAAGAGTGGACCAACATTCCACAGACCACAATAGACAACCTGATCAACTCTATGCGAAGGAGATGTGTCGCACTTCATGAGGAAAATGGTGGTCACACCAGATATTGACTGGTTGTCTGAGTCCCCTGACCCCCTCAATAAAACAAAACTGAAGATTTCAGAGTGGCCTTTTCTTGTGGCCATTCTAAGGCACACCTGTGCAATAATCATGCTGTCTAATCAGCATCTTGATATGGCACACCTGTGAGGTGGGATGGATTGTCTTAGCAAAGGAAAAGTGCTCACTATCACAGATTTAGACAGATTTGTGAACAATATTTCAGAGAACTGGTTATTTTATGTATGTGGAAAATGTTTCACATCTTTGAGTTCATACCATAAAAAATGGGAGCAATAACAAAAGTGTTGCATTTATATTTTTGGTCAGTGTAGTAAACCATCTGTAAATGGTAAACGCTCAAGTTTCCAAAGCAGAGAAGTCGTACAGCAAAGCATATAGATAACAAATGTTCCAACAGAAGCAACTGATGTCAGTCAGAGTAATTCCAATGGTTGAGATATGAAGATGTTTTTCAGAAACAGCTCTCAGACTCTTGGCGGTCCTGCAAGTTCTCCATTTCTATTTTTTAAGTGGAGCCACTTTTCCTTACACAGGATCTACTGTAAACATTTAAAGGACCTATATCATGCCATTATTAAGCCTTTCAGAGTAAAGTTGATTCAAATATATGATGGTATATTACTTTTGCGACACTAAAGAACAACTTTTTAATCAAATATTAGTTATTTTTGCAGCTAACTTCCTACCCTCAAGTAAGATGACTCGATCTCTGAGGCACCACCTTTTGCTCTTCTTAGGCGCCGCCCATTTGATGACGTCGACCTAAAGCTGGGCTCGGCAGCATGTCTATGTTTTGCCCACAATAACAAGAAAGCATTTGACATTGTGTGTAAGACTAATCAGCACAGGTTAGATTTAACTATATTGAGCTTTGTAGGAGGCCAATTTTAAGGCCTTTCTCATTTTGGATTTTTTAGCAGATGATAAACCACTAAAACTTCCATTCCATTGCCTTATATCCAGCAACATATCTCCAAGTATTTTTAAAATATGGCTAATTTGCTTACTGATTCATTAGTATCTTTCCTCTCAAATGCAGTTTTCCATCCATTCATTTTCTTAACATTCTGCATTCCTTTCGGGTCATGGGCTGCCAGAACTTAGCTTGGCTACTGCTGGGTGAAGCCAGGGCACACCCTGGACAGGTTGCCAGCTTGTGGTAGGACTACACAATCACACACCTTTACACACTTTCAGTCACACCCAGGGATAATTTAAAGTTATCAATCAACCTTTAAGGCAGATCTTCTGACTGTGGAAGGAAGCCGGAGTGCCCAGGGAAAACTCCTGCATGTACATGGAGAACATGCAAACTCCACACAGGAAGGTTCTAGCTGAGACTGGAACTAGGGCCTTCTTGCTGTGATGGAAAAACGCTAACCACTGCAAAATTGTGCAACCCCCATTGCAGTTTTATTACATCTAACTTGATTGTGCTACAATAAAACTGTACTTACTGAAGAGTACTGGATGAAGGAAGCTCTTTTCTTCCACCAAATAAGCCATTTAATGTTATAGAACCATATCAGCTGCAGTCTTCCAACAAATCATGTGTCCATCTTATTGTGCACAAAAGCCTACAGGAATCAGACAGTCAGACATAAGCAGGGACATAAGCACAGGATTTTGGACGGGCAGGGGCACAAAGTCTGAAAGGGGCAACAAAAACACTAGTTCTTTTTTTGTCCTTTAAACTATGGAAATTGAGTAAAATTTGAAAATAAAGTACTAATAAATACTCAGCTATGAGACCTGTGTAGGTGGAAGTGAAACAGATATCATTTAATAAATTATTGCCAAAATGTTATTCACTTTATCAGAGACTTGTAAAGACATAAAAGTTATAAAACACTGGAGGTTATTTATTTTGGCATCGTGCTGCAGGCAGAATCTACAGGAATCGAGTTTAATACAGATGGTAATATTTTAAACACAGATTTCCTTCAACTTTCATCCCCAGTATGCTGGAATTTGTATTATTTGATTTGATCATAGCGTTGCTGTTAGGATTTTGTGGATTTAGTTTAGTTTTTCAGTGGTGGTTTTGGTCATGTTCTGTCTTCTGTCAGTTACTCTAGGTTCATGTTAATCATCCACAGCTGTCTTTATTTATGATAATTGTCCTCAGTGAGTAGAAGTGCCTGGTTTTCAGTTCTACATTGTCAGGTCATCTGTTTTCTTGTGTTTTCAATTATCCATGAATTCTGTCCTGTTTTAGTTTATTTATTAAATATTTACATTTGTAGTTTAGCTCGTGATGTTTTGTGGCGCCTTCCGTCCGTGAAACCAGGGTTCAAATCCGGCCTGCTCCCTGTTCCCCTCTCTACCCCAAGCCCGGTTGCCTTGAGAGGGTTGCGTCAGGAAGGGCATCCGGCGTAAAACACTGCCGAACTTACTATGCGACTCGTTCGCTGTGGCGTTCCCTGATGGGAGAAGCCGAAAGAGAAAGATTAAATGTTTACATTTCTATCTCCAAGCCCAGTTTCCTGCATTGTTGGTTCTACACCTCCAGTTTCTGACATACAGAGTTTTACGAAGGCATTTCTAATCAGAAAATATTACATTAAACAGATACATTTAGTCTTAGACCTGAGGAAGCTATGAAGTCACCATAAATACGGTTCTTTTATTTTAAAAATTTACCCAGGGTTTATTTTGTACTTGGTACCCAGTTTCCTGTCCCTGCATGATCTGTCCAACGGATTATTGCACTGTGCTTAGACCTCTGGCAAAAGTAGAAACAGACTACTTGACTAATATAGAGCGTTTTTCTGACATATTAATCATGTATTTATTTTTCAGGTATTTATTTTTAATACCCTCTGATGGATTTGAGTGTGGTTTAAGAAGGAAAAAACTATGAAATGAGGCACAGTATATAGAAAATATGATGAGACGCAAACAGCCGCACGCTCATTGGCCAAGAGAGCCGCGTGTTCGCCACCCCTGGTCTAGTGGGTCTAGATGACCCACTCCCAAGTTAAAGTGCCTAGGATAGCACAAGGGTTACATGGACCTGTCACTGGATTTTAGTCATGCATAAGAGGTTTAACAAAATAAAAGAAGAGTTAAACACTGCTTCTTCAGTCCTTGTAAAATAGAATACAGAAAAGGAAATATAAGTTAAGTGCTGACAATCTGGCTGTTGATGGGAGACAAAATGAGTTCTCGTCGAGTGATACAACACATATATGAACACTCAGTGACATGTGGAAAAGAGGTCGCATATGGGACAAAGCTGCATGGCAGCCATAGGGAGGTGCAAATTACAAACAACAGCAAAAAATGTATTTTATTGATTTATTTTTACATTTTATAGCAGCAATATTATGTTGAAGTACATACATGGGAATATGCAGCGCTGCAGGTAATGTATATGGCAATTTATATTTACAACCTTGGAAACTCTTTATAGTCCCTGACAACAAGAATGTTTTCTCAGAATTAGTTCCTTTCTATTCTTAGCTGGCCTAGCTGAAGATTGAGTCACAATTGAGCTTTTTTGCTTGTTCACAGATGCATCCTTAAACAGAACATTGGGGACTTAAGGTTTTGCCCAATACAATCAAGTTGTTTAATGCTGTTTAAGAACTTTTTAAAGGCTTTAGGCGGTTTCTGGAGTTTGTCTCATCAAAAAGAAGAAAAAAAAGTCTAAATGAATTTGATTTTTGTCAATTATCCCAATTTTCAGGCTTTTTGTTTATTCTACCACAGACTGTACAGTCTACAGTCAAACATGAGTTTAGACAGGAATCTTTGTGGATTCTCGTGTTTGCAGATGACATCTCGACGACATCTCGTTTAGAGTGATTATGATAGATAGGATCAAGAATAACTGCATCAGAAGAACAGCTCATATTAGATGGTCTGAAGAGAAATTCAGGGAAACAGATTAAGACAGTTTGAGCATATTTAAGAGAAGGGACAGTGATGATACTGAAGTTGGAAAGAGGCTTTGAGGAAGACCAAGGAGGAGGTTCATGGATGTAGTCAAGCAGGACATGAGGGTGGTTGGTGTGAGTGAAAAAGATGCAGAGGATAGGGTTCGATGGAAGACGGTTAATTTGCTGCAGTAATTCCCAAAAGTAGCAGCTGCAACACAAAGACTGTACTGTATATACTTTGACCGTATACGGCCTGCATCTCCACTAATTTCTTTCTACAAGACATTTTACATTTTGATTGATTTTCAAACCCTATCAAAATATATGATGCTTAAATTTGCTTCACCGATTGGCTTTATCTTTTCTCTTTGGTATGCTGGATGCTTTACATTTATGAAAAATAAAATCGAATCACACCTTAAGTGTAAAAATTAGCTAAATTGAAAAAGAAAAGCATTTCAAAACCTATCTAACTTTCTCTTCATGCAGCAAACAGCCCCCTTCTGCTTTCTTTCAATTTAAGTTGGAATATTTTCTTGTATTTTATACATGAACTGATGTTGTGAATCTGTCTCAGCTTAAATAATACATTGTTTTGGATGAAAAGAGCCACAGGGACTCATGGGATAGAGTTTGTATTTACTTTTTGACTTTATATTGGCATTTTGAGTGATACAGCAGGAAGAGACGAGTCCCAAGAGACTGGAATTTAGAGTTAAAAAAGCAAAATATGTGGCTGGTGCATATGTACTCTAATGTATACAAACACCCCAAAATTAAAAATATTTTCAGGGAGGTACAATGTGAGCAGTTCTGACGCTAAGGTGGATGATTATGTTTCTGGAGGGTAAAGAAAGGCTGAGTGGTACTCTGGTGAATTCTGGCATGATTGCACCTCTGTTAAACCTCTGCTTTAAACTCTTTCAAACAACGCATAAAAGTCTTCCTAAAAAAAAGAGTCACTCACTTATATTTACTATATTTCCAAAACCCTGGATTTGAAAGATTGAAGGTAGAGAATCAAAAATCTTCATTGCATCTTCACCTCTAAATAATAAGCTTTGGGCTTTTTATTAACAATCCCCCGAAGAGCCGTGTTTAATTGCCAAGTATTACTTAGAGATGTAAAGGGGCGGGCCTATAGCATCCCTCTGCCAATCTTAAGCCTTTTGGGACTGGCATGCCACAACGTGCTTTCTCCTGAGCCTCTTGATTTCCTCACCAACTGCCAACAAGAAACAGAACATCACTCATTTATCCCAGAATAAGTGGTTGGAAAAAGTGCTCACAAGGACACCGGAAACTCAAAAGGGCCTCACTGTTGTGAGACAACACAGATCATAAGTTACCTGCAAATGAATGGGATTATCTCCTTTGTTGAGTGTCACCATCTCTATCTCTATGTTCTGCATAAATTACTGCAGCAGAGAGCTATAGTGGCAGATAAGCAGCAGCTTATAGTGAGCTTTAGTGACAGGCACATCCTGTATGCACAGTCACATGTGCAGCCATCCTCTGACTCCAATCTGGGAAGATGAAATTCTCTTTCTGTGATAATGGTTCTCAACACAGTTTCTTTAGGAATTTGACCAAAACAGTCTACCAATTTTATCAATTCATGAAATTAAACCTGTATTCAGAAATAAACGTTCTGTAATTTGTCATTACTTCCATTTCACAAGAAATGGCTTCAAATACTTGTGGACAAGTATTTGGAAGCAACCTGTCATTCAAAGACCACACCCCTTATCATTAGGATTCTATGATTAAACATTAAAATATAATGAAAAGAGCCATAAAAAAGTCTTTTCCAGCACAATTTTCTTAGATTTCTCTATATAAGAAACTTTTTTTGAGCCAGTCTGATTCATCTTTGCTGTATGGTTGCACCATTTAACACTTCAGTGGATCAAGATCTTGTGTAACGAGCTACTTTTTGAGGGTGAACCCACACTATCATCTGTGCACAGAAACATAGAGAAGTGGGGAAGATTTTTGAACATGTTGGCTTGTAAAACACCTGAAAACAGCTGTTTGTTTAGAGAATTACAATGAGGATGACCTTGACTGATGTATGCATCTATGTTGTTGTCTTAGGAGAGGCAAAATGTAACTTTCGTAAAAAAAGAGAAGCAGTAATTTTGTTCTAAATTTTTGGTTTTATTAAGGTCTGAGATTTCCTGATGTCAGAGGTTCAAACTGTCCTTCAGAGAAAATCTACTGAATGGAGACAATATTAGTTGTGGGCATCGGCGGAGAGTAAATAATACAAAGTCATACTCAGAAGTGCGGCAGTATCAGACTCTTATCTTCTGTGGTTGATTCAATAAGATCTTTTTCAGTATGAAAAACTTTTCCACTAACCTTTGTCATTCAGCCTTATTCCAAGTTAAATATTTAGATCTCCTTGTAATATGTTAACATCCTATACATTTATAAAACTTTCTTAAGGGACAAGCTTTCTACTTAGAATACTCACAACCTTCATCCATCTGTTCTGAACACTGCTGCTAACCCTGCACATGTTCTCATACATCATCATGGTGCCTCAGAGGCCTTTAATTGAACTGTTTCCAATCTAAATATAAAAGTTATGCACAAAACACCTCTGCACGCCAACTGGACAGATGGCTTTTGTTTTTGGCCTTATAGTTATGTATATGGGAATTACCTGCTCTATTTTTCATGCCTCATTTACAGTGGATAATTGCTGAGCTCTTGTCACATCAAAGCTGTGAGGAAGCAGCTAAAACTGGCAGCGGTGTTGCTTCATCCTGCCCTGTCAAACTTCTGTCGCACTTTTGTCCCACCATATCCAGGAGGAGAGGGTTTAGTGCTGGACATGGCACAGTTGTCACAGACTGCCTGTAGTTTTTTTTTTTTACCTTTGTCTTTATCACCATTTTGAATAAGAAACATTTTTTTTCATTTACATTTAGACTTTTGACCATTTAACTAACACTTCTATGTACAAGTTTTAAAAATAGCTAGAAAAAAACATGTAAATACAAATTCAGTATTATTTTAGGGCGATTTCACATCCTGTTTGCAAAACTGATGATTTTGATAAATTATGTGAACCAATAAAATAATTCACTGCAACTGGGAGGCTTATTAGCACTCCCATCCATGATGGACTCTCTGCATCACTGTCAGCTTTTCATCTGGACTGATTTGTGGAGGGAAAATGGATTGTTGGGCTTAGCCTTAAACACAAAACACCTATTAAAAGAAAATATTAGTTTACACAGTTAAAACCCTTTCTGGTTAACATTCTCAAGCCAGCATTTCTTTTGAAGCTGTGGATAAAGTGACACATCTTATAAACGCTGAAAAAAAACCCCGAAAAGGAGCCATTCTGCGTGTGATGATAATCCAGACCTTTGAAACACAGCACCATGCTGTGGCATGCCTAATGCAGGAGGCGTAAAGACATTAGAAATCTTTCAGAATGTAACACACAGCTGTCATCTTTACTTGGGTGTCACATATAGGCAAGCCACTAAGAAAACAATAAAACTGCGTCCACTAATGCACACGTTTGTTTCTCAAGCACTCTGAAAGAGAAGAGTGTACATGTTTTCTATGGAAAGATAATATTTCATCTTCAGATGAGTAAGTCCTCAATGTCATGCTGAGAGGATTGTGATGATAAAGCCTCAAACCTTCACAGCATAACGGTGCTCATTCATCAGAAATCTGAAATCATTTGGTACATCTTGTTCTTGCTTCTGCAAGTATTTTATTTTCTAGGCCACTTAGCAAAATACACAGAAATACTAGTTTATTCCACAAACACCTGTCCGTCACATGCAAGCTCTAACTGCAGATAAATGGGTTTTAGCAAGGCTGCATCATCTATTAATTTCCTGCTTTATTCATACATTTACAGAATTTGCAACAGATTCAATCTAACTGTCAGCAGTTGAGTGGCTGTGTCATCAATATGCACATAGTGACTTCAGGTTGTTTTCTGTCTCTCTGTGAAGGACTCAAAAGGCTCTCGTCAAACACAGACCCACTAAATCTCATCTAAATTTAGCAATCGGAGGGGAAAAAAAAACCAGAAAGTGAACGTTGCAGGAAGGAAAAGAGGGAACAGCAAAAATGAGGCTGAGGAATCCAGCCGCTTGTCATTCGGTCAACAAGGCTAGAAAAGCTCACTAATATTTCTAAAGAAATGTGTAATTTTGAAGATTTTGGTGTAGCTCATTGCACCAAATAATAAAACTGTATTATTCCCACAAAAAGACATGCTTCCAACTGCTTTCTGCGAGATCTGTGGTGTCGAGAAAACAATTTGAGACAAGAAATAGCAAACAATGGAGGTCAATAACATCACTCAGAGTAAAGCTGTTGGCAGCACAGCAACTGTGATCAAAGAACACCTCCACCACTGCCCCATGAATGGTTAATGCTTTCCTTTTTTTTTTTTTTTTGGTTTCTTATTTTCATTCAGAGCAGATCAAGGAACCTGTTATTATTCCCAAGACATGTTCAGTCTGCTTTGATCTGCTTCTCTGCTTTTAATTCTACCAAAAGAGTAAAAAGCCATCAAAAACATATAATGATAGTTTTATTTATTAAAAAAATATACAAAGACTGCAGGAAGCAGACTCAGGCTTACTCTACGACAGCAACTCTTTATTTTGTGTAAATTATTCTACATTGAAAGGAAAGATTGCCTCAGATAATGCTGATGTGTCTCTTTGTTTTTTTTTTTACAGTATAAACAGGTGGAGCAATACATGTCTTTCCACAAGCTGCCTGCAGATATGAGGCAGAGGATCCACGACTATTATGAACACAGATACCAGGGCAAGATGTTCGACGAGGAGAGCATCCTGGGAGAGTTGAATGAGCCACTCCGAGAGGTGTGTGTGAGAATTGTGCAATTTAGTCTGGTTTATTTGGCAGTTATATTTCCTTGGTTCTTGTAATATTGTGTTTTCAAGCTTGTTTTAATTCCTATATTTGTGCCACAGTCTCACCTGGTTTCATTTAATAATTATCCACAGCTGTTTTCATTTCAGTTAATCATCCTCAGTGTATTTAAGTGACTGGTTTTCAGTTCACCCTTGTCCAGTCATCTGCTTTGTCACTCGGGGTGTAACAATTTGTTTCACCGAAGGTTTGAAGCATGTCATACTTTATAGTTGACCATACGAGTCATAGGCGATATTGGTTTATTTTGAATAACACAATTCACTGACCCTAAAATTGATCCAGGACATCTTCAGCCAAAAGTTCAACGATGTGACTCAGAGGTAAATACCTGGATACTGATCAGTGAAGTTTTCCAGATTCTGTGTATTTCTTGCAAGATAATCACAGTATAAATTAAACGTGTACAAACAGTAAGTAATTAACAGTAAGTAAACAAGAATGAATATCAAACCCATTCACAATTTAGTTTCATAAAGTTTAGCCCACTGTTGTTTTTCCACATCAAAATAATACAAAAGGAACAATATTACAACAGTATACTACACTGTATGGTCACATGTCTTTGAAAAAATCACCGTGTTTTCACTCAGTAGACTGATATGGCTCGATCATTTTTAATGCCCTCACACTTGTGATGGTCGTCTTTATGTTAAAGTTAAATAAACCTATCATATCTCAATCCAAATGGTATTTTCCAATATGTATATAGTCTATTTATTTTATTTTGAGATGATTTCATAGTGGTATCGTTTGATTCGATTAACAACTTGCTTAATCCATTAATCAATTTCCTACGATCCAACCAGATTGATCAGGTAAATTGATTAATTCATTAGGTCAGTTAAGGGCTAAACTCCTTTTTGTCACATTTTTTTCCTTGTCCTTGTCTGTCATTTTGTTCACGTTTATGGTTTGTTTTTTATATTAATTATAATAATTAATTATAATAAAATTTGTTCCTGCCATCTACTATGGACTCTTGCAGTGTTGGTTCTACACCAATAGTTCCTGACAGTGTGAATTGTCCCCATGAAATTGTGATACTATCAGAAGATTTCTCACAGCTCAAAATCCATGTATTTGGGAAACATTTCCTGTCATTTGAGTCTTTCAGAAGCTCACAGTTGTTAAAGGAGGCTATCAAAGAGTTAGAACTTCTAAACAGCTGCTCTTATATCTGCTTTTAGAAATTGTGGTATGTCACTGTGCTTTGTGAAACCTTATTCCTGCTGTCATGGTCCTCCTAACTTTTATTTTCAATCTACCGTTTTACTTTGAATGCAGGAAATCATCAACTTCAACTGTCGAAAGCTAGTGGCTTCAATGCCGCTTTTTGCCAACGCGGACCCCAACTTTGTCACCTCCATGCTTACCAAGTTGAAATTTGAGGTTTTCCAGCCCGGAGACTACATCATTCGAGAAGGCACGATCGGCAAGAAAATGTACTTCATACAGCATGGAGTCGTCAGCGTACTTACCAAAGGCAATAAAGAGACCAAGCTTTCAGACGGCTCTTACTTTGGAGGTAAGATGATCAGACACGGTAGGACTTACACACCAAAAGCCACATGGATTTTCACCCTGTGTAAAAGATTTCTGAGGCACTTGTGTGCCATTTACATGAAAGTAAATGCAGTCCCTCAAAGTCAGCACTTGACCAGTTTAGTCTGAGTTTAAACTTTAACTTGAAGCAGCCGGGTTTTGAAGGAGCTATATGTTGGCGATGAAAGAAGGGCAGATTCATAGCACTTGCTGCTCTGTAAACTGAGATTTTTGCATTCAAATGTCAAACAGGTCAGGAAGCTGTGAAATTGCACACCACATGAATGATGAGGACAAGTAAATTAATTCAGACTTATTATATACTTTTGCGATATTCCTAATCAGGGTTTGACTGTGCCCAGACCTGTCACGTTCATGACACATGTAGAAGACAATGCTGCCATACTGCCCTTACCAAATACCAGTTAATTTGCACGGTGACAGCATTTCATTCAGATCACACTGTTACATAATTAGAAGCGTTGGCACAGCGTTTTACAGCACATGACCTGCCAGTAGAAGTTTAATTACACTTTGCCTGCTTAAGTCCATCTCTATGGCCTTTCCCTGGGGGGTTCTAGAGAACTGATGAAAAGATGGCAGGGAGTCTGTGGCTTCATATGCCAAAACTAATCAACACTTAGACAAACATGGCCAAGGATCTCTCAAGGGCTCTTTCAAATCTCTTCTTTGGTCCCACCAAGGTATTCGTAGATCCAGAAAAATATGGTCTGCAAGTGTCTTTCTATATGGCACATGTACCCGGTTGATGGCACTATGTGTGAGCTTTACACATTTGCTGAATGAACTATACTCTAATGTTTCTGCCTTTTCTTTGAGAGCAAGAGTGGATAATTTGATCCACAAAAAGTGCAAAGGTGTGAATTCTAACATGAACTCACTTTAATGTTGAGCCTTGGATCTTTAAATTTTCTACTCGACGCAATGTAGACACAAGGCTTTTGACTCCATTATCCTTTGATTTATTTTGCAGTGCCACTGCTCTGGGGATGCAAGGGTGGAGGGTTGTGAGAAAGCCTAGAGCCACTGGGAGTTTGTTACCAAACATGAGTTAGTCATTCATGAAATTAATTGGTGCAGGATCAGCACAGGGACGTTTTCAGTGTGGCTCAGTATGAAGAAGGAAGTAATAGCAGCTATTTTTCAAATTGGAGGAAATGTACATCTCTTCTGCACCAATTGGTCTGTTCTGCAGTCGTGTGAGCTTTTGGACAAAAACCAGAAGCTCTTCATTTGTTGGCGATCTTTCCTGTTTGTCACCTTTGGTTTACATTACAACAGATTCCCTGCATATCTTTTCATCAAGGTCTCAACACACTAGTGTTGCCTTCTGCTCATTCATTCAAAGACAGCCTGAATTATTTACACAATTATATTCTCAGCAGTCGGCTCCAGTTTGTTAGCTGTTGGATTAGCTCGAGCCACAGAGCCTAAAGTCTAAAGTGGACATGACATGTCCTGGATGGGAGCGTCAGCTAGGCACGCAGCGATCCAGTGGAGAGGGGGAAATGTAATGTGACTGCAGTACTCACGCCAAGGGACAGATGGATCTCTGCCAAGGCTGCTCTCTGGACACTGCTTTGGGCTCAGAAAGAAAACATGCACCCTCCACCCCCACCCTACACTTGCCTCTTTCTCTATTCATGGCTCAGCATTGAAACACTTATTGGAACAGCATCGCCTTTTAACCTCCCTGTGCCCAAACCAAGGAGGTAACTTTGTTGTTATGGTATGTTTTTCCAGTGCCAACTGTGGCTGTCTTTTGGTTCGAGGAGGGCTCAGTGACCTTGTGGTGGCCCTGCATGCCAGTTGGAGGTGCTTATCAAGTGCTGTGTCTGATTGAGCTGCTAAGACGTTTCCCTTTTGCTCCAAGTACGTGACTTGTACTTTGGCAGCTTGTGATCATAGAAAAGTATGAGAGTCAGTCATAGGATTGGAGAGGGGTCTCTGTATGATTGCACAGTTTGCAGTGCACTGATTTGTTAGGTGTTGTTTCTGTCACTTAAAGAGTTTCTGAACAACAATACAGAATTCCCCCATTTTGTAGTCCTGTTCACACTTAAAGCCCACTCCAATCATTTTTTTAACCTATTGTAACATTCCCCCCACTGGTCTTTTGATTATGATTATGCCATTTTTGGCCAAAAAACAAAAACTGTAGTTTTCAAGGATGAAGTTTCTGCAGAGCGACAGTAGTTCTTTAGAAACTCGCCCCTAAGTTTTACGTGGGACAACGGGAAAAGAAACTTCCGCTGATATTCAAACACTTTGTTTACACTCTTTTCCGCTAGCTTACAGCCCCTCACACCCCATACCAAACTAAAAAAATGGTTAGCAATATCAGCCACCAAGCCGTACAGTTTTGAGCCAGATGCCAAAATGTACATGGATCTATTTGTTTACAGGTGGATGCATCAGACTGGAGCGCAGCAGGAAGACTTTTGCCCACCCGTCGCAGTTTCTATATCACAATGGAGACCTTTTTCAAACAGCATTTTACCACGATTTGAAAAAAACAAAAACAAAAAACAGAAACTCAGGTTTAATCATAATTTTTTTATATGTCCTACATCATGAGAAAAAATGTTACATGTGAAAAACACCAAAAACATGGTTTTCATTGGAGTGGGTCTTTAACTTGTTTATTAAGCTTTCACTTAGTCACAGACTCCATGATTTTGGGCCCAGATATCCTTGCTTAAGTACACCGTGTTGGAGCCAGTCGTCATCCTTAATCAGATCGGTCCGAGTCAGTCTGAGTCAACATTTCCATAGCAACAATCTATGGCCGATCAGTAGTGAGCTTGTTGGAATTCCACACACCTACCACTTGAAAGTGGGCTCAGGAGAATCAGTGAATCGATCATTTTGGACGTTTAATGTGAGATTGGCCAGTTTATAACTTGAATAACTTGCAATAAAGAAAAAGAAAATCACAAAAAGGATTTTAGATTAGCAAGAACATGTTAAAAAAAGGTGGCAGAGCAAGAATGGTTATTGTGACAAATATAATTATCGTTTATTTCTCAAAAGAAGTTTTTGGGGCCGGCGGATACTTCCTATTTGGAACGCGAAGGGTTGAGGCTTCACTTTGTCCAGATCTTTTATACAGCCAGTGGTTTTAAGCAACAAATGGTTGTGGATGTTTGCTCTCACCTTTATATAATGATAATAATAATGGATTCGATTTTTCTGCGCTTTTCCAGACGCTCAAAGCGCTTACATTGTGTCCATTATTCATTCACTCCTCATTCATACTTGGTGATGGTAACTACTGATGTAGCCACAGCTGCCCTGGGGCAGACTGACAGAGGCGTGGCTGCCATTTCGCGCCTACGGCTCCTCTGACCATCACCGGGATCATCCATGCACATTCACACACCAGAGGAGGCCACACTGGAGGCAAGGAGGGTGAAGTGTCTTGCCCAAGGACACAACGACATTTGGCTGGTGGGAGCGGGAATCGAACCGCCAACCCTTCGATCATTGGACGACCCGCTCAACCACCCTGAGCCACTGTCTGTTCACCCTGAGGTTCAGAACCATATGTGTGATGACCTCATTTACAGCAATGTGAAAACTCTAGAAAGTATGAACAAGTGTTTGTTTCCTTATCAGGTGTAGGGGTATTACAAATGATTTTACATAACTTGTGGTTGAAAGGATTTTTATAACGGTACAGGTAGATTTGATTAACTACTTGCCTCAGACAGTTCGATCTGGTTGGGTCATAGGAATATAAGTTGATTGGTTAAACCCAATTAATTGTTACACCCCAAATATATGTTTTTCTTTATCAGATGTGTTGTCTATTTTTTATGTACTTGGATAGTTTTGATGTTAGCTCAACCTCCTTATTCCTTGAAACCTCACTGTGTCAAAAGTGTCTAAATCCTGCCGGAGTCTGCAAACACTTCTCTGTCACAGTTTCACATCAATTAATGCTGCATTTAGATCATACTGTCAACACTTAAAAATGTGTTTGTTGTAGATCTTTACTAATTTTCTTCAACCTCGCTGACATATACAAATAGTCTGTGGTCAACAAATGCCACTTTTTTCTATAAAGTTTAACTGTAATTATGAATTTTAAAAAACATGTTAAAGGAAAAGAGCTTAAACTGTAAAAACATGAATTGAGACTTACATGGCTTTCTTTTTATTTTCTAAATAAACCATTATACTCGTCTGATTATCAGATCACTGGTCTCTACCTAACATAAAGATGGTTAATCTCGGCTCTGGGGGGTGAAAGTGCAAGGATGAGATGTGACAGAGCTTCTGCATCAGCCACAAACACAGATATCGCCTTCCTGTCTGCGTATGCCAACCAAATAGAAAGTGTTTGTGCAGCTATGCTAATGCTGAGGGAGCAAGCATGACATGTCACAGGGAATCAGGCAGCCTGCTGCGGATGTTTCAAAGGTTAGAGAGTGTCTGCTCTGTAGGCTGGGGGCACTGTCATGGAGGGAGATGGGGCTGACAGCAGGACTCAGAGTCCAGGTGAACTTTGCCAATCCAGGCTGCAGGACACAAGGACTTTATCACAATCTAAGTCCTGCTCAGATTTATCGTTGCAAACTCTTTACTCTGAGAAAAAAAGTATAACTGTGCATGTTTGAATGTTTTCAGACACCACATGACACGAAAGTGTCTGAAAAATAATCTGGAAAGCTGTGAAGGCAGTTATAAATGACTCAACTTGTGAAAGTACGATGAAACCTTGATGATGATTGCACTTATGTTATTCCTCACCCGCGTGAATATCTATATATATATATATATATATATGGGGGGTCAGGCGCTGAGCGCAAATGAGTCTGTGAGCGCACATTCAGTTTGTGTTACCCCGTTAGGGAGAACAGTAAAAAAAGAAGAAAAAAAAAGGTTTCCTCTAAAAGAACAGAAATTGGTTCTTTTTATTAACCCACTCTGGAGGCTCTGAGGGTCCGAACGGGGCATTAATGTGCCCGCGCCTTAACACCCTGTGCGCCTTTTGTATGTGTCAAAGACTGAAAAATCCCTATATATATATATATATATATGCACACACACAGTGGTTGACAAAATTGTTGGTACCCCTCAGTTAAAGAAAGTCCACAATGCTCACTGAAAGGAATTGCAATTTTCAAAAGTAACAATAAATTAAAAACTTTTGAAAATTAAATAATAAAAATCAGCCATTACTTTTGAGTTGCTGACTAACAGAAATAAAAAAAAAATAAATAAATAAACAAACTAATGAAATAGGGCTGGACAAAAATGATGGTACCTCTATAAAAGACTGAGAACTAATTGCCCAGGGGGTCATGATGAACTCAGGTATGTCCTTTAATTGACATCACAGCTGTTTTCAAACCCATAATCAGTCGGCCGGAAGAGGAAAATTGATGATGAATTGAGGAGAAGGATAGTTCCAACTGTATCCAAAGAGCGCAGAACAATCTCCAAAGACATTAAAGTTGAACTTCTAGATCAAAGTACATCAGTGTCAGATCGCACCATTCATTGTTTGAGCCAGACAGGACTTCATGGGAGACGACCAAGGAGGACACCACTGTTGAAAGGAAATCATAAAAAAGCCAGACTGGAATTTGCAAAAATGTATGTTGACGAGCCACAAAGCTTCTGGGACAATGTCCTTTGGACAGATGAGACAAAACTGGAGCTTTTTGATACGGCACATCAGCTCTATGTTGGTAGACTCAAACATGAAGCATCCAACCAAAAGAACACTGTCCCTACTGTGAAACATGGAGGAGGCTCAGTTCTGTTTTGGGGCTGCTTTGCTGCATCTGGCACAGGGTGTCTTGAAGTTGTGCAAGGTCAAATGAAATCTAAAGATTATCAAGGCATTCTGGATAGAAATGTGCTGCCTAGTGTCAGAAAGCTTGGTCTCAGTGGCAGGTCATGGGTCTTCCAACAGGACAACGATCCAAAACACACAGCCAAAAAACCCCAAGAATGGCTATAAGAGAAAAGCGTTGGATTATTCTGAAGTGGCCTTCTATGAGCCCAGATCTGAATTCCATTGAACATCTCGAAGGAGCTGAAACATACCATTTGGAGAAGACACCCGTCAAACCTGAGACAACCGGAGCAGTTTGCTCATGAGGAGGGGGCCAAAATACCTGTGGACAGGTGCAGAAGGCTCGTTGACAAATGCAGAAACCGTTTCATTGCAGTGATTGCCTCAAAAGGTTGTGCAACAAAATATGAAGTTATGGCTACCATCATTTTTGTCTCGCCCTATTTCATTAGGTTTTTTTTATTCTCTTAATCAGCAACTCAAAAGTAATGGCTGATTTTGAATATTTTATTTTCAATTCATTTTAATTTACTGTTACTTTTAAATGATTCAAGTCATTTCAGTGAGCATTGTGGACTTTCTTTAACTGAGGGGTACCAACAATTTTGTCCACCACTGTATCTATGTATATATATATATATATATATATATATATGCGAGCGCACACACATAAATAATTGTTTTTCGTTTGCATGAAGACATATTTTCAGATCCCAAAAGGTTATTATTCAGTGTCTCTATTTCACAGTCAAATCTAAAGTCCATGACTCTTTGCAGCCGTCGGCTATCTTTTTTATAAATGTCTCCTTGCTTAAATTTCTGTCAGAGCGTTGCTGACTGAGTCATTGTGAAAAGCAGTGCAACAAAAACAGTGCAAACATTAGAGTTCACATCACTATTTCAATCACAAAGGAGTTTTTTTCTGCATTACATTATGTCTGCTCCAAAAGGCTTTTGATTAGACGTCCTTTTTACTTTGAAATGCATTGACTCATAAAATAATTAAGGCATTGTATGTATTGAAAAGTTTCTCATCTAAAACACAAGAAATACTGGTTTACAAAGACAGAGAAAATGCCATTTTTAGTATTAAGTCATAGTTATTTTTTTAAAATAAAGCAAACTTCAGTTTAGTTAGTTACACTGAGTTATGTTTAAAACAGCAAACCAAACAGATGTCAGTTCATCCACATTAGCTACAATTTATAAAATCGTTACCTTCACATTTCTCCAACAAACTTAGCTTTCTGTTTCCTCAAAACGTTTTTGGTTATGTTTTAAGAAGAATAAAAAAGTTAAAGTTTTAAACAACCCCTTATAAATCAGGCAAAGCCAAAAAAACTAAAACGTGTATAATTTCTCAATAAACATTAGAATACATTAAATTTGATCATTCAAATCTACCATTTCTTTTTATTTTAGACCCATAATTTTGCACAAAATTACACAAAAATGACTGTGAAACATGTGAAATGCATGTGAAACAACAGAGATAGAACAACGAGGTTACAGAGATGCGATTAAGAGCCCGTGTGAATACTGCAAATGAGAATAAACCTCATGTCAGATTTATGGAAGTTTTGAGGTGTTTTTTTTGGGGGGGGCGGTTGGAAACCTGCAGAGGATTGGCTCTACTCTGACTGAAAAGTGTCTCATTTTCAACTGTAAATGCAAACTTCTGTGCATTTACTGCTAACTATTATGCAGATCCAGCAATTAAGCAAAAAACAAACAAAAAAAAATCTGGGAAACTGTTTAAAAAAATCAATAAAATACTTCAAATCAAACAACTTTATTCATCCCTGAGGGGCAATTTCTGTCAAGGTGACAGTAGCTTATGAAAAAATAGACAATACATAGACACCTTAAAGAGCAAAACCATAATTGTCTTGAAATTTCTACTACAGCATTAACCTGGAACACAGTCCATGCAGTATGTATGAGATGCTTAAGGATTGAGCATGTTGAACATCCTGCATATGAAAATGTACTCTTCAAAAGAGCTTTGGGTAAAGCTTGGAGGTCATACGTCTTCAGGTTTTAGTGGTCTTGTAGAGCTTTAGGAGTAAAAAACAGTCAAACTAGATCTTTTAATTACTGTCTGTATTATAAACGTTCAGGTTTGCTCCCCAGTCTTCAGCTTTATAAAAGTTTACCCCTATATCTGTGCACAGAGTCTGACATACATGTATGTTTATGAACCCACTCATGGTTCTATCACCACTTACCAATTTCATGTTTTTCAAATCCCCTTCTCAAAAAGGTAACATAAATCTACCTTTTCTCTTGTTGTCTCTTCCCCCTACTCCTACACACACATTTCCTCCTAACATACATCCAAAAACACATCTTTGAGAGCTTGCATGAAGACTCAAGGGAAGCATCTTTCCAGTAAGAGCTCTGAACACGTGCACACCACCATCCGGCAGAAAACCAGCCATGCATGTTCTTCCCAAGGTCACAGAGCATGACGTCTCAGTTCTACTTTCCCAGAGCAGCATCCAATTTTAGTTGGTGTCATTTAATTTTAATGAATGCATTGTCCCTTAAGTGAGGGGAAAAATACATTATGGTTTATGGTTAAACCTCAAGCTAAAACTACAGTTTATCATTTTTATGTCGTGATGGTATTATAGCTTTAGTAAATTGAGCTAAAATAAATCCACAGTTTCTGGATGATTAATATTCACCTCATCATCGGTAGGGTCAACAGAGAAATGAGCAACTGTTGAAGCAGCTGTACGTTTCAGGAAAAAACTCATGATCCTCATAGAATTCAAGCCAAGCAACCAATCTTGCTCTATAATTTCATGCAGGATTTAAGAGTATTGCAATGAGTCACGGAGAAGGAAGCGAGCAGTGGAAATAGAGCATTCATAAATAAACTTTACGCAACTTGTGCAAGAGGTCTCAACCTCATTATCGCTTTAAACGGGGGAAAATATTTTTTATCTTAAACATGACCAGAGCAAAAAATAAAAATAGAAAATGTAGCCAAAAATTGCAAAAATTATAGACAAAAAAATTCATCACTTTGTGGGTTGTTGTATTAACACAGTTAATGTACAGTTAATTTGACTTTGACTCCAAATATATGTGTAAGAAATAACTCAAGGCTAAAAAACAGCGACCTTACAGATAAGTTAACGAAAGGTTTATGCACAGTGTGAATAACCAAATTTTTAATTGAGTTTCATGTTATGGTCTCTGTTAAATTGAGACATTTTTTTGGATGGCTTATGGGCTCCAATATAATCCATTAATGTTTAATATTGGGAAAAAAGCATAATAACTATTACTATACACATTATTTAACGTATTTACTTTTTATTTTAAATGTATTTGTATGTTCTAAACCCACTGTAAGTGATCTCACTATATTGTACTTGGAATGAAGATAAAGCAACTGTAATTTTATTATTATTCAGACAAACAATAGCAAATTTTCTGTGATCATCTACATTTAATAGGTGCCATTTGCTGTTGCAGAAGGCCCCGGTTCAAGTCCCGGCTGGGGGACATGAAAAACAACATCAATGGGGGACCTTTCTGTGTGGAGTTTGCATGTTCTCCCCGTGTATGCGTGGGTTTTCTGCGGGATCTCCGGCTTCCTCCCACCGTCCAAAAACATGCTTCATAGGTTGATTGGCAACTCTAAATTGTCCATAGGTGTGAGTGTGAGAGTGAATGGGTGTGTGATTGTGGATATTCTACCCTGCGACAGACTGGCGACCTGTCCAGGTTGTCCCCTGCCTTCGCCCACAAGTGGCCGGGATAGGCTCCGGCAGCCCCGTGACCCCGAAAGGGAGAAACGGTTAAGAAAATGAATGAATGAATGAATGAACATTTGCTGTTGCTCTATTCTCACCTTCTTCGTCCAAGCTGTGCTGCAACAGACTAGCATGTCAATTGGGGAGTACACAACGCCACCTCAATAAAAGTGAGTTATGGTTGGTTTATGCTCTCCAAAAAGCAAAATGTCTTGCACACTCGGCTGCAAACCTGCAGAGATGTTACTTTTTTATGGCAGCCACAAACAAGCAGCTCTCTTGTTTTGTATGTGTGTCATTGGTCAAACAAGTGAAGTCGGGTGAAATGTGGGACCCTGAGAAGGGGGTACATTCTGAACACAATGGAGGGACTGAATGGAATGATCTTAACTGGATCCTACAGGTATATAGCTGTACTCTCCATTTCTTCAGCTTTTGCTTGCAGTAACAACTCCTCCTTCACAGTGGCTTCAGACCTGTGGTTTTTCTCTTAAAACAAATAAGAACCCCTATTTAACGATGGTTACCATTGTCATAATGCTAGTTGTTAGCCTAGTATCCCTGGTTGGGCTTAGGCCATCAAGACCACCTAGTCATCATCTTCTGTCCTGGGCGATCCTTTCTAGCTACCTCCAGGTGTGACTGCTGTACTTGGCATCACCCTTCAGGTCCCTTCTCCATGTGTTCCTTGGTCTTCCTTGCGTTCTCTTCCCCTGGTGATTCAGGACCTGATGGGTGATGATAGATGTTGGTTTTCTCAGGCTGTGGCTGATCCAATTCCATCTTCTCCTTCTTATCTGTTCTTCCACTGGCACCTGGTTTGTTTTTGGCCGTTATGATGAGGTAGGATCTCAAGATGTTTTTGAGGATAATGAAGGTGCCCTGGCCTTTCCAATATAGATTCTTAAGTCCATGTCCATTCCTACCTGACAAGATATGTGAAAGAAAGAGGAAAGAGAAAGAAAGAAGAAACCAGCCTTGAGGAGGAAGACTTGTGATATGGTTTCTGTGACAGCATTTAGAATCAACTTTTTATCTTCTGTTTTCCTTCATAGCTCTTGGATGCCTTCATTCATGTGTTTTCTTAACCCTCTTCATCCTGTATGGTGTCACCTGGATCCCCAGGACTATTTTAGCCATGTTGGGAAAGGGACTGGGTTCATCCTGACCAGAAGACCAGTCCATTAAAAGACCAAAGAAAAACATGCACTCACAATTCATAAATGTTCCCAGACCTTTTATTATTTATCATCAAGCAGTGATATATTTTCTAAATAGCTTTCTAAAATGCTTGGGTTTCAGTTGCTCTTTGCAGAGACTGTTGATGAGGTCAGAGGGCTCACTGCAGCTCAGTACCTCATCCTGTCAGTGTTGGGTTCATCCAGAGAGCTACAGGACTGGAGGATTTAACACAGAGCTGTGATGCTCTTCTCCAGAGAGGATTACTGCTGCAGTGCTGCGGGAAATGGACCCCCGGCACAGCAAAAAACCAGGGCTGCCCCACTAGCACACACTTACATGACACTCAAACAACACGTGTGGAAACAGTGGCGTGTGGATGCATAGACGCCCATGCTAACTGTCTTTCATGTTCTCTCTCCTGCTCACTGAACGAGCTGGTCATGCTCTCCTTTCTGCACACTAGCCCAGCAGGCAAGAGGTTATGTTTTATGCTTTATATATAGTACATATTCCTCACTCGCTGTCCTATCAAATCACACATTTTCCCATTATCAGTTCCCCTGTCACTGTTTTCAGACCATTGCACACAATCATAGCCACTTTAAACTCAGTGACCAGAAGACACAGAATGTCCTGTGTTTTTTCTTTTTCTCTGGCTTTCAAGTTTTGAATTTTATATATATATATATATATATATATACACACACACATATATATATATATATATATATATATATATATATATATATATATATATATATATCACACACACACACATATATATATATATATATATATATATATATATATATATATACAGTGAGGTCAATAAGTATTTGATCACTCTGTGATTTAGCAAGTTCTCCCACTTAGAAAACATGGAGGGGTCTAAAATTTTCATCATAGGCATCTCCACAGTGAGAGACAGAATCTGAAGAAACATTCAGAAATCACGTTGTACAATTTACAATTTATTAGTATATTACTGTGACAAATAAGTATGTGATCGCTTGATTATCAGATAGATTTCTGATCAGCAAAGACCTGCTGTTCTGCTTTTAAATAGTCCAACTCCACTCTGCTCATGATTCTAAATTAGTGGCACCTGTTTGAGATTGTTAGCTTGCATAAAGGCACCTGTGCACCCCACAATCAGTCAGAAGTCTATATATCAACATGGGCAAAACCAAAGAGCTGTCAAAAGACACAAGAGACAAAATTGTAGACCTTCACAAAGCTGGAAGTGGCTACAGGGCAATTGCCAAGCAGCTTGGTGAGAAAAGAACAACTGTTGGAGCAATTGTCAGAAAATGGAAGAGGCTAATGATGACTGTCAATGTCCCTCGGACTGGGGCACCTCACAAGATCTCACCTCGTGGGGTATCAATGATGCTAAGGAAGGTGAAGAATTAGCCCAGGACTACACGGGAGGAGCTGGTCAATGACCTGAAGAGAGCTGGACCACCGTTTCCAAGGTTACTATAAGTAATACATTAAAACGTCATGGTTTAAAATCATGTATCGCACGGAAGGTTCCCTGCTGAAGTCAGCCCATGTCAAGGCCCGTCTGAAGTTTGCCAATGACCATCTTGATGATCCAGAAGAGTCATGGGAGAAAGTCTTGTGGTCAGAGGAGACCAAAATAGAACTTCTTGGTCTTAACTCCATTCGGCATGTTTGGAGGAGGAGCATCATCCCAAGAACACCATACCTACAGTGAAGCACGGCGGTGGAAGCATCATGCTCGGGGGGGGGTTCTGCACAGGGGACAGGACGACTGCACTGTATTAAGGAGAGGATGAACGGGGCTCTGTATTGTGAGATATTGGGCAAAAACCTCCTTACCTCAGTCAGAGCGTTGAAGATGGGTCGTGGCTGGGTCTTCCAGCATGACAATGACCCGAAGCACACAGCCAAGAAAACCAAGGAGTGGCTCCTTAAGAAGTATATCAATGTCCTGGAGTGGCCTAGCCAGTCTCCAGACCTAAATCCAATAGAGAATCTTTGGAGGGAGCTGAAACTCCGTGTTGCTCAGCGACAGCCCCGAACCCTGACAGATCTAGAGAAGATCTGTATGGAGGAGTGGGACAAAATCCCTGCTGCAGTGTGTAGAAACCTAGTGAAAACTACAGGAACCGTTTGACCTCTGTAATTGTTAACAAAGGCTTCTGTACCTAATATTAAAGTTGTTTAACTCAAGTGATCAAATACTTATTTGTCACAGTAATATACAAATACATTATTTTATAAAATCGTACAAAGTGATTTCTGAATGTTTCTTCAGATTCTGTCTCTCACTGTGGAAATGCACCTATGATGAAAATTTTAGACCCTTCCATGTTTTCTAAGTGGGAGAATTTGCTAAATCACAGGGTGATCAAATACTTACTGACCTCAATGTATATATGTATTTTTCCAGTTGCATGATCAGAGAATATTCTGAAAATGAGGTATTTTTTCATTAGGAATGCACCTTGCAGGAAGATGATAATGGTAAGAAGGGGCTGCCCATACCTTGAATTTTGTGACCGAGTAGTGTCTCTGTGCTCATTTTACCAACCACTTCCTTTGTGTCTATGTCTTAGTAACAAGTAAGACTCCTAGTGGATGTTTGAAGAAATCTTCTGGCCACAGCGAGAGCACTTTAGGCCTCCAGTGTAACTGCATCTGTTATAGTTGGGCTTCCATAAGCAAAAGATAGCAGTCCTTTGCCATCTGTCTTTCTCGGTCAAATATGCAATATTTCTGTTATTTCTGCTTTCACTGAAAGCAAGCTATCCAATCCCAGGCCTGCAGCAGTCTTGCTTACATTACCAGCTGGACTCATTCAAAACAACTTCCATCATGTTTTTTTTTACTATGACTATGACCAGCATTCACACATATAAAAATGTTTTGCCAGCCTCAGGCATAATTCTGATTGGATTCTAAGAGGATTGCGAAATACCTTTGCTCAAAAAGCCCAGTGACGTTGATTAAAATCAACAACTTCTTCCATTTTCATTCCTGAAAATAAAAATGTGGTTCTAGCGAAAACAATTCCCTGACCCACATCTATCTAATATTAAAAGCCACCGCTTCACCTCAAACGTTCCTGCCTGTGACAGGGGGCAGTAAGCTACAGTCTTCAGTCTCATTACATTGTTAATTCCAATGTTTTACTAGGTTTACTGTGTAAAATGATGATTCCTGCCACATTTTTGATTTAAGTCACTAACTCAGTGGTTGTACCTTAATAATTTGCCCTCTTTCTTAAAATACTTCTACCCTTTTGAGCATGGACAAAGTCAGATTTGTGTTGGGGACATTTTTGCACAAATCAGACCTTGTTTTCTTCTGATGGCTTGTTGTATTTTTTTCCACCGTACTGTGGCTTTTTCTTTCCCATGTCACTTTGCATGTAAACAGTAGAACACCTACAATTAGTCCAAAACCCAACAGGCGAGATGGTCAAATTGCTTCATAACTCGGACCTTTTTGATTACATGCAATTAAACACACAAATGCTGGTAAACAGAATCAGATGTCTGAACCATTGACTGTATAAGAGAACTAGACTGAGTAGACTGACTCTAAGCAAGGCATTTTCAATGGGTGATGTCACAGTCACTCTGTCAAATTCTCTTATACAGTCAATGGTTCAGACAGCTGACTCTGTTTACAAGTTTACAAGACGTTTCTAAAAAAGTAATTTACATTAACAAGCAAGTTGCAGCACAACTGTTTATTCTTACTCCTAAAATATGTTAAAAGGATTGTTGAATGTCATGAGGTTGGCATGATAGGATGTTTAAAAAAATGTTATATTTAACATTAGCTCATTTTTTGTAACCTTTGCCTTTCTTGTGATTTTTCCTTTTATTTTTTACACACAGTATATCACTGTTTTGTTCTTGTTTACACTTTTCTACATTCAAGGCAATTTTCAGCGAAACACCTATTTACTAAAAATAAAATAATTACTTTCAACGAGGCAAATAAAACGTTTTGGTTTTTTTTGCTTGTTTTGTTTTCATCCCCCCGACCTTGTTGTGATGACGAGACTCAAACTTCTTCATATTCTCTGCTCCATGTTTTCTAAAGACATATGTTCTAAAAGCTTGGTGACCAATCTGAGTTAAAGATTATAATTAACACATATTCAGCCTCTTTTAATACATCATACCACATGAATGTTCATTGAGTTCCAGCTCTTAATCTTTTAAACAACCCTAAAACATAAGTTTGTGCATTGTTTTGGTTAGCTGTAGTTTTGTCAACTGCATTAAGATCCCAAATTCATCCAGATCTCTGCCACTAAATTTGTGAAAATATTTTTCCCATATTGGACATTTATTGCTGCTATATGTATTTTAGTTTGTTACATTTAAAAGATGCATTGGATTATATTTAACGCTTTTTAAATAAAAGCATTGCTACTTTTAGCTACTCTGTTTTGTTACCTTGTTGAAGTGCAGCAAGTTCTAAAACAAAATAAAGTTTTTCTATAATAGTCGGATGATGACACTTTGGGAATTACAAATTACCAACTGCAGTAGTTTTAGTCTGGGGTGAGTACATCATATTTATTTTATACTTACGAAAAAGAAATCGATTTGACATGGGCAGTAGTCAGTGTAGTGCATACCGTGTGCAACGCAGGCATTAAAGACTATCTCTCAAAACACATCTAGCATAAGAAATTTTGAAACAGAATTGTTTAGAACTGTCTTTTAGATTTTTCTACATTTTGTATTATATAGAATACACCAGATGTACTTTAAAGTCTAATGTTGTTAAATTGTTTAATTGTGCTTTTGCATTTTTTAGACCAATCGTCTAAAAAAAGTTGCATCCTCCTTCAGTGACAAATGCACAGACATACAAACATCTACATGCAGCCACATCAGAGCTGCTTTGCAGTCTCTGCTTGTATGAGTCAGCTGTACAGCTTCCAGTTGGAGCTTCATTTTCTCCTGGGTGGAGATGTCATAACTTTTGCAAATGACACAATGTGCTACACGGGTGGATTACAAGAAAGAGGCATTCTCATTCTACAAATGCAAACTTGCACAAATAAGAATTGTAAATAACCCTACATGGTGAAAGAAAATTGCTTAGAAAGAAACGTTTCAAAGACAAATTAACTTACAACATGGAAATACACTATACGCTCAGCCTTGTGCTTTAAGTGAAAACCACTCACAGATGTGGAGCAGAAACAACACTTTGGACCTTTCATACCTCTGAGAAAAAAAAACGAACAAAAGAAGCTCTGAAAAGCCACGAGTGGCCTATCCTAACGTTTTGCTGCTTTTAGTATAGTTTGGCTGGCTCATAAAATTAGTTTTAAAATGACTTTTAAAAAAAGCCTTTAAGTGCACCATAGTCTTAACAATGAGAGTAAAGATCAAATTTCTTCAGCCCTAAAGACGGTGCACTGCCAACACTAATCCCTCAGTGGTGGATCCTAACCAATGTTTCTGTATTGTATTTGTCGTATGCAGGACACAAGATATACAGAAATCACAACATTTAAGCAAACACTGCAAAAATATCAGGAGATAATTATTTTAAAATCTGGAAATCAATCTTTTCATTGCTTTTCATTGAGTCCTAAATGTTTTTTTTTCTTCTTTTGGTGAACTGTGTATGGTTACACCTTTGATAATTATATATGTGTGCACCCATTTGTCAGTATAGAAATGCATACCTCTTTAACAGTTATTAGCGTGTAAAGAAAGTCACACAAATTTTAGTTTCTCTAAAAACAAAAGTAAAGTTGAAGAATTTTTCTTCGTCAGAACTAGCATATTTTATTAATTTGTTCTATTTCCATTAGATTTCTTAGAAGACAGATGACAGTGATAATAAACTGTAGAGCTAAGGTAGTAAAATTAAAAACGAATTTTCAACTAATTCTCTCCACTTGACTTGAATCAAGACATAATCAAAGATGCTTTTTAGATCACAGCATTAAACATACTGGAACATAGAAAATTCAACCAAGGCTTATAGAAAATAATATAGGACTACAAATGTCTTTGTGCATAAAGTAAATAAATAATAATAAAGTAAAAGGATCAAGTCCTTGCCAATAATAAATTAAACGAGAAGGAGCACCCTAAAAGTTATTTTTAATGAAGATATTATTTGAGAGCTTGCACATGTTAAATTTTGTGTCAAAATTTTGTTAAAAAAACCAAACAAAATAAGGTAGTTTATTTGATTTACTGTTCCTTAATTGAGGTGTCTTCTGAACATGTTATTCATGCAGTGTCTTATTGCTTTGCAGAGATTTGTTTGCTGACACGAGGCAGGAGGACAGCCAGCGTCCGAGCCGACACTTACTGTCGCCTGTACTCACTGTCTGTCGATAACTTCAATGAGGTTCTGGAGGAATATCCGATGATGAGACGGGCCTTCGAGACTGTCGCGCTGGACAGGCTGGACCGCATCGGTAAGAAAGAAGAAATTTGACAACTAAAGCAAGCCAAAATGTAGAGTGGAGTAAAACACTGATTATTTTTAATATCGCAGACAGTAACATTCATTTGTGTTGGCTGTCCAAATAACAATGAAAGGGACACTGTATCACTATTGAATAGTGATGCAGTGTCCCTTTCATTGTGAAAACATGGCTGAATGCTCAGCTTGGTTTAGAATAAAAGGCAGAGAGATTGCTCTAGAGAGTTTCTTTGTGGAAAATTCTGATTTGAAAAGATTTAATAGGCTGATAGTTATTTTTTCTTTGGAATGGTGCCATGTGCATGTCCTTTCTTTTGGGTTTCATGCACATGTGCACACTTCTTTCTTTAACAGAGTCACTCACACAGCACTGATCTACAAATTAATGACTGTCTTGATGGACTTTGCAAAATCTATTCTAAATATTCAGTTGATAAGGGTTCAGAGGGTGCCAGGACAGACTGGATGTAGTTACAATACCTCTCAGCTAATGTATAACAAGTCGTAAAAGAAAATGGATCTAGGTCTAATAAATCTGAGTCTAATTGCATTTCCATTTACAATATGTTCAAATTTAACAGCCTTTTGTTAACATTGAATTAAAAATGAAAGGCATTTGAATTAACCTTGTCACTGCTGGCGCAGTCATTCCACTACAGTGAGTTATGGTTGTGCAGTTTTTTTTGTCCCTAATAAGTGTCCGGTTGGAAAAAGGACAGAGCTTGGCAGTGCAAAAAAATCAAATGAACCAATAATATATTTGTAATTGGAATTCAACTTTTATCTGTTATTTATGTTATACAGGTTACCTTTTGTACCATTTTGCCTATTCTGCTCAATGATATTACTCTAATTTAACTAATAATTTATTTATTCATTTCATTCATTCATTCATGAATGAATGAAAAAAAAAATGAATGAATGAATTTATTTACTACACTTGACATTTAAGGTAATATTAGTTCTACTAGAAATAATCATTAGAATATTTAAATTTTAAAACTACTTTAAAAAGTATGTAAACTGCAATCACCTGTGGGTCTTTAATACTGGTTTGCTGTCTATTTATAAATATTCTCACAATATTTATTTCTTCTCTCTCTTGTCACCCTTCTTTTTTTCTTTTTTTGCCTGGTTGGGGGATTTTCTGGTAAAGGCAAGAAAAACTCCATACTGCAGCATAAGGTGCAACATGACCTCAGTTCTGGTGTGCTTAACTACCAAGAGAATGAAATCATCCAGCAGATTGTGCAGCACGACAGGGACATGGCCCACTGTGCTCACCTCATGCAGAATGCCCCACCACAGACACCTCCTTCACCAACTCCGGTCATCTGGGCTCCTCTAATCCAAGCCCCTCTGCAGGCAGCAGCCGCCACCACCTCTGTCGCAATTGCTCTGACCCACCACCCCCACCTACCATCAGCACTCCTAAGACCTCCAGTTTCTGTTCTGGGTTCACTGAGGGAGCCATCCAACCGACTTCGGAAGTTCCAACCATTTGTTCCCTCAGCCACAGCATCTGCAGTGGACTCCCCCTCTAGCACCCCCTCTAAGTTGCGCAGTGGAGTGGATATGCCGTTGCTGACCTCTTTTCGAGCACAGCAAATTACTTTGGGTTCTGGGGCGACGGGCTCTTTGCAGCACGCTTCAGGAAGTAAAGACAAGCGAGGAACTAATGGAAAAAGGTGTGGACCCAGTGAAGGTGGACCTTCTGTCTTCCCCTTTGGTCTATATTCATCATCGGATTCACCCTCAACTAGCATGGCCCAACTACACCCACAACCACTACACCAGCAACCCTTTCGACCCAGCACCCCACCGCTCTCAAACCTCTTCCATCAGGGATCAGTAGGTGGAAGCACAGGGTCAGTACTTAGTGGAGGGGCAGTTGGAGCTTGTGGTGGTGCTACAGGATGGTCTTCAGCTGAAGCAGGTGGTCCATCTGTTGAAGAAGCCACAGGAGAGGATACAGACTGGGCTGGGGAGGACTTTACAACTGGAGTGACAGATGTGACTCCTGGGGGAAATTTTGGCTTCAAAGGAGGCACCGAATCAGTACGTGGAATCTTTGGGGAAACAGCTGTAGGACTCTCTGAGGGGTCACTAGGTCCTGCTTGTGACAGGTTCATAAGCGGTAAACGGGGTGGGCCATTGGCTGGTTCTGTGTTACAAGACAAAGACATTGTATCTATGGCAGGAACTTCTAGGGTACCAATAGGAAGAGCTACTAAAGGATCGGTGGGGGGGAGTTCTAGAGAATCACTGGTTTTGACAACCACTGGGGGATCGATCGGTGTGATAAAAGATGTATCAGTTGGAGTTGTTTCTGGTGTTAATTCTGGGGCAGCATTTGAAGGAGTCTGTGATTCTGGTGTTGCGAACCCCAGAGGATCATTAGGAAAAGCTTTTAGCACATTAACAAGTAGTTTCACAGGAGAAGCCTTAAGTGAGGCAGGGGGACACACTGGAAAAGGAATGGGACGTTTGTTGACCAGTCACACCGCAGGATCTACAGTTTGCCCTAGTGGGGCATCTGGTGGGATCACAACTGGTCATATTAGTTCTTCCCGATGTCAGAGTCCCATATCTACCAGTTTATCAATCTCCATGCCCAGTCAGATACTCCACAGCCAAACACCTCCCAAGCCTTCCCAAGCAGCTCCTCTACAGCAATTTGCTGGAGGAGGTAGAACTAACAGTGGCTTAAACCTCCTCCAGAATCCGCTACAAGGGTCCCCATCTTGCAGCAGAGGACAGGCCAGTCAACAGGCTACTGAAAGTTCTCCATCTTCACTCAGCCAAATCAACCTGACAGGTCTCCAGCCGAGCTGCTTGCCTCAACAGATGTCCTTAGAGAGGTCTGCATTGGCATCTCTAGCCCAGTATGGCTCAGCAAATGCCTCTCCCTGCCTTACCCCTGTTGCTCCCAGTCCTACTATTCAAAGTCCAGTAACGGGTAGGATTTTCCACTACAGTGACCCGTCAAGTGCCACAGGATCCCACACTTCGTTGCTTATGCCTCAATCTCCTCTACTTTCACAATTTCCTAGCCAATCACACACAACTGGGAGAGATTCACCTCTGGGATGTTTTTCTGAGGACTTAAAGCATTTATCGAGCTCACATCCAACTCTTCCCCTGGAAGTGGCCCAGGCTTTAGGCCACCAAACTCCTCTCCCCTCTGTGGAATATTACCCTTCACCGTTTTCTTCTCCTACTTTTGTGCCCAAACCTTGTAGCTCGGTACCAGGGCATATGACTCCTCCAATACAGACGTCTCCAGGACACCCTCAACATTCTCAGCTCCCTGGGTCCTCTGTGGCCTTGCCTGCGAGGAGGGGTTCTCCCACGCATTTGTCAGATTTGGAATCGCAAACTGTCCGTTCAAAACTCCCTTCGAACTTGTGAGGATTGATCACACCCTCCTGTGCTCCCACAAAATAAACACAAACTTATTTTCATTTGTAGCATTCTTATCCGTATTTTACTTCACTGTGTTCCACCTTGCATTTTAAGATTTTAAATTTACTGTGACAAAAAAAAACCTTGTTAGCTCAGAGATCTAGAATATTCTTTGTTCATTATATACTGTTGTTTTTTTTACATTTGAACACACTGTATATAGATAGAACTATATATTTAAATGATGAGTTAATTAAGGGACAAGGAGGGTGTGAAAGTAGAAGGTCAGTTGTTTTATTAATTTCTACGACTATGCCAAATGCATCTGGTGATATATGTGAAGTTCAGAAAAGAACACCACGTTCTTTATCTGCAGGAACTTATGCACTAACACCTGCATGTACAAAGGTTATTTTGTGTGTTTTGAAATAAGTATCCACATTTTAGCAAAGGTGACATGCTTTGAGACATGCTGACTCTTGTACTGTCTCATTTGGGATCACATATTGTTGATCTTAAATGTGTTAATTAGATTGTACCTATTTATTCTCTGTGTAAACTTTCTAAAAGAGATGGGGATGAGATTTTAGCAACCAAAAAGACTTTACATGAGAATTAACAATCCAGCCATCTGTGGTCCATTGATTTATGTTTTATATTAAACCAGTACTGGTTTCTGAAGTTGGGGGTTTTGGTGAGAGTCCTTCCCATCTCAATAATAAGTCACGTCATTGTATGAGGGACTGTATTTTCTTCAGTCATATCCTAACAAACTCACTTTGTCTTCCAAGTACATGCCACTAATGTTTGTAGAAAGTGTGTTATTTTTATTTCTGTCAGTGTGCAGCTGTTAATGAGCGAATGTTAAATTAAGTGTGACAAAGTCAGACAGCCGGATGCAAGGCGAGAGTTTTTGCTTGACTGAACAAAAGTAAGTTTGCCTTTTTGGACAAAACCAAGGACTTCCACTAACCACTGGTGGTGTGATGCATTTTGTAGCACTCAGAATAAAAAAAAGAGACTCAATGTATATAATAGTCTAAAAGTTAACAAGACAGTTGATTACAATGTACACTTTCAAGTTATTTTGTTCTCTCTACAGGCTTCCATGAATATTCTTTAACCAAGACTTTAATTTAGTAAATACTTGTTAGTCAGCACAAAGGCTAACGTATTTAAGAAGTATACCATTACCATATGCTGTATTTCATTTCTACTTTACTTCCTTTTTGTAGCTGCTAAATGGTCTGCATAGACCTGTGTCCTTACTGAGGGTTGGCATTGAATTTAAAATATTGAATGTATGTCAATTTACTGATGCTTAAAGTATAAACTGTAGCTGTGGTAGATGCACTGATGGCATACTGCCCCAGGGGGGAAAAGGGACTGTTCTGTAACTGAAAAGGTCATTGACTCCATATCTTAGAAATATGTTATCTACAGCAGCCATTTCTATTTCCAAAGTGTCCTTTAACAAGACACAGAAGCACTGGCTAAATTGTTCCTGACACAATTTGGAGACGTTTCTCTGTGAGCTGCGTACACCAGCCCACTCTTTACTTTGTCTGTCCCATACTGTAAAACTGTGCTCCCACTTTGACTTTGGAGGAAATTGTAAATCAATTTTCATGTTTTATGTAAGAATCTAAAAAAAAAATGTCCTTTTAATTTATAAAATACACAAATATCTGACTCTCTTTGAAACAATGCACACTAATAAAATCGTTGCTTTTTCATTTAACATAAGCAAACATCCCAGCAACAGTTTCTCTTGCTCTTTACAGTTTTAGAGAAGTCCTCCACAAGACCCACATAGATCCTAGCAGATAAATTAACTGCTGCATACACTAGCCTCAAGAAGAGGAGCGTTGGATGTCATGGGTTTGGTTATAGAAGCACCCACCTGCCTCACTGTAAGAATGGTTTAATCAAAAGCTCATCATATAAAACCATTGATTCCATCTTAATTGGTATAAAGGTTTCATGAAGGTGCTAAATGAATTAAAGAGACACGATTTAAATGTTTTATTTTCACCTAATCTAAATTTGGTTTTTACTGTTTATAGGACAAGTTTTTTTTTTTTTCTTTATTGTTTTGTACCTACATTGAAGTCATATCTGGTTACAGTCCATTGACACGCTCTGAGAGCCTTTATGTGATTGGTGATGCAGCATGCACAAAAAAAGACAGGTATCAGTAAGCTCCCAAAGGAGTAGCGCCGTGATATGATCTCCATGTTTTCTGTATCTCATCGCCAAGACAGGCGCAGGTTCCACTTAGACAGCTGAGTCCCCAACTCAGTCTCAGCACTCAGCCACAGCCGCCTAATTTAACAAGACATGTTTGTAATCCCTTGACCCTCACAAACTATCAGAGACTTGCACACCGAGGTGACCATGCTGTACCCTCATTACAGTTGTGTGAAGTCATTATAACAAGGTAGGACACCAAATACACAAAACCACTCATGGCTGCACAAAACTATATTTGCAAATACACACCATTGCAATAGCCGTATTTGCAAATACACTCAACTTAGGGCTGGGCGATATGGCCTAAAAATAAAATCTCCGATTTTATTTTTTTTAATTCGATTTCCGATTTTTTCCCGATTTTTTTCCCCCCCCTACTTAAGGAAAGCAATAAGTACAAACTGCAGCCAACTTAAAGCAAATATTGCTTTTATTTAATCAAATGCAAGACAAATGTAACCCCCATTTCTGGGATGAATAATAAATAAATAAACACACTCTTGGAATCAAAGTTAAGTATAACATTTTTCTTCTTCTCACTCCCTTTTGGACTTGTGTTTATATAATTTTGTTGTGTTTTATATAATTTTTTCTTGGTTTTATATAATTTTTGTCTTGCTTTTTTCTTATTTTGTTATTCTACTCTTGTTTTCACTTGTCCAAAATGAAAAGGTTACTTACTTACTTCAAGTCCCAGCTGTGTTTTACGTCAGACTCTGTAGTCTAGACTAAAATGAGACAAACATTCACCTTGAGAGTAGCAGCATTTTCTAAAAAGTTATCAATACAGCTCATATCTGGGTCTAAAGTTTTAAATAAATTGATAAACCCCGTCTTGATGATGAAGCAGAAGGAGTCGCGGTTCCCCCCCCCCCGCGCCTCCGTCCTCTCCCGAAACAAAATCCTACGGTGGCCGCGTCGCAAATGAATATACAAGTAATAATTACAGCGCAGCATTCTTTATTAACAAATAACAGTAAAAAAATAACTATCTAACTAATGAACTAACTACAGGCGTTGTAGAATGAGTATGTGTGTCAGGTCGCGTGTGTGTTAGGGCGCGTGCATGTGTAAGTAGACTGAGCGCGTGCCACGTGACCGCGCGTGAGAGCCTTTGACTCCGATGAGCTCCTTTAGGCAAATGTTGCAGCGTGGAGACTCTTCCTCCACGTCTGTGACAGTAAAGCCACACCAGTTCCACACAACAGATGAGTTTATTTCTTTCTTGGGAACAAACTGCCCACTCTCACCGGTAGCCATGCTGTCGCGTGCTGTTTCGTGTGTTGTTTGCCGCGTGCCGTGTGAAACTAACGCTACGGAGGCTCTGAGGAGCCAAAAATGCGCCACATAAAAACTCGATTTAGTTATTTTTGAAATCGCCCGTAACAAAAAATTCGAATTAATTCATTTGATCGATTTATCGCCCAGGCCTAACTCAACTGCTGGATGATTCATACATTTTTTTCATTGCAACATTTTAAGCTTTCAATAAGAAGTATCCGTATTTAATAAATAAATCTATGACTAATTGATTTTCCACTTTGTTGGTTACATCCCAAGCTAGTTTGTAGCTTGTAGTTTTGCCAATTATGTAACTATAATCTGAGCACTTAAGGATGTTCAATGCAGGTTACTCATTGGTTACCGATTATCAGCCTCCCTTTAGCATGACTACCTTGGAGTCATGCAATTTTTATAAAGCATCGGTTAGCCTTGGTTACACACCTTTTTGTTTGTGAGATGGTATAGCTGTCTAAATGGTTGAGCTACCACTAATTACTTGGATCTGTCAAAACTGCTTTAACAAGTGCACCCTTAACCCTGCATGGTCTCATGTGATCTGTTATTACACCCTTACCATAGACTGTTAGCAGCTGATGCATGACGAAACACAGTTAAGGAGTGGACATGGCATAAAACTTGTAATATGTATTAAAGTCTTGCATTTTGAGCAGGTTAGCTTTATTACATTTGCTTCTCTATTGAGTAAATCAATTTTCTCTTTATCTCCTGCAGATAATTTCCAATTTTAGAGTCTTAAAATGTCGTCTCAGCTGTGCTGCAGAAATTACTGCATCTAAACAGCTGGGACTTTTCCACATCTGGAATTTTGAATTTATTTACTCTGCAGGCTAAATTCCCTTTTCAGAACACAAGAAAAAAGACAATTTATTTCTATCAGTACAACCTTATTCAGGCATGGATCTCGAGAATAGTTCCCAACTAGTCTCTGCGACAAAGGTGTAAATGTGAAGAGACGCTGATGCACCAAGAGAATGATGCGGTTGGACGTTGATCACGGGGGGGTGGGCAGGTACACAGGCGTGAGATCCAGGGACAGGCTTCGTTAGGCATCTTTTCACCGTCCTTATGAGTGTTCCTGAGTGTTTGCAGATGTTATTCAGTGGGATATTGATTGGGCAGATATGAGGCAGAGCATTGTTATGTAGCTAACAATGTGTGTTTGTGTGTGATACACCACCTGTCAGGGTCGATGGGTGAGCCGCGACACTGTTGGAGAAGTTGGGGCGGAGGAGGCGTAGGTCAAAGCCTACAGGAGGAAAACAGACAAGAATTGATTACTCTTTCTGAACGCAGTATGGTCTATTATCACAAATAAGCAGTTTAGATGAAAGGGTGGGCGGACAGACTGTTAGCTAACTCTGTTACTGCTGACACATAGAGCACAATCGGCAGACGTTTCATTCAGGCCGGTGTCATTTCATTAAGAAAAGCACTAGATTTTAATGACATTGAAGAAAGAAATTCTTGATTGATGACAGTGTAGCTTTGAAATAATGCACTGGGGATGAGATGAAAGTTTATAATCCTCAGGCCCATGATATATTTGTAACCCACACAAGGCCATGTAATCCTTTATTCCAAATAAAGATTTAAAAACAGCCAAAATTGGCATAACAAGATTTTCACCTAACAGCAATGTTTACTCTTCAAGCGGATTTTTTATTCAGCCTATTTGCCACAGCTGCATATGCAGCAGAATGCAGCGAAGAGACAGTGTCTTTCATAAAAGTCAGCAGGGAATTAGATAAGGAGGCTTACAAACTTTGGATTTTTGAGAGAGACAAATCAAGAAAAACAATGGTGACTCACTGTCTCATGCAGAGAACTGTTTCCATTATGTCTCCTCTTCTCACCCGCCTTTACATGGCAAGAAGATCTCTGTTTGAAAACATCTCTAAGGGGCATCTAATTGATCGCAGTAGTTACGGTTCTGTCCACATTTTCCAAACTTCACCCTTTGAAAACACCATAGAAGAAACTATTTAAAAAGTACCTTTTTAGTTTTTGTTCCCCAGTTTTTAAAAATGTATGTTTGAGTTAATTGTTTCAGTTCAAAGACCCACTCCAACATGTTCTTGTGCCATTTTTCTCATGATGAAGAACATATATAAAGAAAGTTAAGCTCAAAATTGAATTTCTGAGTATTTCTTGATTCAAATCATTGTGAATCAGGAGCAGACGAAAAAAATGCAGTTGGAAAAAACTTGTAGCGGTGATGTAGAGGCTACTACGACAAGCTACGAGCTCTGCTCCATTCTGATGCACCTGTTTGTAAACCACTAGATCCTTGTATGTCGTTGTTTTCCTTGTCCGAGCTGGCATCTGGATCCAAACTGCTTTGTTGGATAGTTCTAATATTGCTCCCCATTTTTGTTGCTCCTGTAATGCTAGGTTGGGATTGTGATGGCCTGTAAACTAGCTGAAGAGTATGTAAACAGGGGGGTGATGGGAAATGGGGGTGGGCTTACTCCTCACCAACAGTCCCATCCACAACTCAGAGGCAAAATTCTAATGAACTATTGCCACTCCACAGAAACTGTCCTAGAAAACAAAGGTTTTTTATTTATTTATTTGGGGCTAAAGATGTATTCATAATTACAAGAAATACTGGGAATTATTTTTTCATTTGATTAAAAGATGACCAGAGTGGGACTATAAGTTGAATTCATCTGAATGAACAGAAACCTATTTACAGGCTTGTCTCTGGACCTGATCTCAGCTTGGCTAGCTTGATGTGTTGTGAAACAGATTTTCTTTTATGGCACCCCTATACCCTTTCCAATTCTCTGACGAGAGCTGTGCCGGATCATGTTCAGTGCACTTCCAATTTCATTGCTTAATCATATAGCTCCTCTCCCTTTATGCTGTCCTACCCCCTCCATAGATATTAGTTGGTGAATCAGCGATGCACGCCACTGTAATCATTTGCTGTGAATGAAGATTACATGTAGTAGAGTGAAAGCAAACCTGCAGTTGCTGTTTATGCATTCCCAAAGCACCTTTTTATCAATTCAGAACCACTAGTTCCTTTGACATTTCTTTTTATTGTATTTGGCTCTCAAGTTGAAGGATCAGTCCATTATTGGCAACAATTTAAGAGAGACTAATCAAGAAAAACTCTATAAAGGAGTTGCCTATTTTGGTGTGTAAAACAGCTGACCTTTGTTGCTGCTACTCCAGTGAGGTGGAATGACACCAGCGCAGTGTCAGGCTGACCACAGGCTGGGCTGTTGGGCAGATACTGTAACCTGAATATGACCCAGTTAAGAAATCATGCAGCGTTTACTGTTGGGGCTTTGAGGGGCCGGTCCTGTACAGCTACCTGACAGAACTGATCTTCATATACTCATAATTCTACAAAACTTAGATATGCAAATCACTCTTTGCATGTGTGTCTTTTTGGTTACAACTGTTCAGTCAGCTACACTATATCTTGAGGCCAAAGGTGGGGCTGCTCTTCCCAGGATTAGTGAGGGACGGGGGGACGGAAAGGGCACAGTTATACTCTATTTGGAGAGATGAAGGGTTTACATAAAGAAAAAAAAATCCGGCCTCTCTGCTGTCTTTCATTTGCTAAAGTACATATATAATTCCTCTAAATCTGATGTTGGGAGCATAATGTTGACAAGGTACTCACTTTTACCGATGTATATGTTTGCATATTTATATTTCTGTATTTATTTTAGATTCTCCTAATAAGTGATATCAGCACTGTACCAGATAAGCAATTAAAACCAAACTGTCTGTATGTACAGAGTTCATGAAAAGGGTTTTATAAAACCATTCACATTGTTTGACCTATTTGTTACGGAATGTGAAGTTTTCAGTTTGACTTCAACCGGAGAGCTCAACATTCTTTGGACAATAACTGAGTCGACAATTCTTTTATGGAGTGTTTTGAGGAGGACTGCTTTGCTATTGTTCTATGGACTTTTTTTCTGGGGAACTACAGGGGGAAAAAGCAATAAAGGAACTGTGAGGTATGATGGGAACTTGTGGGACTCTGTGCCGACCTACACAACAACCACAAACATACGGTAGCAGTGACTGATCGTTTGTGGCCTTGAAAGTGTGAACTATTGATAAGCACATGTACTGGATGAAATAAAATGGTAGGCTACTGAACAAAATATGAGAAACAAATGTTTTTTGTCTCTGTTTTTGTAACACTGAACATGCTACAGAGGTGTGCACACTTTTTAAAAGTAATTTAAGCAATTTTAGAAGCAAATATCCAGAAGTGAGGAGTGATGAATTGCCATTATTTACATACTACAGGGCACACTGTGAGGCATTTCAATCGTATGTCAGATATAAGGCACACCAATTAGAAGGTGCATTACGTGAGACAAAATAGTTGGAAAGAAGTCAGTCATTCAGACTTTTTTAATTGTGTTTAATGTAAGTCTAGAACTAGTTTGTGACACGCTGCAGCTTAGCCACAATAGAAGTGTTAGCAACGTTTTGTAGTCTATTCTCCAAACCTGTAAATCCCAAACTTGTTAGCAACATGTAAAAAAATAAGCAGTCTTATCCCGCTAAATGAAAATTTACTGTCACTGCGCCAACTCCCATCCTTGTTAGTACCATGTAAAAAAAAAAGTACAGTCCAATACAGCCACATGTTAGCCCCGTTAGCGCATTCAGAATAAGACCCAATCAAACATGTTGACAGAGTGCTGTGTACCTCTCAAAATCGCTTCAATATCAGTAAGGTCAGTAGAATAAATCTATATATAAGGTGTCCTAATTATAAGACACACTCATTTTTCTTTTAAAAAAAACGTAAGGATTTTAAGTCTGCCTTGAAGTGCATAAAATACTGTACAACAACTTGAGGAACTTCTTATTTTTTTAACGCCCTGTCCAGCGGCTGAGCAAACAGATGAGAGCTGAAGGCCTCTTGGGTTGGACAGATTTTTTGACTTGTCGCAACAGAGGGTAATGAATCTTCTGACACTCGAGGTGTATATTTGTATAAACCCCTTTTGTGTTTGAGGCTAAACTTTACTTATATTAACTATGTTTGTATTAAGGGACTTCTTAAATAAATATACTCTCAGGAGTAAATTTAGTCCTCCATACATTTATTTGACAAGGAACTTTCATTCTTGCTTTTCTTTATTGGGCTAATCCCTAATTTTTCATTCATCAAAGAACTTTTTGCCTCATTTAATTGTTGTTTGTTTCTTTCAAAATGTTGGAATTTTCTCATTTTTGTTTGTGTAAATTTCTAATGTTTGGTACAACAATATCTATTATGCTCTTACTTAAATGTTTTAATGTCTACTTCTTACTTCTGCTTTAGTTGAAGGTTTTGGGTTTTTTTATTTGGATTCTGCTAGATATCTAAATTTTAAATGAATGCAAAAATAATTTTTTTAATGTTATAAATTTTTATTTATTTATTTTTTTTAAATTGGAAGACCTTTTCTGACACACATGTCCACTCACTCACATGCACACAAAGCGTACTCCAGAGACAGGTGAAGCTACTCAAAAATCTGGAAATGTTGGCAGACTGTAAAAAGGAGGACAGTCTGTGTCTGCCCCTGTGAGCACTCAGCCATCTGCTTCATTAGAATTCCCCCTTGAGGTAACCTTCCCTTCTTCAAGAGGAACTCATTGTAAGTGAAGGGCTTTGTTTTATATTGTCTATTGTAATTACACAGTATTCGCCTCTTCTGATGTTTGCCTGCAGTGAGAAGTGAAAGTGGCTTTAAGCCGCCCGCTTGGCGTCTGACAGTAGTGAAAATTCACGCAGCAGTGTTGTATAAACACAGCATGGCTGCTGTTGCCTCCTGTACCGCCTCTGTGTGGTTTTGTCCAGCAGCCAGAGCGGTCATGGTGACATCCAAGCAGCTGAGGTGGTAGCCATGGAGAGACGAGCAGCTCTAAAGCCTTCCTCTGCAGCATCTGGGATAATCTGTTCCAGTTCTTCTTGGGTCACACTCCAGTGTAATTAATCCCACCATTACCCTGCAGGCGTTGGGGTTAAAGCTCTGCATACGCGTGTGTCTCAAGGTTTAACACTTTTTCCAGATAGCCTCTTTTAATTTTACACCTGCACTGGAATGGGGCAAAAGCAAGGCATAAATTGGAACATTTTATTGGTTACATCTTAAAAGTACATGGAGATTATGGATTTCTGTAGGCCAGCTAAATGAAATTTGACAGTACAGAGTGGCAGATTTCGTGGATCAAAAAAAGTGGAGCTCACGCATTAATTCTGCAAATGAAATGTGTCATTTATTGCCTGGCTTTCACCAGCCTTCTTTTCCCCCCACACAATCTCAGATATCTGTTATATTTATGTTTACATAAAAGGAAAAAAAAATAATTTGATGTTCACTGTGTTCTAAAGCTCATTGCATGGAGACCTGGCACTCTCTTTTTTGGCAGCCAAAGGCTCAAAGCACTCAGAAATACACGCAGTAACTACAGTACATCCGTATTAGTGCTTTTCCCCCTCTAAAACCCTTCCATCAAAGCCTTTTGACATCTGCCAGTTTGTTCACTAATATTGTCCAAATGCCAACTTTGAAATATTTTCTTCTGGTTAGTGTGCGAGCATGTTTCCACACACAGGCTAAACTCTGTATCAATACCTAGTCAAGTTTTGAAGAGCCCAGAGAATGACCACAGGCTATACCAACGTCATGTTTCTCCTTCTGTCAACCAAAAAGCTTCCTTTCTGGGGGTGTTTCTTTTTAGTCATGCAGGTTGTGTAGTGTTGACTGGCATTTGGGGAGTCAATGTTGCTAATAAAGGGTTGCTAAGATCATAATATAAAATCTGAAACCAGGATAATAAGTTCCATTGTTGAATGAAGTGTAAATCTGGCAAACTCATTGGTGAAATTGTCCAAATGGGATTAGTTTATTTTCCTAAACTTTACTTATTATTTATTTTAGCTAATGCCTTAGCCACATGCAACCATTTGCAGGATTGACCCATATGGGGGCTGCCATTTTTTGGATTGTCTGGACCCGAGGACAGGACAAGCAGGCTGCATCTTCAGAGGACCGCAGGTCCAGTTCCCTTGAGGCTCGTACGGCATGAAAATGGGACATACCATTGTTGTGCGTGTGATAAGTGTGTTGTGAAGTTTTTAGAAGGATAATGTGAGCTGCACAAACCTATGACATATGGGTGATGCTGCTGTACGGTGGCTTTACTCCACACTCCAGTTGTCGGTAAGGTGTGTGCTCTGGGTCTTACAGACTGTGCACAAATGCTGCACGCACGAGGTGTGCAGGTGATACGTATGGCCTTTTAGAAAGCCTGTATTGGATGCCCACTCAAACTACACTCCAAGTGTCTAATTTCCTGTTAGAAATGACAAAAACAGCACTAAGGACTCCTTTGCACATTGTGCACAGTTCAGGGGGTTGAACAAAGGAAAAATCTGTGCGACATGCCTTATGATTGTGACAGACATGCAAAAATGTCAAATACAATTAAGCATTTTTATGAATTTATTCTCCTTTGATTGTATCTTTTAATCAACACAAAACTTCTTTGATTTCTCTTGAAAGCCTTTTTTTTTATCCCTCAGTTTGTTAAACCTTGCAGGACTTCTGTCAGCTCCATTTTAGGGATTATGGTTGGAGGAGAGAATCTTTCCTGAGTTTTGAAAGATACACTGAAAGTTTTTTTTTTTGTTTTTTTTTAAATCAATACTCATTTCATTCTGAGACCATGCCTTGGATGGAAATGCATTGGATTAGAGCTTCTCTTTCTTTTAACCTTTTGTGGCCTCGTCTGGCTTCATCTGCAGAGGCTTTAATCGAAACTGAGAGTGAGAGAGGGAAGGCGAGCTCTGATGCAATGGTGTGCTGCCTTGAGCTGTGGCCCTCCCTGTCGTATGTCACACATGAACCAGTAGCTCGAGTTGTCACTCCGCCATCTGCTAATCGTCTGTCCTATCCACTTTAAAGCACAACCCATCCCCACCTTTAGAAAAAACCATGATGCAGTCGGCTGCCTCTTCTGGTTCTGCAGACTTATTCTGTTTTCTGTAATATCATCTTTTGATTTATTTTAAAAACGTCCTTTATGATTATAACGACTGTATCGTTTTCTAGGAAATAGTTTCTGCAGAGTGCCAGGAGTTCATCAGAAATTCATCTCTGAGTTGTGGGTGGGACTGTTGGCATGGAGTAGAGTAGCGATATTGTACATTAGCAGTGCAACATCGGAGCTATCCAGTTTTTGAACCAGATGCCAGCTTGGACGAGGAAAACGAAGACGTACATATTTGTAAGCATCAGAATGGAGCGGAGGAAGAGAGCTTGTGGCCTGTGGATTGTAGGTTTTACATAACAACAGCAGCAATTTTTTTTGTCTGCTCCCACATTTTTGAACCCCGAACGAGGATCCGCCTTCGGCCCTGGAGAAAATCTGCCCTGCGTTTCTGACCACGGTTGGAAAGAAAAAAAGAGAAGTCATCGCGCAGCAAAGGTTCAACAGTGTCCCTGCAGCTGTCCACGTCAATCCTTTCTTCTTCCACCAAAGACAAATCTCTACGTTTGTGTGACGCTTCCGTCTGAGGAGGAGCCCTTTTTTGTCATTTTCAACGTTCTAATGATAATATAAAAGACTATTTTCATTCCTCTTTATTGTTTTATGCTGAAACGGGACATTTCATCTGAAGGAGGGGACGTATGTAACACTGTTTACTTCGGCATTGGTGTTAGGATGACACGTTATGTTCATGGCATAAGGTGAGAGATGAACTTCATGGGTGTGTGAATGAAAAGGAGAATAAAGGCTGCAGCGGTCCTCTACACCCTAACGTGTCTCTGAGTTCCTTATTTTACATTTGAAACTCCGCTTTACTGACACTGAACTCCGGAAAGCCGGCTCCACTGACAATAATCTGATTTTAAGTCGCCAAAAGGTTCCCTGTTTTTTAAACCTATCCGAAAATAAAGCTTCACAAAAGGCTCCACAAATTTCATCTTCAAGCGAGGCTTCGATAAATGGGCAACTTTGGTGTTTTTTCCTCGTTAATCTATTACTTTTTTCTCGTAAATGTACGAGATTTTGAGTCGTAACTGTATTAAATAAAAACTTGTAAATTTACGAGTTTTTTTCTGACTTAAAAGTTTATGACTTAAAAGTCGTAATAAAAAAAAAAGACAAAGAGCGTTAGATGCAGATGTCACTATGTAGAGAACTGGGTAAATTTATGTTTTTAGACGAACTTATATTTGTAAGAAAATACGTTATCTAGTAAAAAAAACACCCTAATCTTGTCCAAAAATCACATAGCTCTCAGGAGCGCCAAATAGTTTGAAACTGAATTGTTTGTTTTTTCAGCCGGTAGGAAAAAAAAGTCCTCATTTCCGTTGTGCTGAGGCAAATGCTATTGCTGCTGTAATTTCGTTGTGCTTCGAGTAATGCCGTTAGGTTGTTTCTTTGTAGTGTGAGCCCTGTTGGCCACCGTAAGAAAATACTCTCAACAGTTTTAATCTAAATTTTCTTTATGTATGTCCTCAATCATTAGAAAAATGCTACAAGAACATGTTAAAAACACCAAAAAAAAAAAAAGAAAATTTTCGTTGGAGTGCCTCTTTGAATGAATTTAGAATAAATTGCAAAGACAAATTTGAACCCAAACGTAGACTCTGTTTTAATTGTTTGGTGAAATATTGCAGCAGAAATTGTGGAGTTGTAGTTTCCAGTTCAAGTACCTTCCGTGGTGGCTTTGAAATGGTAAACTGCAAGCTGATACTGTCTCTCCACAACAATTTTGCATATATTAGCATGCAATATAGTTCAACAAATAATGTTTGCGTGTTGTCTTTTCTAAAAATAAATTAGTGAGGAAAACCCTAAGGGGAACCAGTCTGAAAGAGAGGAAACTAACATTTGTGTATAACTGGCAACAGTAATGACTTGTTACACTTCTTTTGCTGTCCCCTTCACCTCCTTCCTGTCAGATTTGACGGGGAGAAAGCCCGCCGTTTCTCTCCTTCCCTCCATTTTGCTGCTCAGACAGTGTTTCTGTCACTTTGCCCTTGCCAGCTTTTCACAGGCAGCCCTGCACCCTTGGCTTGCAGGCATTGTTCCCTCTTTATCATATTAGTCTGTGCCCTTGAGCATTTTTCAGCCAGATGCAGCCTTTGAACCTAGGAGAGAAAGCAGACAAGGGGAGCCATACCATAAATCATATGGTTTTAAATTTTGACGATAAATGGACTTGCACATAACCCTTGCACCAAAAGAAACTTTTGGATTGGCTGTTTTGTTGGGCGTGTTTAATGTTGAGGCTCCTGAGATATGAAGAGCCTTCACCACACATCACTAAGAAGTAAATCCAGACATATATTTGCATATCACAACTAATACGTGATTAAATCTTTATTTTGTGGCAGAAACGCTTGGAAAAATACAAACGGTAATATATTTGAAATAAAATGCTACTCAGATGATCATCAAGCAGGTCACACTCGTTTGGAGCTCCAGCGTTCCTGAAATCCTGCCTTTTATGTTAACTGGACTGTAAAGTTATGTCACATAACCCAAGAGAGCTGTTACAAGAGTGTGCCACAAAATATCCTTTGAAATCCTAAATGCTCTTCCAACACACTTTTTTTTCTAACGATAAAAAAATGTAACTTTCTTTTTCGCTGACCAAAAATAGCCATTCACACAAAGAAGGCTGTGCAGGCAGGAGAACAGAAAGGAGCAAGGTGGAAAATAATGAGTTGAACCAAAAGGAAGACCTTGAGCAAAGTTAATTAAGTTTAATCACAATAAGTGAGTGATGTATATTATTTCTTTGTGATGAATGGCATTTATTATTTACCAGATTGATCTTTTTTTTAACAGGTAAATGAAATGATTTTTACATTTTTGCCATCTTAACAAAGGAAGAAATCCCAATGTCCCGATTTCCAGAGATGCACAGATGACTCGAGTCTTCACAATTTCATTGCCTGTCTGTCAGGTCTGAACAGTTGTCCCGTCTTGTCTGCAGTAAAATTAAGAGCACTTTCAGAGATTATTCAAACTGACCCTCAAAATGAAGCTGATTAGGATCAACAAGGATCATGAGTCATGTTTTCATAAGGACTTAACACCACCATCATTTTTGTTAAGATTATGATTTGATTGCATAAGAGTTGTTTGTTGCTCTTTTTTGACTTATGGTTACTTATCTCACAATGCGCCTGCTGACTGTTCACTGAACCCCTCCCTCCCAAAGAATCCTGTCTAACATTAACCCATTAAACTGTCTTTTCTGCATGGATCAACATTTGCTCTGCTGCACGCTGACCCTCCGCCTGTAAGCATGACAGGCAGCTATCCCAGTTATGTCAGCAGTGAAATGCATTTGCAGGGAGAAGCAGACAAGCAGCACAAGATGACAGATTATGAAATCGACTTCTACGTATTTTTGTATCTTAAACTGTATGTTTTGCAAGGATGACGGCTTTGAATAAAAAAAGAAATCTGCTTGTTAGTGCAGTGGACAGATCCATTTATTTACAGGACTGTAGATGATATGTCATGTAAAGACACGTACAAACTCGCACACCTCCCCCCTTCGGCCGCCATCCGCCGCAGGACGGCTGATAAAAATATCACAGGCCCCATCAGGCAATTAAACAGAAGACACAGCATCCCACAGACCTCCCTACAGGGAAGTCAGAGTGACTGGACAACAGGGGGTTTGCAGACCACTGAAGAAGTGGACAATCAAGACAACTGCTCAGACGGGGCTCTAGATGTCTTTGAACTGAAAATTGTTCTTTGAGTGGCTGACAGAGGTGCAGCCATGAGACAGTGAAAGAAAGGTTTGTAATTTTTTTTAAGGTGGTGGGGGGGGGGTGAACAGGGATGCATTACATTAGTACAGCGAATGCTGAAAGCAAATTTGTTTTTTGTGATGTCTTTTACTTTTGGATAAAGAGTAAATAAATGAGCTGTAACTGATCACTGCTGATTGAGGATCAGCGTTCTTTGATATATGAGGAACATTATGAGGTAAAGTCCCACTCTGATCATCTTTTGATCTATTGTTAAAGCATCCCCAGTGGTCTTTTAGTTGTGATTATGCAATTTTTGGGCAAAATAGGAAAAAAAAAAAAAAAAAGGTTTTTCTTTTTGTCCAGTGCCCAATGGCCCCAATGATTGCCGTCCGGTGTGGCTGAGCACGCCTGTCCCATGGCCTTGGGGCCCCGACGTCGTGGTCAACCCTGCTCCCCGGTGCCGGAGAGGCCCCCAGTTGGGTGGGTGGGCATTCTCCCTCGCTCGGGCTGCGTGGGTCCCTCCACCGCTGGGTGCTTTGGGTCTGGGGGTCTCCTGCCCCCTCTCTCCTGGTCTGGCCAGTCGGGCTGTGGGAAGATCTAGTTCCCCTAATGATCACATGGTACAATTCAGCAGCGTGCTTGCATCTCCACCCCACTTGCATGTGCACACTGTCACACTGCTCCCTGTCTGCTTTATCCCTCGCTCCTAACCCACAATGTATCTATGGACAGATATCTTCCGCTTATCTTAGTGTCAGAATTCAGCACTCTTTGATGTAACATTTGTCTGAATGGAGCGAAACAGGGAGCCTGTGGCACAGCCAGTGTTTTTTCTACTCCACAAACAAGCTACTCTTCAAAATGCTCTTGATTCACAGCAATTTGAATAAAGAATAACTCAGAAAGGAAGTTTTGAGCTTAATTTTCTTTATATATCCTCCATTATCAGAAAAAATGCCAAAAGAACATGTTATAAACACCAAAAAGATTTGTTTTAATCAAGGTGGGTTTATAATACAAAAACTCATCTGTAGTATTTCAGATCAGCAGTTCACTCAGAAAATGTTAATCTTTTATTGATCGAACAACAAAAGGATCTAAATTTCTGTGTGAAAGTCAATGACAGACAATGAATTAAAAAAGAATTGACAGTCATTCAAAAGTAAACAATACAACTTCAGTCACCATTGTGACTCTAAATAATCCTTATGTCAAACTTTTAAAAATCTGTGTCACAAAACATTTTTACCCAGAAAATACATTCCTAATAAACAATGTCATGTTTTTCATCTATATTATAAATGTAATTAAAATGTGCATACATTTAATGTGACCTTATCATTTTTGTTTCTTTTTAATTAAGTCCTCCAAACTAATTAAATGCTTGATTAAATTTCCAATTGCTTAATATAAAACTACGCTTGTAAAGACATCAGTTTCAAATCTGCCCTCTTAGTCCTGTTGCTTAGTGCGACGGTTTGACCAACTGCGGTTAATCGTGGTGTTGAGTGACTGCTGTGAGATGTCTCAAACTGAGAAAGGTTAGTAATTCCCACGAGAGACAGAGCTTCGAATCAAAGAAATCCCAGCAAATTCACCTCTTAATCTTCCTGTCAAAGTAAAAATCATCTAAAGAAGGCTTGTTTTGTGGAGGTGGGTTGAAAAAGAAACTGAAAAACCAACAAGATACGTTCTCTCCCTTCTTATGTGTTTTTTTTTCCCACTGACATTTCCCTCCTTCCTCTTTTCTGTAAAGCCCTAAATCACTCTTGATACGGACAAGCATGCAGTTAATAAATGTAACTGCCAGCAGAAAGGAGCTTACAGGATCCGTGTGTGTGTCTGACAAACCCACCCGTGTATCTATGTATGAATGTGTCGGGCTGAAAAAACCCTCACTGGCACAAAAAACTCTATTCACCACATTTTGTTCAACTATCCTTACAGCTCACAGTCACATAGAAACACCTGATATTACAGTACAAAGGATAGTGGAGTGTTGCACATGTTGCGCAGAGCTAAAGAGCACTGAAGACATTATTGGCCCTCCCAAGGCACAATAATGACGAGGCATCAGAGCCAATGCTGCGTTTTGATATGGATGTTCTGTGGCTTGTCACGGCTGAGAGGCTGGGTCACATGAATTGATATGCAGGCGCACGTCGGCGCAGGGTTTCCTGCAGCAAGCGGGCAGCTCTCTTGTCAGAGGTGTACTGAGGCATGACATGTAAAGACACACACAAACTCGCACATCTCCCCCTTTCGGCAGCCATCCGCCGCAGGACAACTGATAAAAATATCACAGGCCCTATCAGGCAATTAAACAGGGAGACACGGCATTGTGTGTTGGCTGCTAATGGCTCCAGCCTCCCCATTGAGAAGTCAGTGTGACTGGCCAACAGGGGCTTTGCAGACCCCTGAAGGAGCAGAGAATCGAGACATAGGAGGAGCTGCAACGCCAGACTCAGTTTTGTTGTGATGAGCTGCATGGTTCCTCTAAAATGATAAAAAAAAAAAAAAATAGATCTGCCATGATATTGAAACTACAATAAAGAACAAAACAACACCCAATTAGATTTACTAGTGCAACTCTAATAATGCACAGCATGCAATAACACATACAATTTTTATTTTTACAACTTTGTAGAAGCACTTAAAATGATGGAGCTCCATGTAAAACATGTTTTATTTAAATGTGGATGCGACGTAGATGCAGTATTTATAAATTCTAGTTTTATCTTAATAATGCACACCTCATGGCGGTATTTGACCACAAACAATCTAAACTATCTTATTAAGACTTTAATAATTTATTATTTTTCAAAAAACTGTTTTAAATATACATAAATTAGTAATTTTCAATTGGTATCTATTAAAAATGACAAATGGCGTCTTTAACATAGTCTACAACTTATGTTAATAAATATTTTATGTGTTGTTGTTTTTTATTATTATTCTGGCGTTTCTTGTTGATTTTTTTTTCTTCCTAGGACTAAAATGAGTTCATAAATTTCGCTTTGTGTTGCATTTACTACCAAACTTGGTTTATCACTTGCAAAGCATTCCATGTTCACAAAAACACCACAGCCTCATCATCGACATCATGGAGGTGACGGATCTACACGCCGTAATGGACATTCCTGAGGCACAAATGGGTGTTATCAGCTGCCTGATAGAGGTTGGTATCAGCTCCGTGCCTCGGCCCCTGCCATGACTACCACTCTCCCCTCGGTGGGGGCTCTGTGATGAACTCCATATCGCCAAACACAATCGCGGTGATACAAGGTGGCACCACTGTGGACCTGGGCAGAGACATGACACTGTGTTGATTCTGTGCGTGTTGTTGTTAGATTGAACCAGACAAATGCGTGTCATGGGTCTCCATTATTCTCCACAGGTTAGAGCTCTTCAGCAACACTAATGACTCAAGCTTCAATGTTTCAAGGTTTGTGATTAATTGTTCAATTTAGAGCTTGAAAAATGTATTTCTGTCAAACTTGATTATTACTTTTCAGACAAAAATTAAATTAACTTAGCTTTTAAACAAAGATCACTGCAATATGATATTTTTGAAATTTGATTTTGTTTTGATATCATTTTCTTTTCAAACACAAACAAAACAGTTATACAAAACTAACAAACAAGCAAAAATAAAATTATTTATACACCGCCAATTATGCCAGATTTTATGCATATATTTTTACACCCTAACATAGATCATTATTTACATAAACAAAAACGAATTGAAAAACAGAAAATGAATAAACTCTAACAAAAAAATAACTATGGTACCAAAACAACTTCCCAGTTCATGGTTTTCTGTACCTTTTCCAATCAAATGTTCAATTTGAATTTTTTTTAATTTTATTTCAAACATTTTTACCCATTTTGATATGTTCCTCCATGTTATTCCACAACCTCACCACAGACAGAAAGGAACATTTTTTGTGTTGTCCTACATATGATTGTTTGACATCTGTGTTTGTCTTAGTTAATATTCTCCTTCCCAAAACAGTTTTGTGGAAGAATTTTTTTTCTTTATAAATGATTTGCATTGTATTATATTTTACTATATCTGTTACATGTAATAGTTTTGATTTATAGAATAAATCTAGATGATTTAGAAACATTTGAGGTACCAAAAAACATGTTTAAGTTAGATTGGCCAAATTTGGGTAAGTGGTAAACCTCTTTTTTAAAATCCTATTAAAATACTCATAAATTAGTAAATAATCCTTGGTAGTCCTTCACCAATCTCTGTTTCTAATAGCGCATAAACAAAACTGTGGGGCTTTGACATTTTTGGTTTAAAATAAACACAAATGTTGTGACACATGATTGTGAAACCTATGATAAAGTGCATGAATTCATGTTGACAATATTTTCTTTACATAAAAGAAATGACATATCATTTCCCCCTCAATAGATGGGTGTTTATCTATTAGTAGTTTGCTGCCCTTTTCAGACTGCCCCTCTCAAATCCTGCGCACGTCCCTTGATAGTTGGGACCAAACACCTCCGAAACCTCCTGCATGTATATTAGCCACATGATGACCAGCCTGTGGAGTGTTTTGAAGCTCTTCAAGGCATACTGTGAGAAAGCAGCAGGGCAAATGTGTATTTGGCAGAGGAAGAGGGAAAAGGCATGACTACCCTGAAAGAGGAGGTGAGAAAGAAAATAAGAATCTTAAAGTAATCGTGGCTGTGTCTAAACCCTGCTTCCCTCCCCAGTGGCAGTAATAGCCAAAGAAAGGGCTGCAAAGTCAGCTCGGGTCCTGCCTGCTCCTGCACCACAGCTCAGCCTCCTTATATGTGTGTGTGTGCTGTACACAAAGATATGACTCTCAAAGGACCGGCACAATGCAGCTCAAAGGCTTCAATTTCAGCTTTCTCATCCCAGTTTCCCTCTATCACGCTTTTTACGACTGGGAAAAAAAAATCCTTGCCCACACATCACAACATGCTGTAGAATTGACAAAATGACTTATTACTTCATCCAGCACGCTTCCCTCCTCCCCACGTCCTCCCCAGATTCATCAAAACCTCCCCTCAAAATGGCTGGCACCTCCACACGCTAGTCTAGCCTGTCACCCTTCCTCTGCAGTGACCTTGAGACAGAGATGAAGGCGTGATGGTGCTCCCATAACCTGCTGCAGCACTGCTTCTCTCTGGACGGCCATGCGCTAACAGTGCCAAAATGGCTCTCACTTACACTGACAGCTGGAGGAGGAGGAGAAACATCCTCTGCATATCTTCATCAATCAAAATGGGATTAGCATGCCTCTCCCTGGTCCTTTTTATTTCTCTAAGTAGAACTTGCTGATGAAATCCAGAGCTGCCACGTTGTAACTGGGCACGCAGATTCTAATGACTATTTTTACCCAAATTGTTTTTGAAAAATGTTAAACATCAACATTTTGCTGCTTTGAATGCTTCGTTTAGAGTCTTAACAGTTTTTTCAGTTCATAAAGTTTCATTCCGTTGTCAGTTCATAGTCATTCCCAGTGACAAAGACTGTTTCTGGCAGCAAGATGCTCAGATTAAACGACATGACAACGTGTGAAACAAAACTGTCCACTGTGATCATTCACTTCCACCGACAAATTGATCCTCCGCTCTTGGAGGAAACTTGTGACCGGTCACATGACCCATTGAAAGCTATTCTTCTACATTCTGGTGGAGTGGGGCGACGAAGAAACGCTACGATGCGTGACTTTTTAATCCAATAAAAAGTGATAGGAGTGGAAGGCAATCGTCCAGGCCGTGCTAAATTAATGAGGCGCTTTCTACCGCAGGCCAGGGTTCTGAAAGACATGCTTCATCAGCCATCTTTATCGTCCACTTCATGTAGCATGGAGTATTTTTAATCCACTTCTTGATCATATTTGTGTGGCCCCATGCTTTTGATGGCTTAACTGAGGGATGGCATTGAAGGGTCTCGGAGGGATGAGGTAGAGCCTCGTCCAACTTCTGACCAGAAGCCCTCCTCCCGTCCACCTGAGCCTTGAGTTGTGTGCCTGCCTGCTGGCAGCTGAGCCAGGCAGCACAGAACCAATTTGTTACTTCACACCAATTCAACTCTTGTCATTCTTACTTTGTCAGGTAACACATTCTGCTCACATCTCAACCTTTTTTTTTTTTTTTTTTACAATTGATCCAAAAATACTTTAAAATCCTTGAATACTTTGTCTCTAAAAGTAAAAATGTCTCTAGGGAGGAGTCGGGCATTCCCATGGCAACCAGATCCTGTGGTATAGCGGTGGTATAGCGGTGACATCAAGCCAAGCCCAATGCCATTTGCATACAAATTGCCCAGCTGGTACCTTGTTGTTATGACAACGGCACACAGCTTCCAGAATGCATTTGGAATTGAAATACAAAAGGATGACATGCACCAAGGACCGATCTAAATCCTTCTTTTTTGGAACAGCGTTGCTTTGAGCACATGTTTACACACCACTAAGGACCTGTGGGACCACATGATCAACCCTCAACTGTATGTTTGATCACAACAAAAGTAATGATGATAGAAGTTTAAAAAATAATGTTGGCACAGATAACTATTATTTCATGACTCATTTTTGTTTGCTATCCTTGTTTATGTTTGATCTAATAAGCACAATAAATTTAAAATACATTTCAATTAATCTCCCTACCTATCAGATCACGCGGTTTTACGAGCATCAACACAAGAAAATTCCTCATAGGTGCAAAGTCCACTCTTTTATCAACACAGCGCCCTCTTCTGGTAGAGTGTTGCAAGGAGTTCGGGCTGCACCACTGGCAGAACAGGTCTGTGCGATTTAACGCAAACATCCCAGCTCAGCTTATTACCAGTAGTTTTACAATGTGTGACACTTTGTGAGCGTTCTATTCAAACACAGCAAATCTTTTCATTCCAATGACCCTTCCAAGACATCAGTCTGGCCCAGGGGTCTGCAACCTGAGGCTCTGGAGCCTCCATTGAGACTCTCTGTAAGGAGAAAAATGATAAAGATTTGAAAGAATAATAGGTTGATAGTTTAGTTGAGTTTGGTCATTTATGTTGTTCACTATGCAGGTCAGAGGCAAACTTCTTAAAGTATACATACACTTTTGCATGTATTTGTACAAATGTAAAAAAAAAAAAAGGATTCTACAGGAAAGTTGTCATGTTGATATTTGATAATAAAAAAAATAAAAATGGTGCTCAAAAGTTATAACTGTTAGAAATCCGAGCTCTGTCTCCCCCTCTGGTCACAAGCGGGACCCGTCTCCAGAGTTCTGAGAGCACTTCATCTCCCAGCAACCCCTGCGCACAGTTTCTGGATGCCACACACCTGACTTTCATTTGCAATCACTCACAGTGCACTAAAGCACTGCACTGAGTCCCAGTCAGTACAAAGTATTGTTTGTGCTTGCTGTCTGTGTTATAGCGATACGTGAGCTTCTGGGTTCCTGACCCTGTTTTGTCTCTGACTCCGTTTGCCTGCCATGAATCTCACCTGGATCGTGATTAATTCTATATTTTCTCTGATGCTCCCATACTTGTTATTGACCTCTGCCTGCCTGACCCTGATTTAGCTTTGTGGACTTTTAGCTGAGCTAATAAACCTCCTGCAATATGAACCAGCTGTCTGCCTGTTCTGTGACAACAATGATGGAAAACTTAATTTATTTGCTTTTTTCTTTATTCAAGATAACATTTTTTTATTTTATTTTGAAAGAAGCTTGTATGTTCTGTCAAAACCAAAACTAGTTTTAATTATTATACTGTACACAGAACTTAAAGCAAAATATGTACTATACTATATAGAAAACTGTCATAATTTCATAATTTGATTAATAAATGAATGACTTAATGGCCACAAAGACATAAATCATATTTTTCTTGCAACTTTGTGGCTCCCTCTGGGTTTTGCTCAGTAAAAAACTGGTTTTAATGGCTTTTTTGGCTCAAAGGGTTGCTAATCCCTAGTTTAGCCAATGGCAGCTGTCAAACTTTTGTGGATTCATCTTTTTTTTTTTTTTTTCAGGGAAAACAAAGCAGCTCCCCTTGCCAGGAGTTGACCTGAGCCAATCTGTAGTCCAGATGAACCTCAATGCTATCCTGCACACTCTTAACTGGAAACTTTTCCTTCTCTGCATGCTAATGATGAGCAAGAGCCCCAGTAATCCCCCTGTTACAGATTATTAGAGACAATTTACTTCAGTCTGGATTGAAAGACCTGCATCGGCAGCAATGCAGCAGGATGTGTGCGCAAATGCGCGTGTGTTACAAACTTTACCTCAGGGTGGGAGCAGAAGGAAGGTGACACATTGTGCCTCTGCCGCATATAAATTGAGCCTTCTATAGCTGCTGGCTCTACAGCATGACAGTTTAGTATGTTTCTTCCCCCCTGAACGTGCAACCCTTCCCAAGGTCACAACTTGCCTGCAGCTGAGATATTTACCAAAGCAGCATCCTACTCATTTGTCACTTAGCATCCAGTTCAACATGCCAACTCGATGGGGACTCTGTAGAGCAAGGAAGATCAGCCATGACTTCATTGTGGCCTTGAAGACTGCTTGCTGAAGATCATAAGGTACTTGACACGGACATGGCTGGTGTCACGCCATCCTGTCTTGCTGATCTCTCAGATTGCTGCTGTTGCATCGAATATGCAATGAGGGATGCAAAAGATTTTTTCCAAAAAACACTCCCAAAGGTTTATAGCTGTTATGAAGAGATGGTCAGTGATCCAAACACTGCTGATATAAGAGAGGAAGAGGAAATGGTGTTTTGATGTTACTGCTGGAAAAAAAAAGGAACCAGTTGTGTCCTTTTAGACGTTAGTACGCAGAGAACCGGCGGGTCGATCTTTTGTTTTTCAAAGCTGGGTAGAATGTGCTCTGTGAGAAACCCTTTTCTATGAAACTCCAACAAAAGAAAGATCTTTTTTCAACAGGTAAAAAAAAAAAAAGATTTACTGGTGAGATATTTTGTGGGGAAATTTCAGTTTTGCATAAGACATTTAGAGTTTGTTGAGAAAAAATGTTACTGTAAATGTTTTTAACATGTTTTTTTTGTGGCTATTTTAGGTCAAGAGTACATTTAGAATTTCTAGTCTACTAACTTTTATTTAAATACAAATAGACAGAACTACAACTCCCCGATGGAGAAAAGGGATTTGTTACAATAGCTCCAAAAACAAGATAATAAATTATTTTTTAAAATATACAATGAAGTGTCCAGTGTATGAGGGGTTGTAGAGTAATATGACAAACTGACAAAATGTATTTTTTTGTAAATAACAAAAAAACAAACACCTCAGTTGCATCTGTGAGTTTCAGCCTCCAATCAACACAGGCTGAATCATTGTTGAATGAGAGATTGATGATTTAGAAATAATTTTCCCTCATCATAGAGCACAGACTTTCTGGCCTGGACTGGTCCAGAATTGATTAGTTATGGATCTAAACTACTGAGTCCCAAAATCACTGTGACAGAATAAAATAAACAAACCGATCAAGACAAAACTCAGAGGGATCTTTATTAGATCTTTTTTCAAACGAAAAATTCCACCTCTACTCACATTTCTTTCCTCATTTTTACATGACTTGAAAAAACTGCTTCCACTTAAAAGACGCCAACATTAAGACACCTATTAAATAATTAGTAAAAAATTATGAACAATATGAACTTTTTATCTTACCAGACATTTAACACACAGATTCCCTTGAAAATGTGTCGTTTTGAAATTCTGAAATTCGAATGGATCTTTTTTATCACTGCAGATTTTCATGGGTGAACTGAGGGAAACGTTGACATAGATAGGGGTATTTCTTCTGGTAAAAAACAGCGTATTGCTGATTCCCATTGAATTTTCTCTGTATATCCCAGGCCATCTGGCCCCACTGTTATCCTCCTTGTGTATACTGAGGCGTGCTGGCTGCTTGCAGAAGAGGGGAAAGGGGATGTGAAACTGGTCAAGGCCTCTGTGGCTCCCTGCAGTAATGCCCCCCCCCCCCCCCCCCCCCCCGATCTGTGGGAAAAAAAAGAGTTGAGTGAAAGAGCTGGACGGCGGAGTTTACTGCCTGCATTTTGTGCTGATGGTCTTGAACCTCCTGAGAGGGGTCGGAGTCTGTCCAGGCCCCGGGGTAGCTGCTTGACTCAGGTATTCAGCTCAAACGTCATGCAGCAGATGCTTGACGCCGATTATGATCATGAGTAATCACTGAGTAATCACAGCTCTTACGTTACATTAAAAAACATAAAGTTGTATAACATTTTATCACTTTGAATTTGCTCTTTGTCCAGTCTAAAAAGTGACAGATGTGTTTGTTGCATTTTGTTTTCCCCTGATGAGCGCATTGATTAAGCTGTCAATTATTGTATTTCAGAAAATCAGACAGAAAATCTCTCACGTCTTGGACGATATTATAAACACCTTAGAGCATTGTTCTTCACACAGAAAAGTATAGACATCCAAATGCACCTCTGAGTATACGGAAAAAAGGGTTTGCAATAACACATTTAGGACGTTCATAAAATTACTAGAATTTAAAGGTGATTTTAGTATTTATTACTGTTAACCCTTTTTATTCATGCTTGATGCCAAATATTTGAGATAACATGAACCATCAGTGGTTTCAGTAATATTTCCCAAAAAAAAGAATAGTCCAAAACATTTCCATACGGCGCTGTCATCAGCAAACAACAAACTATTTGAAACTTGCAAAGATTTGAAACCTTTTTGTTAGACATTCAAGGTATTTTACCAGAATTGCTCAACTTCTCTTTGCTCTACACCTGTCCAAGCTTTTCTCAAAATCACCACAGTCAAGATTTTTTGTCTCATTAAAAGCCAGGATCTAGAAATAAGGACCGTATTATTAATTGTCAATGTTGCTCCATACTCTTGACAATAGAAAAACGTGATTTAAGACTAAAGAAAAATTAAATTGAACAAGAATTTTTGGGTCAGTTGTAAGGATTTTAAATTTTAGTAAATGTTGACATGTTAGACTGGAATTTTATAACATTATTTTGTAAGCAAAAACTGATATTTATATCCGCAGAATAAATACAGTTTTAGATTTCATGAGGATTCATTAAGATGGGCCAACTTGTACTAAGATCATATTCTCATTTTGTTCTAAAAGGTGTCATTTTTTTTCTTATTCATCATGATTCATTTACTGATTCCCATTCAGATTTTGTCGGAATTCGCCGCCTTTTTCTCTTATCATTGAACCCGTGTTCTTCTCTACCGCTGGTGGTAAATGACAAGCAAAGCAAGTCTCCCCCCTGAAGCAGTGTTGGGCTTCTCTGTGAACCTGAGGAAGTGATGCAGTGTTTACTTAAAGGTCAGTCCGGACAAAAGGAGAATTGCATATTTGTCTTTACGCAAATTAAAAAGCTTAAAGTGCCAGAGTTCAAAACAGGACTCAGATTAAAACGAACCTGAATTAGAGCTGCTATCAGTCCTTGGAATATCCTTGATCGTGTAGCTTTACAAGGTTGCTGTCCTTTTTCCCTTTATTTGCATAATCCTTTCATCCTTGCTTTACCTATAGGCTTCCTTGGGAAAATGAACACAGTGGTTGAACACGGAAATCTCCTCCTCTGTTCTGACTCCTCTGCATCTGGAGGACTGAAGGAGACCCCACGGCTGCCTTGGCTGGACAGAAATCATGGATAAAATCAAAAAGCAGGTGGGAGCTGTCTTGAGCGGAGCAGTCGGTGACAATCCCCCAAAAGCAGGAAATGTTCCCTTGACCTACAGTAAACCTACTCAGGTGGAACGGAGGGAGCTGCCTGAGGGAGAGCAGAGGATCACGCAGTGTTACGCTGGGACAAAAAAGTCTGACAAACTGTCAATTCAACAAATATTACAGGGGATTGGGAATAGTTTTTTTTTTTTTTAATTTATTTATTTAAGTAGATTACACACAAATAGTTTTGGATTTTTTTTATTGTATTTTGTGAGTCCAGTTCAAGTTTACTAGGTGTTTACTAAATCATGCATCATTCAGAATGAAAATCAATGAAACAATTGTATGAAATCTGATTGGTCAAAATGTAAACGGATCAGCTTTGGTTGTGTTTTATTGCTCTTTAATAGACATGTTGGGTGCAGTAAAGGTTGGACTGCGAAAGCCATGCTTTATTTTAAACTGTTAGGAGAGAAGAAAAGAGTCTGAGTGGTACGTTGGGTCTGTCTGACCTTTACAGCAGGGGATAAAAACATTCAAGCTGTAGTGTAAAACCAGGAGTTAGCAAAAAAAAACAAAAAAAACAGGTCAGTCAGTATTAGTTGCCACTAATTGAGCTCGTGCAATATCTAAAATAGAGCAGGTTGCCGCCAATTATGGAGAAAATGTTTCATCCATCATTTTTGTTTTTCTTCTTTTGGTTTGTGCTAATTTCTGCTGTCTCTGTGGCAAAATCAGAGACATATGACATTTGAAATAGTTAGACGTTCATTAGCCAAAGAAAATTGTCAGGACAGTGCTTGTAGGAGGCTAAAGATCCAAAGAACTTCCATAGTCTGATACAGAGAACACAACATGATCACAAGGCAAGTCTGGATGGAAAACGAGGGAAAAAACCTAAAGAAATAAAAGAAGTAGAAACATCTGTACTCAATGTTAAACCCATAAATTGGAGGATGACCTTGTAGGATCTTGATGTGCCTATCTTATGTAAGCTCACAGCTAAAAGCAAAGATCCACTCCAAGCATCTTTTGATTTATTTTCAAAGCATTCCCTGTAGTCTTTTAGTGAAATAATGTAGTTTATTTCAGCAAAAAAATGGTGTCTTTTTCTAGGACATAGTTTCTGCAGAGCGGCAGCAGTTAATTTGAAATTTGCCTCTGAACTATGGGCAGTTCTGTTGGCGTGTTGTAACTCCGCCCCTGCTTCTTTGAAATCCTTCTATTTTTTTTACTCTCTCCTGTGAGATGCAGATCCTCAAAACTCCAGCCTAACATTACCGGATTAACAAAAATGACGAGCAATGATGCAGCTATCCAGCTATAAAGTTTTGAGCCGGATGCTAGCTTGGATCAGCAAAATGAAGATGAGCATGGATCTGGTCGTCTACAAGCAGATGCATCTGCATGTAGCAGAGCAGGGAGATTGTGGCTCACCAGCAAGTTTTTATCTGCTTCTAATTCACGATTTGAAAAAAGAAATACTCACAAATGCAATTTTGAGCTTAATTTTTGAAATATATGTCCTCTATGATTAGAAAATAGGAAAATAACATGTTAAAAACACCTAAAAGCACAATTTACATTGGAGTGGATCTTTAACAACCTTAATTTTTGGATAGTATTAAGTTGTTTAATTGTTTTTTTCAATTATATTATTATCCTTTTTTGTTTTTATTTTATTATTCTTAGTTTGTAATGACATGTTTCACGCCTTCCTTAATTTAGCTTTTGAAGTATACCATTTATTTATTTATTCATTCATGTATCTAGTTATTTTTGTTTTTAATTTTCGTGATTGTTTTCTTAATCATCTCAAACAAAAAGAAACTACTCTGCCGCCCCCTTGTGGTGGAGAAAAGCCACTACATTGTTAGTATAATTTGGTCCTGACGGGTGAAGTCGAGCTCAATCCAACATGGCAACCAGGTGGGGGATCTGCAGCGCGGGGAAGATCAGCCAGGACTTCGCTGTGGCTCTGAAAACTCTTCCTGCTGCAGACCATCAGGTTTTGTCTTCACATCTTCATCTTATACAGATTCACACTTAAAAAGCAGAGTTTCCTTTCTTGTTCTGAAGTCGAAAACACTCATTCACTGCAGTGCTTCTCTATCTGAACTCGGCACGTGACGGGCTCATGCTCTTTATTTATTTAATATTTCGCTAAGGCTTTTGGGCTATTTGGGGTGAAGCACATCCATTTATTTAAGTATAGAGAAAGAAGAACCAAACATTTTGGGAAGTGCACCGTGGGGCGGACCCCCACGCTGGACGGTCAAGTCGTGACACCTTTACCGTAACACATGGATGGATGGACGATGTGGGGGACATGGTTTTTGTAGTTTTTGTTTGGAGTCACTTCCCCACTCTTACTGACTGTAACTCTTTAAAAATCCGTGTTTTATTTTTCCTGAAGAGTGCAAGAGAAACTTATGTTGATTTCCTATTACTTTGTTTTCAACTCCAGATTGAAAAAGTGCTCCTCGAACATTTGAAAGATCAACAACTTCTCACACCCTCTGTTTGCAAAAAAAAAAAAAAAAAAAAAAAAAAAAAAGAAGTTAAAACTATAGAGTGCAAGATTTTTTTTGAACTTGTTATAAGTGAAATAGAACTAGTAGACTTTGTCTCGGTGAGATTTCTTAAAACAACGTGTTAATTCTTTATCTTTTAAGGTAAAATAAAATCTTGAAATTAGTTATGAACACTCAAATGTAGAAATATTGCTTTGATAATTGGAAATCTTTTGCCAAGAAGAATGTCCTACTTTAGGCACTACAACAGTCCAACAATATCTATTTCTGGACCAATTTATTACACATATTAAGATAAGGTTGTCACAATTGTATGTAAGTTGTTAGTTTAAAATACTTGTTTCATTAGAGATGTGACTTAAAATAAGATGTTTTCAAGATTAAATGACCAGGTAAGATTTCCAACATTTATTTTCCTAAAACAAGTTTTTACATCTTACTAAAAAAAAGGTTACCGTAGTAGTAAGTTTATTAGATTAAGTGTAAAAAAGCATAAACAAAACTTTGATCCTCTCTAATTTAGATACTGTTTTTCTTACTTAACCTAAAATCTGACTTTGTCTTTTTTAGTTTGTTTTTTGGTTTTTGGGGGCGGGGGCATTCATAAGGGTAAATAGGCTGAAACCTGCAGTATAATTAGAAATATGTTATGTCTGTAGTGTACATTTAGATCTGTGTGTTTTAAAGTGATTTGTAGCTCAAAAATAAGAAGAGGCACCTTAAAAATCTGATTCTATTTGCTAAAGGTAGTAATGTGACGGAACAAATATCACTGGCAGTAAAGGAAAGTATTTCATGAAGCGACTCCAGCCCCTGTAGCCCTGCCTGCTGCACTTGCCTGCACCATGGTGATGAGACAAAGTCCACAAAAAAACATGTTGTTTTCAGAAAAGTCCTTTAACTCTTCTTTCCTTTTCCAGATTGTGGCTGTGGCCGCTCGGAAGCTGGAGGACGCTCAAGAGTTTGCGACGAAGCACGGCGCCTCTCGCGCGTATGGAAGCTATGAGGAGCTGGCCAGGGATCCAGACGTGGGTCAGTGGCTGGCAGAAGCTGCAACAGAATCTGACGTTTAGTGCAAACACAAGCCCTGCTTTAAAAACCCATCTAATCTGAGACCCAGTTCCGTTTGTCAAGTGTTTTGGTCACTCCCTGTTCTGTCTGTCTGCGTGTGCGTACAGATGTAGTGTACGTTGGAGTAATCCACCCTCACCATCTGAAGACTTGTCTGCTCTTCATGAACGCCAAGAAGAACGTTCTGTGTGAGAAGCCGCTGGCCATGAACGCCAGGGAGGTGAAGGAGATCCTGGATGCCGCTAAGAGGAACAATGTCTTCCTGATGGAGGTAAAACTGGAGCATGGTGGGTAAAAAAATGGATATAATTTTATGGGCGTGGCTTCTTGTGTACAGGTAGTCGAAACTAAACTGAAGTACACACACAACCTGAAGTATTTTGTAAAGGTTGTGACAACTTGCCACTACAGGAATATATACCTTTTCCATTGTTGTTCCTCGTGCTTCTCATATGTTTGATGTTAATGTGCGAGTATGATCACCTGCAGAAATACTTTGGGGGTTTTAAGTCCTTTAAGTCAGTGTTTTTCAACCAGTGTGCCGCGGGAAATTACCCTCATTAACTGATCTAGAAACATTTTCCATCTCCAGGATTTCAGCTCTGTGTTCATCCAAACAGGCCCTGATAAAACACTGAGTAGTTAGGAATATGAAAGATCGTTAAATACTTTTTTCTTTGCGTTTATTTTATTTTATTAAAGACATTTTGATAAGAATGGCGGTACCGCGATTTAGCTGCAGCTTCGGCTGTATTTAGGAAAAGTCCCGCCCCTTTAACTGTCTCCACCAATCATTCTTGGGGGGCTTAGTCACATGTCATCAGTCTGACCAATCAGAAGTGGTTAAAGTCTTCACTTCCTTGTTTCGATTTAGCTCATAAAGTCTCTCAGTTCTAACAAAAATACCAGCTAAAGCTCGTCTTTAGTGGTGTAGCTTCCACAGAATCCGGTATCAGACCGTGGAACAAGTGAACAAAACAATGAAGCTCTGAAAAGCGTTCTCCGGCTATTTTATGCACTACATCTCCCATGAAGCATTGGGTTGAAGTGACAGCGCACAAGGAGATCTGTTGTTAAACGCCTTGAAACCAACCAACATCTTTTAGAAAAAAACAGCTTCAGCTTCCAGCTTTTTCTGCCATAATTATCTCAAAAATGCACGTGAGATTGTGGAGGGGCTGTAGATCAACACAGACTGAGTTTCTCCTTTTTTTTTCTTTTTGGATGCTGGTGTGCCGCGGGAATTTTTTTCAAGGTTAAAGTGTGCCGTAGCTCAGAAAAAGTTGAAAAACACTGCTTTAAGTTGCATCATTGTTGGACTTGAGGTTGTAGCCTGCTTTTTTTGTGATGAGGAAAACGTTCAAGCAACAACAGAGATGATTGTAGATTTGGAAATAATCCTCCAAAGAGTCACGTTGGTGGAGAACCAACATGCTAATCGGAGCAGAGCCTAACAGTGAGCTCTTGGTTTTGCCTCAGGCCGTTTGGACCCGCTTTTTTCCAGCTTCCGAGGAGATCAGACGGCTGCTGGCCCGAGGGGAGGTGGGCGAGGTGAAGGTGGTCAGATCAGAGTTTGCCGTGCCTCTCATGCACGTGCCGCGAGCAGTGCAGAAGGAGCTGGGTGGAGGAGCGATGCTGGACGTCGGCATCTACTGCCTGCAGTTCACATCCATGGTGTACAATGGAGAAAAGCCCGAGAGCATCCAAGCCACTGGAGTCTGCTTTGAGTCAGGTAGTGTTGATGTTCCTCCATATATAAGCTTTAATCTAAGCTTTAATGTCAAAAACAGCAACGGTTTGTTGCATGTTCAGCTTTTGGACGGTAGCTTCATGTCAGCAGAGCGGCCTCTGCTCCAGATTACAGTTAAAATTTTATTGCATAAAGTTGACTTTTAACTAGCAGTGTTGCTGTCCACTCCTGATAACACTTTACAGTGTTGGCATCATTTGCTTGTGTTTGTTGAAGGTGTGGACGAGACTGTTGTCGTCACCCTGAAATACCCCGGGAGCAGATTGGCAGTTTTTACTTGTTCAGCAGGAGTGCAGCTGCCCAATGAAGCCGTTATCGCAGGAACAAAGGGCACCATAAAGGTGGGTCAATAAGGGACAACAATCGCATAAAATCAAAGGTTTAAAATACCACTTTAACATTGGATCAGGAAGAAAATCCTTTTGGAAGCCTGAAAAATGAACCACGTCTGTGTTCATCTTTGCCCTTTTCTTAGGTCCCGTATCCGATGTGGTGCCCCACGTCGTTGGTGGTGAACGGGAAGGAGACCCAGTATCCACTGCCAGAACCCAGTCTGCCTCTCAATTTCCTCAATAGTACAGGGATGCGTTATGAAGCAGAAGAGGTTCGCCAGTGTTTGCTCAAAGGTACTGTGGCATGTCTGGACAAATTCTACAAAAAAGATCACCAAAACTAAAGTACAGTGGCCCTGAAGTGCAAATCACACCAACAAATCACAAAAACGCAAGAACATAATAAAGATGAGGATGTTTGTCCATCATTTCAACTGAAAGTTATTTGGTATGAAGTGATACTAGAATCTTTTTTAAGTCTGCGGACATTGAAGACGCATTAGGAAAAACTCCAACGTTGTCATCCAGTCGATACTACTTACCTTTCTTATTGCATTTCGTCTTTTTACATTTAATTTTGATTTCTGGTAATAACTTGATTTATGAAACGTTTCTTTTAACCCTTGTGCTATCCTAGGCACTTTACCGTTGCGAGTTGGGTCATCTAGACCCACTAGACAGCGCGCTGAACCATTTTTTTTTCAATGATTTGTGATCTTCACTGGTTCAATGGATTACATGAAATTTTTCAACCACCTTTGTCATGGTAGGGAGAACACGTCAAAGTAAGGGTGGGGTCATCTAAGATAGCACAAGGGTTAAATGTTTATTTTATTTTATTCATGGGTTTTCTGGAATTTGAACTCCCGTCTAAAGTTTAACTTTATATCTTGGAAGCGGAGAGTAAAGAATGAAAAAAATTACAATAGAATTGATTCTCACCTCCTGTATATTTTGAAATTATTCACATGTTAAAGTAATATTAACTTTCCTTTGTATACATTTGTTTTTTATTTACAAATCAATTTTACTCACTCGATCTGTTATTCTCTCATTTGCCACTAGATGGCGTCAGAAACAAAATCGTCCTTATATGTTTCTTATTATTCTCTTGATTGTTCTGCAGGTCTGAAGGAGAGCACCATCATGTCTCACGCAGACTCTCTTCTGCTGGCCGAGGTGGAGGATGAGGTCAGGAGGCAGGTGGGGGTTGTGTACACCCAGGACTGCCAGTAAAAAACTTACAAGAAGACTCATAAAACTGGGTTCTCTTATAATAAATATTTTGTAATGTTTATTAAGCTGGAATCTATATTTTGGCCAAATGCTCTAAACTGCCAATAAAAGGATCATCATCAATTCATGGATTGCTATCTTACTTTTATATTTTTATATGTGTGTGTATAGTTCCAGGTATGACAATGAGTAATAACTGCTGCTTTTTGTGATGGTGGAAACACAATAAACTATAATTACATGACGTCCTGGTAAATTTCTAATGCACTTTGATTAAATACATTTTGCTAAAAGAGTTTTGTTGTGTTGTTTTTATAAATCTCCTTTAAATTAAGATACATCTAAGATATATTGTAACACTTGTGCTATCCTAGGCACTTTACCGTTGGGAGTTGGGTCATCTGGACCCTCTAGACCAGTGTTTTTCAACCTTTTCTGAGCCACGGCACACTTTAACCTTAAAAAAAATCCCGCGGCACACCAGGCTCCAAAAATTAAAAAAACACACACACAAAAAAAAACGGAGAAACTCATAGTCTGTATTGATCTACAGCCCCTCCACAATCTCACATGCATTTTTGAGATAATTGTTGCAGAAAAAGCTGGAAACTGCAGCTGTTTTTTTCTAAAAGATGCAATAAAAGTTAAGTTAGAAGATTTGAAAACAGTTTGATGTGTGTTCGTTGGTTTCAAGGCATTTAACAACAGATCTTGTGCTCGGTCACTCTCACAACCCAATGCATCATGGGAGATGTAGTGCATAAAACGGCCGGTGGAGATCGCGTCTCTGAGCTTCATGGTTTTGTTCACTTGTTCCACGGTCTGATACCGGATTCTGTGGAAAGCTACACCGCTAAAGACGAGCTTTAGCTGGTATTTTTGTTGGAACTGAGCGATTTTACGAGCTAAATCGGGACAAGGAAGTGAAGACTTTAACCACTTCTGATTGGTCAGACTGATGACATGTGATTAAGCCTTCAAGAATGATTGGTGGAGACAATTAAAGGGGCGGGACTTTTACAAATACAGCCGAAGCTGCAGCTGAATCGCGGTACGTCATTCTTATCAAAATGTCTTTAATAAAATAAAATAAACGCAAAGAAAAAGTATTTTATGATCTTTTATATTCCTAACTCCTCAGTGTTTTATCAAGTCCTGTTTGGATGAACACAGAGCTGAAATCCTAGAGATGGAAAATGTTTTTATATCAGTTAATGAGGGCAATTCCCCACGGCACACTTGACCATCTCCCACGGCACACTAGTGTGCCGCGGCACACTGGTTGAAAAACACTGCTCTAGACAGTGCACTGAACCTTTTTTTTTTTTTTTTTTTTTTTTCTCCAATGATTTGTGATCTTCACTGGTTCAATGGATTACATTAAATTTTCCCCCTTTACTTATTATGTATACGCTGGAAACATGAAGTTGAGATGGAAGAACAAAAATCATATTTTGTTTTTGGCTTTTCTTGCCTTTTTGCCCAACAAATTCTGTAGAATATTTTTTCATTATAAGCGAATTAAAGACAACAAAAAAACCCTTTAACTTTTATATAAATAGATTCAACTTGCATTAAGTACACATTTCAGTCTTGGTGCATGCCAAAAAGGCTTGAGGCACAATTTAAATTTTTAGCTCAAAATGAAAAAGAACAAGTTTACCAAGAAGAAGAAGTATCTCATAATAGTTGAGTCCTCAGTTTTATTTCATTATAAAGCATGAAGAGAACAATTGAAAATGTTTTATTTTAGAATTTTTAAGAACTTTAGTGGTTTGTTCATGCTTTTGCATCGCACTAAAAGAAATTACAAAACCCTTTTTGTCCTTCAAAGTATTTTCTCACACATCTGTTTGCTGATTGAAGGGAAGCTTACTCAACAGCTTCTATTTGTGTCGCCCCCTGGTGGCCGTGACCCGTCACTGCCGCTTCGCTTCGACATGGCAACCAGGTGGGGGATCTGCAGCGCGGGCCGGATCAGCCACGACTTCGCGGTGGCTCTGAAAACTCTTCCTGCAGAGGAACATCAGGTATTCTGCTCTGAACGGACTAACAGAGAGAAAAGCGAACCGGACCGGAACTTTTATGAACGTCAGTGGGTCCAAAACGGAAGCGTCACGTGACGCGGAGACTTCCACTCTTTTTCTTTCACTTTTAACTGTCTCAAATCAGAGTTTAATCTTCTAGGTCATCATCCCACATCGATCTCCAACGACGCATTACAAGCACAGGTCATTGAGTTTGTGTAACCTGAAGGATTCACTTTAAAAAATAAATAAAACTTAAGTCACCAAAGGTGCTGCACGTTTACCGTAATTAACAGACCAAACAGGAAACAAGAAGGAATAATTTTACAATTTTATTGCAATACCTGTTTACGCTTGAAACAATTTCCTAACATAAAGAACAAAAATAGATCACTTTTGATCGATTATTTAGATTTATAAAACATACATAAAACGTGATATATCTGTAAATATTTATGATTATAAATTTGAATATGTAAGGTGCATTTGGATGTGTTGGGGAATACGATTGATATTTAACCTAATGACCGTTTATACATGACCTATGTGTGTGTTAAATGTTTTATGTATGTTTCTATGTGTGTATTTGTCTATGTGTGTAGTTAAATGTGTGTATCTGAAATGGAATACTTATTAGAGAGAGAGCGGGACTATATAACAGTGTGGATGCTCTGGGTTTAGTGATCAAATTGGGCTTTTACTTCTTCCCCATTCTCCCTTTTGTATATTTCTTGACATTTTTTCCATCTTTCATTTACAAATATTTGCCCAAAATCAAGTATTATCATCGTCATAGAATGACAGAGAGATGTTATCTAAGGTGCAAAAAAAAGTACAAAAAAAAACAACAACTATTATTTTAGTTTTACTGATATTTTCAAATAAACTGCAACAAAATGTAGTAATAAACAAACCTCTCTTAGTGAAAACTTGTGTGTTTTCTCAGGTTGTTGCTGTGGCCGCTCGAAAGATAGCGGATGCTGAGGAGTTTGCCAGAAAGCACGGCATCTGCCGGGCGTACGGCAGCTATGAGGAGCTGGCCAGAGATGCAGACGTAGGTCAGTGAGTGTGTTTGATTCACAGCCGGCGTCATTTTCTGTGCTTTTGCTTATGCTGTAGTGCCAAAAGTATTCACTTGACTGTTTTTATCCATCTAAACAAAGTGACATCGCAGTCATAGTCCATTGGGTTAAAGATGAAGTCAGAGTTTTAACCCTTTTGGAAAGGTTTGCAAAGATCCCTTAGCAAAAGTTGAGCAAAGTTGACCGGAATATTTAGCTAATGGTAAACGTGTGGAAGCTAAGTGTGTTTGTTGCACTGGTGGGCCCCTATCGCAACCCCACACTGGGATTCACTGAACTCTCTGTGCCCTGGTGAATACTGATGTACATCTGTCATCGAACAAGAGGTTGAAACACAAATTTAAGGGGTTAATTGTGCTATTATGAAATACTTCAGTATCATGCTTCACTCGTCCTCCTCTGTGGTCTCCTCCATGTCTGCAGATGTGGTGTACAACGGCGTAATCCACCCTCACCATCTGAAGACTTGTCTGCTCTTCATGAACGCCAAGAAGAACGTTCTGTGTGAGAAACCGCTGGGAATGAACGCCAGGGAGGTGAAGGAGATCCTGGATGCTGCTAAGAGGAACAATGTCTTCCTGATGGAGGTAAAACTAAAGCACAAGTCCAAGAAAAATACAACTTTTATTTCTTGTAATTAGTCCTTTTTCCTTGCAAACATTTCATTTAACGCCAACAAAACCTGGGGAGAAACATCTAAAAAAAATTCAGCACAGATATTTGTTAACTAACACCTTTGTTAATTTAGAATATTTTGATCCCCTCAAACAGAACTACAACGTTGTCTTTTCTGCTCCAGGCTGTCTGGACCCGCTTTTTCCCGGTCTCCATGGAGATCAGAAGGCTTCTGGCTCAAAGTGAACTGGGGGAGGTGAAGATGGTCAGGTCCGAGTTTGGGAGACCACTGATGCACGTACCCAGGTTACTGCAGAAGGATCTGGGAGGAGGAGCTTTACTTAGCATTGGCATGTACTGCCTGCAGCTGGTATTAATGGTGTTCGATGGAGAGAAACCAGAGAGCATCCAAGCTACAGGAGTCTGCTTGGAGACAGGTAATGCTAGAAACTGGTCAAACAAATGACGTTTCTGTTCTTCTGCGTGACATCTGTCGTTCTTTAGGAGTGGATGAGACCGTGGTTGTCACTTTGAAGTTCTCCAAGAACAGAATGGCGACGTTTACCTACTCCTCCCGTGTGGAGCTGCCAAATGACGCCATTATCGCAGGAACAAAGGGAACGATTCACGTGGGTCTTAAAAGAGTTTCTATCAAATCAACCCAGAGGTAGACCTGATACTTTTGCCGTACTCACTTTGGCTCAACCACAGGTTCCTGAGAAGATGTGGTGCCCTACATCACTGATCGTGAATGGGGAGGAAAGACACTTCCCAGTGCCTGAACCCAGCTTGCCTCTCAACTTTCCTAATGGCACAGGACTGCGCTACGAAGCGGAAGAGGTTCGGCAATGTTTGCTCAAAGGTACCGGGTTATTCTGAATGTTTTTTCTGACACATAAAAGTTGTTGTCCTTGTGATAACATTTAAGAGATGCACTAAAACTGAATACCGTCGTAATCTGTGCTCTTGTAGCATTTTTCAGTGGTGGCGCAGTGGTTAGCGCTCTTGCCTCACAGCTGGGGGAACCTGAAACAGAACACCAATGGGGGTGTTCTGTGTGTGGAGTTTGCATGTTCTCCCCGTGCATGTGTGGGCTTCCTCCCACCCCCATAGGTTAACTGGTTACTCTAAATTGTCCATAGGTGTGATTGTGAGTGTGCATGGGGGTGTGATTGTGGCCCTGCCACAGACTGGCGACCTGTCCAGCAGGATGTCCCCTCCCCTGGCCCACGAGCGGCCGGGATAGGGTCCGGCAGCCCTGTGACACCGAAAGGGACAAAACGGATTTAGAAGATAAATGAATGAGCTTAAAATGGCATTTCTGATATTTACTTTGTTCAAATGGTTGTGAATCAGTAGCAGACAAAAGTCTGTAGCTGTGACGTACAACCAGCAGCCTGAAGCTCACTACTCAGTTTCATTCAGATGCATCCACCTAAAGACAAAGAGATCCAGAAACATTTTCCTTTTCCTCGTCCGAGACCACTGGAAAAGCTGTTACAGTAGCTCAAAAGAGGATTTGAGTGAGAGTCGGAAAAATGATAGATCTAATCCAAACTTAAACACTAACTTTATAACCAAACTACACTTCTTTATATCCATTTCATGTTGTAAAATTTAAGTCTACAACGGAACAAATCAATGGTTTACGCACCGTCAAGGACTGACCAGTTATGCAAACATTTACAAACTGTAAATACACTTTTTGTCCCTTTTCTTTCTTTGAAAGGTCTGAAGGAGAGCGCCATCATGTCCCACGCCGACTCTCTTCTGCTGGTCGAGTTGGAGGACGAGATTAGAAGGCAGGTGGGGGTGGTGTACAGCCAGGACTGCCATTAAACGCTGAAATGACCTCCACTGGGATCATTAAAAAAAGAAAGAAAAAAAAAAAAAAAATTTCCAACAATAAATTGTTTTTGATTTTAAACACTTGAATGAATTTAACATCTTGTGTGCTTAAACACTGTCAATCACCTGATTTAAAAAAAAAGAAAATGTGCAGAAAATGTTTAAAAACAATAAATCCTTTTCTAAATCAAAGTTATTTTACTTTCTTAAAACTGACTGACTATTATTTTTGTCACAAAACACTGCAGAAACCTCGATGGGTGCTCATCTCTTTTATTGATGGAACTTCAGTCTTTGGAACAAGTTAGTACACCAAGTAAATATAATAAGCTCTTACATATTAGTTCTTACATTTAGTCATACAATCAGAAGCATGTTAGACTCACGAGGAAATCTGCAGAGGGTCACCAACAAAAGAACATCCTACTCAATAAGTTTGTGGGGACAGTTTTGTCTCATCAGTCAACAGGGGGAGAAAAAAAAAAATAAAGAAATGTGCTCAATTATATCAGCAGCCGTCAACCAACCACACCATCCAACAGACACAATCCAAATGCAAAGAAATGGAAAGATTTCATGGCAAACATATTAAAAGACAACAGTAACTTTGTTTTAAATTAAATTCTTGACCAAACCACCCAAAACTGCCTTTTTCTATTTGACAAAATATAAGTAGAATTGGGTGTTTGGATCTAAAGTTCAGCTTTAGCAAAAGTCAAGTAATAATGAATGTAACAGTGTCTAATCAGGAGTGCAACACTATCGGATACAGAAACCCAGTCAAAGCTGGAATCGAGGGACGTTTCACACAGACGGCACAACGGAAGCTTCTGATTGGGTGGAGGTGTTCGCTGAGCGCTTTCATTTCAGGACATCTAAACTTTTTGTTGGAAGGAGTGTATTCAATCAACGGTCACAGTACTGGAGGTGATCCGTTGTGGTCGGCTGCCTCCACCCTCCCACCACCCAAACAAAAGCTTAAAATGCTCATGCACGCAGACGAGGAATGCATCCACTTTTACTTTGAAATCAGCGATGAGGAAACGAGTACAGCAGTTTCTGGAGGATGTATTTATCCGAGGCCACAACGGAAACAAATCTGACATTTATTAGTTAAGGGCTACAACTTCACTCCCACCTCTAACAAGTCTTGGGCCAGTGAGGCCGCGGTCTTGGTCTAAACATTTCTTTGCATCGTGTCCATCAGCTGAGTCTGTCTGCCCGGGTGTCACAGGAGAAAGGAGGAATGCACGAGTGAGGTGTGGAGGGAGGAGGAGGGTTATGAAAGATAGATGAAGGTGTAGGGGAGAAAGCTGGGTAGCCAGGTCATCGGCTCAGGGCACCAGAATCACACGCATGGTGTTGGTGTAACCGGATCCAGGACGCCAGCCGGTTAAGACGATGACAACATCGCCCTCTTTGAAGAAGCCTCTGGCTTTGCCTGGAGAGGAGAACAGAACAAACAAATTCTTGAGCAGCACTCACTCAAAGCTAAACAGAAAAAAAAAAATGGCTGCAAATGGTTTTTGTTCTGTAAGAACAGATGACTCCCCACCCAGACGCTAGTATTCATCGTACAGCCTGAGAGGGATTTGTAGCGGCTTACCCATTTCCATGGCAAAGTTGACACGCATGTCGACATCCTCCGCCCACACGTCATGAGCAGGCTTGGTGTAGAGGACGGGGAAGATTCCACGGTACAGGTGGGCCTGGCGAGCCGTCTGGGCGTTGCGTGTCACAGCAAGAATGGGTGCGCGGGGTCTGTACCGGGAAATCAGATGGGCAGACCTGCAAACAAAAACACAACAACAAAAATCTGAAGACAAAAGAAAATGTAACATGAGCTGATTTAACGACAAAGGAGTTTGTAAAAAGAATAACCAAAAAGGAAATCAGTCTCAGTAGATTAATTTAGACCCGTCTAGTTAACTGCATGCATTTATTACAATCTTAGAATAAGCACATTGTAGTTTGTGATGATTCTATTGAGCCCAATTACGGTACTCAAAGACAGATTTGTTTCTGGGAAGAGGAAAAATCTGAATATTAATCTGATCCAAACTGCAGACAGCACAGTGAGGCGTTGACAGCATCGACAGCTGTGGCGTTTTTGTCTGATATAAGAAGTCCTTCAGAGGTGTGTATGCAGTAACATGCACCTTATAAAGAGTAACAGATGTCTGATTGGATTGATCCTAGAGGTGCATTGAAAAACTAATCTAGTATTTTCTCAATAATTTGTGCCAACTGTTAAATATATTCAGATAAAAAAAGATGTTAGCATTCTTTGTGAATTATTTGTCACAATTATTTGGAAATCTATATGTGATCCAAAGGTTATCAAAAAAAACATAAATAACACTACATTAATAAGGTCATTGCCCCAAATGACCAAATGCTTTCAGATATTTTCACACAACTTGACTTCTTTTGACATTCAGCTCAACTTCATGTTCTAGGTTCAATGAATTCTAAACGTCTATGTAAAGTAGACAAAATAATTAACTTGTCCCAATTAATTGTTTTTATTTTATTTTATTTTATTTTTTTAAATTGTACTAGTCAGATGTAGGTAATCCAAAGAAGACAAATAAGTGAAGACACGTAGTGAATTATGAAAATAATAGAAACTTTAGGTTCCTGTCTGAAGCCCAATTGATGCTCACTACCAAACCTTGACCCAGAAATGTCCGTACATTCTCATTCATCCAGTTTGATTCTATTCTGTGATTCTTCCATAGTAAAAAAAATAAATAAATTCCAGCTCATTGCTTTTTTCCCCCCCGTACTTTGAACACCCAAAAGTATTTGAGGAACCAATCGTTGACAAGTAACTTTATATACAATGCCAGTGTGTCAACCGTTCTTGGAAATGAGAGTTTATAATTGTAATGACCATAAAAAATTCTTAAAGAGGTTCTTGGGTCTATGAACACCACCATTAAAAGTCTGATAGGCATCGGGATTGGGCTACGACAGTCCACATCAAAACCACTTCCTCATCCACACAAACATCACAGTTTAGAAAAGAATCAGGATCACTGAGTCTGTTACGTTCTGGAGGGAGAATCGGGAGCTCAGTACTATGGGCTGGGATGAGTTCCACATTAGCTTACCTTCAGGACGGGGATCATTTCACCCCCTGTCCCTCCCCTTACCTCCCAGTCTTGGTCAGAGTAATGATGGCACTAGCACAGCACTTGAAGGACGACTCCACAGCTCCGACTGCCACCGCCTCTGAAGGGTCTCTGGTCAGTTGGGTGTGCCTCCTCAACTCCTCGAACAGCTGCCTGTGGAAGGTGGCTGCTTCGGCCTCTCGCGCTATCTGAGCCCCAAAGGGAAGGGTGGGCCAGGGGTTACTCTCAACTACACGGTCAACAAACACCTTAAAAGGCACTCATCCCACTGGGAGGGACGGGCAAACACCAAACCTGACCAATTGTAAAAATATATATGGCTGAAAATGTAAATTAGCTGACGACCAAAAACGGCAGTGAGGAATTAAACCTATGTGAGAGTTTTTGCAAAAGTGTAATGATAATAATAATGATTTGTCAGTAAAGATGGTCTGGTTTAAGTGTTTACCGATTCTCCCAGTTACTCCCTCTGTCAATCCCTGTCTGGCCCTACTCTCCCTCTTCCAGACTCCAAGAGTATTTTGAGGAATTCCTCAGGGTTCCACGTCAGGATAGACCCCCTACCTTCCAGAGCCTGTGAGCACAATGATCGCAGACGCTAAGCTCTTAAAGGAAGCTTCGACGGCACCGATTGCAATGGCCTCAGCGGGGTCGCTGCAGTGCGGCGTGGAACGACGCAGGTCCTCAAACACCTGCCGGTGGAACATGGCTGCCTCGGCTTCACGAGCGATCTGGCACATTTGGGGCGAGAGGCATCGAGCGAAACCATTCCCACACCAGGCACGCAGACGGAAAAGGAAAAGAAAAACAGGGGGGAGGGGTTCAAAGAGGAAAGTTAAGGTAAAGAGACAAAGAGGATCAGGTGTTTAAGATAAAGTACAGAGTTAAAGGTAAAAAAACAAAACCAAAAAAAGTCAGCAGCAGAGTGTGCAGTTAGCAGGAGACACAAGGAAACATTAAGAACACAATCAAAATACAACTACAAATCACTTAAAAAACAAAAATGCTTTCAATTCCAATAGCAAACACTCATTTATGTAGATAAATTATTCAAAAATAAAAAGGAAAAACACAAAAGCAGACATGTTTTACAGGAGCTTAGAAGAAGCGGAGAGTTCAGATCGCACACACTGCACACCAGTGTTTGTTAGGAAGTTAAAAGCAGCCGGGAGAAGCCGACGTACTGGGGTTCTGATTACAGATACTGGAGCCGAGCCTCTTTTCTGAGCATCTTCTTAGCGAAAACGGCACAATAGAGCTGGAGCATTAGGACTGCTGAGTCACTGAGACGAACGCAGAGGGAGGTTAGGTGGAGGAGGTCGGGGAAACGGGCAGTCCGTGCACTCGTGCAATAGATACCAACTGTAATTTGATACCATCAAGGCCAAGATATGAATTTTTAATCGTTCACCCCCAAAAGGTGCCTTGTCGGTATCTGTCCCTGACTGCAGGTTTCACAAAAACACAGGTAAAGGAGTGACTTTAATGCCATGCCGTCACTCAGTGAGGATGTAGAAAGGAAATAAAAGGCAGTTTTGAATTTGGAAATTGATCCATTTGATGATAAAAAATTGGAAGAAAAGAATAATCATGAAAGGGCATTTTTCGGTGCAGGCAGCAACAGACATTTAGATTTAGATTTGAAGGAAAGGGCTCACATGCCATTAGAGTAGAAACATTACATGCAGTGTTTTGAAATCAGGATTCTCATGCCTATAGTGAACTAAACAGCTGATGAACTATCTTCACATGCATGCCGTCAAAAGCATCTTCTATATTTTACCTATATGTTCAGTAATGTTTGTGTTAAAAACAGACTAAGGCTCCAATCAGAATTGTTGGCCATGCAAAAGGCTTCAACATATGAAAAAATGTTGAAAACAACATTCTTTTTCTGTTTCCCATCACGTCCTTAAAGCTTCTTGTAAAAATACCAGTAATATTTCAATTTTTAAACCACATTACCCCTCATCTAAGAGTGAAATCCATTAGCTACTTTAGCTTACTTCTACAGGTTTTAATAATAAAGTAACAAAAAGTAATACAGGATTCATGTAACGCATTATATTCTGAGACAGTGACAGTTTAATGAGGAAATCACTTCTAAATAACTATAGTTACTATCATTAGTATTTTAGGGGTATTGTGAATAAAGCTGGTTGTTACACATTACATTGCCTTTTGTCAACTTTCAGTTTGTCAAAAAAAAAAAGGTCATTTTGGAGCAAGAAGGTGTAGTTTTTCACATATAATATAGTTTGAATGGTGGTACTATTAATTTAAAAAGATTTTTAGTCATTCTACAAGTAAAACCGCAAGGTTTTCCAGCACACCATTTCAGAGAGAGGGAGAGATTTTTTATTTAAATAGGTAGAAATTAAAAAGCATGCAACTTCTATAAGTATGGAACAATGTATGGTTTTCTTTATTAAAAAAGACCAACAATTCTATTGAAATCAACTCACCATGTGCTGTGTGCGCACTGCCTCAAGAGGATAGTCTCCCTTAGCAGTCTCCCCACTCAGCATAATGCAGTCCGCTCCATCCAGGACGGCGTTTGCCACATCACTGCCCTCTGCACGGGTGGGCCTGGGCTTCTTGATCATGCTCTCTAACATCTAAACAGTTACGCAGCATTTAGCTCACAAATAGGACAAACAAATGCAGAGTCAGATGCATGGTCTTGGTCAAAACTATTCTGAATCTGACCTGAGTGGCACATGTGATTGGCTTGCCAGCTCTGTTGCAGCGACCAATCATCATCTTCTGGGCTAGGAAAACCTTTTCTGTGGGGATTTCAATGCCCAGGTCACCACGAGCAACCATGATGCCATCACTAGCCTCCATGATCTCATCAAACCTGCAAACGAGCAGAAAATAAGCAGTTTATAGCGAGTTTTTTTGGGAATTAAAGTTCACAAAAATTCAGATATTAATTTAAATCACAAAAACTCTAAAGTGATCTTAGGGATCATTTTTCAGCAAACCCTTTTCCCCCCTCGTCTTTTGGTTGCCCCATTAGGAGTCACCACAGATAATCACCAACCACCCTGACGGGCTCCTTCACTATTGAACATCCCCTTTGATCATCCTCTAGACCAGTGTTTTTCAACCAGTGTGCCGCGGCACACTAGTGTGCCGTGGGAGATGGTCAAGTGTGCCGTGGGGAATTGCCCTCATTAACTGATCTAAAACATTTTCCATCTCCAGGATTTCAGCTCTCTGTTCATCCAAACAGGACTTGATAAAACACTGAGGAGTTAGGAATATAAAAGATCGTAAAATACTTTTTCTTTGCGTTTATTTTATTTTATTAAAGACATTTTGATAAGAATGACGTACCGCGATTCAGCTGCAGCGCCGGCTGTATTTTGTAAAAGACCCGCCCCTTTAATTGTCTCCACCAATCATTCTTGAAGGCTTAATCACATGTCATCAGTCTGACCAATCAGAAGTGGTTAAAGTCTTCACTTCCTTGTCCCGATTTAGCTCGTAAAGTCGCTCAGTTCTAACAAAAATACCAGCTAAAGCTCGTCTTTAGCGGTGTAGCTTTCCACAGAATCCGGTGTCAGACCGTGGAACAAGAGAACAAAACAATGAAGCTCAGAGACGCGATCTCCACCGGCCGTTTAATGCACTACATCTCCCATGATGCATTGGGTTGTGAGACTGACCGCGCACAAGATCTGTTGTTAAACGTCTTGAAACCAACGAACACACATCAAACTGTTTTCAAATCTTCTAACTTAACTTTTATTGCATCTTTTAGAAAAAAAACAGCTGCATTTTCCAGCTTTTTCTGCAACAATTATCTCAAAAATGCATGTGAGATTGTGGAGGGACTGTAGATCAATACAGACTATGAGTTTCTCCGTTTTTTTTGTGTGTGTTTTTTTTTAATTTTTGGATCCTGGTGTGCCGCAGGATTTTTTTTAAGGTTAAAGTGTGCCGTGGCTCAGAAAAGGTTGAAAAACACTGCTCTAGACATCCTTCCTTGTAGCTCCAACCTCAGCATCATTCACTAACAGAACCACCGTCCCTCCTCTCGTGTGTCCAAACCACCTCAATCTGCTTCCCTGCATTCATCTCCACTTGTTCTTCTACTGTATTCATCCTGGTTCTTTCCATCCTCACCACCTTCAAAGAGAACCTCAACATCTTCAGCTTTGCTACCTTCAGATCTGCTTCCTTGGTCTTTCTGGGTACAACTGTCTCTAAACCAACAACATGGCTGCCCTCACCAGTGACACTCTTCACTCTTGTCATACATCATACATGGAACCTTCCTCCACTCCTCCCACCCTGCCACCTGCCTCTTTACCCCTTTCCTACACTCTCCTTTTGACTCCAAGTACTTCAAGTCCTCCACCTTCTTCACCTCTGCTCCCTATAATGTCACTATTCCATGTGAGTCTCTCATTTATACACATTCCGTCTCGCTGTGGCCAACCTTTTTTTCACCTCAACTCTTACCTTGGTAATGTTACAAAGGCTCTTCTAATAAAGTTCCAAACAATGTGCCTCTTATTTTTTTTTATATAAAATATGCTTTTTATAAATGTTTTATGATTTAATTTTGTCACATTTATCCACCACGTCTTAAAGTCCGCTCCGTGAAAATACAGTCCGACTTTAAACCGGTTGGAGATTACATGTAGGGCGACACATGGATCAGCTCGTTAGCATAGCATCATCATCCTCTTTAAGGTCGTCTTCACTTTTTCCTTAATGATTTTTGCAACCATCTCCTCCACAAACACTACCTATTCTACTCTGCTCTCATCAGCTCTTCAAAGTTCTCCTTCCATCTTTCCATCACACTCGTGGAACCCGTCTATCCATGTCCACCCCTGTCCTTGATCACCCCAATCTGCTGCACATCCTTCCCATCTCAATCTTACCAACTTGTGCAGATCTACCTCTCCCTTCTTTGTGTTCAACCCGTCACCTCCACCTTACTATCGTTTTCTGTCCTCCCACTGATCCACTTTCTCTTAACCAACTTTTTCCTCTCAACACACCTCTGAACGTCTTCATTCCAGCTACAAGTCTCATCTGGTTTCCTCATCATTCAAAATTTCAAATCTAAGCTCCTTAAACTAACTAGTGCAATTTCCACCAGTACCCTGTAGGTCATCTGAGGCATATCTGCTTTGATATAGATGTTTGATTTGTGGTATTGCATGATAGAGTTTAGTTTTAAGTCGGATGTTCTTCCTGATTCATGCAGCTGCCTTTCCCTAGACTTGGAACCTGCACACACAGGGTCTGGATTGTGCCTCCTTGGGGTTGCATTTTTCCGCAAACTTAAATGATGCTACTTTAAATGTCATTTTACATGTAGGATGCAACAATCAGGGCTAATTGTATTGAACACCGTGATAGAAAATAGCCAACAACCAAGTAAAAAAAAAGAGGAAGGAAAGCACTTCATCTACATTCTCACCTCCGTACACCCTCATGGTTCTCCAGCTTGCTAATGATCTTGATGTTTTTGCCTCGCTCTCCCAGCACCTTTCGGACAGCATGCACATCTGCAGCTTTACGAATGAAGGAGGCAAAGACCATGTCGACGCCCTGCTCAACGCCAAACTGCAGGTCCTGGATGTCTTTTTCTGACACAGCCGGCAGGTCCACAGCAGCACCAGGGAGATTCACTCCCTTCTTACTGCCCAAGGTGCCACCATTTTCAATATCACAAATGATGAAATCAGAGCCTATAAAACAAAATGAATATTAATTAAAAAACAACAACAATCATATTATTCCTTTCCACCAGGTTATGAGGTCAACTCTTCCTCTTCTTACCAATTTCCATGACTTGGAGGGAAATAAGTCCATCATCGATGTAGATTTTGCTGCCAACTTCCACCACTTTGGTAATGTTCTTATAGTCGAGCCAAAGATTTTCTTCACTGCAATTCTCCTGGTAAGCATCATCTAATGTAATCTTGATTGTGTTGCCCTTCTTCAGCTCCACTTCAGCAGTGCCGCTCTGTTGTGTGATTAAAACAGCATTTTACATTCAACAGGTTCTCCCTTTTACCGTAATTTTTACACTTTTCCTGACATTATTAGTGTCATTATGTTACAAAAAACAACACAAAAAATAAAATATAATAAAAAAAGTACTACACGCACTCCTTTGATGAGACCAGTCCTGATCTCGGGGCCCTTGGTGTCCAGAGCAATGCCGATGGGTCTGTACTGGATACTTCCAGGTACAAAGCTCTCACATGCTTCACGCACATTCTTGATGGTCTCTGCATGGTACTTAAAAAAACAAATACAACATTAGTAATGGTACTGAACGATGAATCAAATTATTTGCAGAATTATTAGTAATCTTGCAAAGTCTTTTCATGAACAACTAATTGTTTTGTACGATATAAAACTTTTCAATGAACAAATAATTATTTTTGCCTTTGTGTAGCAGCCAATATTTTTTCTTGGTTTGGATTACAACTTGGTGTAGGTTTGATACTTCTTGTGTATATTTCTGCTGTATAACAATGTGGAAAATATCTCAGCCATTGGTGGCACAGGGAAGTCTAAACCTGTACACAGTATGAGGTGCATAGGTGGTTTGTGGGTGATCACAAGGTTTTACCATTTCCATTGGTTATATTTCCATGTAACAATTTTTGCTGTTATTCATCAACTTCCATACCTTTACGTAATAAACGCCACCCAGAATTTTGCCCTGCTGATTATGATCTTAAATAACATCTTAAATAAATGGCAACATAAACCCAACTGGCCTAGGCATAGGAGGTGTAGGAAATATTTTTAAACAAAACACCATATAATCTATGGATTTTTAAAGCAAAAAAATTGTATTAATACCAACTTGACATGCCTTCAGCCTAAGTGATGCAGTAGCTGAGATAATGTATTTGTCAAGTATGCACATTGCAATAAAGTTGCTGGCAGCAAGATATTGCTAATATAAGATGCCCTTGAACACACCTTAAGTTTATATTACACATAAACCACCTTTAAGAGGAGACCTTCCTGCTATTGGAATGTAATTGTAAGGAAAGGCTGAAAAGGCAAAAGAGAAATTCTACAGAAAAGTGAGAAGACAAAACCTAACCAACTATATTAGAATAAAAAAAAATAACATGAATGTTGCGCTCCGCAGTTCATACCAGAAGACTGCCTGACAAACTGTCAGAAGACCAGTTTTTGAAAATCACTGCCAACGTGGCTCCTATTCAAGGTGTTTAGGTAGGGCTGCCCTACTTCCTGCTATTATCTGTGTCAGGGGGGTTCAGTCAGTCAGAACCTGGAGTCACCTGATCCAGATAATCAACAGCTGCTGTGCAGATAAATATTGCAATTACGTTATCTATTGCTTTCTGTTCCATAAGTAGACCAACTAAACCTTTTTTTTTACTTGAATATTGAACTTTACCACGCCTAAACCTTAAACAAAAGGAAAGTGAAAGGTGATTTGTCATTACAAGTCTAGTGAACCAAAGAAATTATTGCAACAAGTGCATCTGTATTATTCCTAATGCCAGTTCTTTTTCTGTTTTCACACTAATTTAAATATGTTTACTTGCTGTAAATTTAAATTTCATGTTTAGCAGTTTGCTAACCTAGAAATTTTCATTGGGGGTATACATTTTCCAGTGTAGAGTATCTTTTTTTTTACATCTCTATACATAAAAAAATAACAAAGATCTGCAGCTACTTCCTCAAAAAGATTGAGCATGCTCAGAGGCTAAACTTTTGAACATTGTATAAGCACAACTGTCAATGTGGCAGGTCTATTCTCGCTTCAAGTTGTAAGCTGATAACAGTCCTGAATGCTTTACGTGATTTTTTTTTCTCTGGGAGCAAGTTCAATTATAAACTAACAATGACAAAACGTCAGTGTGATATGAATTGCCACATAATTCAATATACCAGTCACTGGCTTTGCAGTGATAAAGCACAGAGACGGTTTGACCACATTTAAAAAGGGTCATAATCTGGATGTTGAATCTAAGCCCGTTAAGAAAACTGTGTTGTAATATTGAGCTACATAAATGAAGCTGAATTAAATGTTCAGTGGCCTCTTTCTGACACAAAACAAAACTATGTTGACAGACTTACTTCATGTGAACCATGGGAAAAGTTCATGCGAGCTATGTTCATTCCAGACTTGATCATCTCTTTCAGCATTTCCACAGAGCGAGAGGCAGGTCCTGTTGAGAGTTAATGCATCACAAAATCTTCTGTCAGTCTATACTGTCTGCATAAATATTTGTATTTAAGTGCACTCCAAGATTCCCATTTCTATAAACATCTGTAAAAATGATTGACAAAAAAATAAAATAAAAGACCAACCAATGGTACAGATGATCCCCGTGTTGCGTGCAGTGGTGGGTTCAGAGTCAATGTCAAGCAGGCACATGTGTTCCAAGAAGCTGTCGGCCATGGCAGCATTGAGTTGCTGGGTCTGGATGAAGGCAGAGCCCATGTCTGAAGACTTTGACCCAGGCATATTTTTTGGAGCAAGTGAAGTCCTGCATGAAAGAGATAAAAAAAAAAAAAAAAGACGGTGCACATTCAGGGGATGCTAAATGTCTGAAGTAATTGCAATAGTTGCGACAAAAATACTTTCAGACTGAAATTCAAAATTTGAAATATTCTTTGTTTCTGAAATAATCCAATGGGACGTATAAAACCTATTTGGTTGCACATCCTGGCACTGTGGTTAAAATGGTTCAAGTTTAGCCTAGAACAGCTCATTTTCCATTCTCTTAAGTTTAAAGTACGATAATGTGGAAGATATTCACTAAGCTTTTAACCCTAAACTAGTCTTTTCAATTATATTTAGTGGGCAACAATTCACAAATAGAGCAAACAAAAGATTCCAACATAACATTTCATTAGACACACAGAAAAGAGGTGCTACACAAATTCTAATTTTACGAGGAAAAAAGTTTCTAAAATGTACCAATTTAAACAGGAAGAGCGACCTTCCTTCCCTTCTGATGACACACTTATGCAAGATCCTGTATAAACTTTCCAACTTAAAGCCACACTTCAACCAACCGACAGTGTATTTTAGCAGGGCGCAGCAGCGCACGCGTCTTGCTGAGGAATGCAGCTCCTTTTCAAACTGGGGCAGTCATTGCGCAAATACAACCCATTCATTTGAAATGATTTGGCGACCAGCTAATCAGAGCAAAATTCAAGTAAAACATGTGTTTTTCTGTTTTGAATTTCATCTCAGGTGTGGTGTTGTATGGAGTCGTTCATTCTAGTGTCTATATTTTATTGGAAATTGATCATTTATATAAAAAAAGCTAACAATCTCTTCTTCACAACTGTTCCACCAACCTTAACTGTCGTTACTTTTAGAGTCTATTGTACCAATGTATCTATCAAGGTCCAATTCATTTATCCAGCATACTAAAATAAAGGAGAAAAAAAAAACTCAGCCGATACACATAACACGGCACGGCAACATATACAAAAGATTAATCAAACTCCAAACAATGATTCCAGTTTGCAAACATAAAAAACACAGCACACACATCTCAGGGCTTCTCTCTTACACATCTAAACTTTAAGTTAATAAATCGAACATGGTCTCTTTAAAATCAAAAGTTTTACACAGATTGCAAACAGGGCTTTGTGAAAGCTGTGGGACAAATCTTGGGCCAATCATGTGCAAAAGAGTAACAACAAAAAAAAGTCTTCGGGAGGGTGAGACAACCTCATTCAATACAATCATCTTTACACTTGACAAGTGCAAAAAGGAGTTGGTAATTACCTTTACCAAAGATTAAGGTATTTCCTAATGAATAACTTTTTTTTAATGATGTTTCTTCAGGAAGCACATTTTTTTCTAGGGACAGTAAGGAAGATGAAGCACAAATATTTCCACATTTTTGCAGGGATTTCGCAAGTTTTCCATTTTACTATTCACCAAATCTGGTCTTGCTTTAATAATTTCCAAATGCAAAACAAATTCCTCTTTGACACTGTATTACAATATTTTAAGTTTTTCATTTTCTTCAGCATTTCAAAGAATTTTAAAATACACACACACACACACACACACACACACACTTTTTATTTTGGTTATTTCTGAATTTAAAGCAAAAAAAAAGTGTAAAAGTGGACAACTATTTAGGTCTAGAAACATTGAAGACTAGGACAAGGTTCATGTTAAAGTACATATTTCATGATGAAGCATTTCCTGTATTAAAAATTAAGCATTATTAGCAGCAAGCATCCGAGTAAAAGTCTGAACCGCAGAGGTTAGATCAAGTTTCCTTCAGTTAGTTTAATGAATTCTAGTTGATGTAATTCAAGTAAGAGCACCCTCCTTGGTTTAGCAACATTTAGGAAAAACTAAAGCTACCAATTCTAGTTTTAACCCCTAGAAGCTATAGGTACGAAAATATATGCCTAAAGACATACACACATATTTGTGGTTTCAAAAACCACAAATATGCCCTAGAGCAGGGGTGTCAAACTCATTTTCACTGAGGGCCACATCAGCATAGTAGATGTCCTCAAAGGGCCAGATATAACTTATACATCTAACTAAATGTAATGAAAAATAAACGCAACTAATCCTTAATGTTAAATAACTCATTTATTTATTATAACTTTTTAAAGTGACAATTACAGTTGCATTGAAAACATATGTTTTCTTGTTTCTCTAGCATAAATCCTTTTAAATTTGATTCTGTCAGGTTAGGTTACATGGACAGTGTTTAAGTCCTAATGTATAGTTGCCCAATCCGATATTTCAAGTCTGATTCCCCCTAGATATGAATAAATACACACCATTTTTTATTTTAAAACATTAAAAACTTTTATGGTCTCGCGGGCCACATAAAATGACATGGGGGGCCACATTTGACTTGAGTTTGACACATGTGCCCAAGAGTTTAGACTGTTATAGAGATGAGAATGTAAAAAGAACAAAAAGTGACACTTAGAAGCACACAAGTAGAATGAGGGCACCTGTAGCAGCCACATCTAAAAGGCTTTATTAAATTAGGCTTCAAAGAATCATAGATTGACTTCTTTTGACTCATAACTAACTTTGCATTATGGCAGGGGGAATCAGAGCATGTGTGTCACTTCACAAAGAGCTGCAGACTGATGATGTAACTTTTCCATCAATGAGGCAGACATCTGTTGTACGTGAGCACAGCCACATCCCACTTCTCTGACCTGTCTGAATCATGGACATCCAGGCACAACAGGCCTACAACAGTAACATTAACCCCGACACAGATGTAGAACGCCTTTGATAGCACATGAATAATCCCTCAAATCCTTTTTTCAGAACATCTATTTTAGTCTAGCATTGCCACCATCTTCATTTGTCTACCTGAGACTTCAAACTTGTATGCTTGAAATATTAAGAGTTCAACCTTTAGCAACTACAATAACATGGCTGTGACGGTAACGTGACATTCACAAAGTTCAAGCACGGTTGTGATGTAACATGACCTAATCCAATTTGGCTTAATTGTTCACTTTCTCTCAACAACCAAAGTATTTGCAAGCTACATACCACCAGTGGCCATGTCTGTTCCTCCTGGGAATAGCAAAGCCTGCAACTAAAAGGGATCTCCAAAGCAAACCCAGTGTGTTGGATCTTCCACCTTCCGAGAGCAAACCAATCCTGAACCTCCAAGCTGGAGTTTGAGTGCATATGTGCGACACTTTCAGGAGCTCAAGAGTAAATCCATTCAATGAGGATAAAGGACAAAGAGACGGTCTAGTATGACCCTCCGATCCGATGGACATACATTAAACCTCTATCCTGACAGAACTGAGTCCCAGAGACCAGTGTTACTGCAAGCTGAGGTCATTCCAAAACTGGTCTAAAAATAGATCTCATGCTAATTATAACATAGCATGCAGTGTATGCAGCTAGAAATATTATAGCAGTAATGTGCACTGATATTTACACTATCCTGCTCGAGAACTATAATAACAAACCCACACACAGACTGGCTTGTGCGTATGAATTGTGGACAGTTCTTTAAATTAAATCAAAATTAACACAAAAGCTAAACTTTATTGAATGGGGTTCATGTGAGTAAACGAATAATCCTAAATTGGCTTGATGTGTTATGACCAATGAACCATGCCACTGTAATGTAAGGAAAATGCATGAGAGCAATGCCCATTGTGACATAAAGCCTATCCTACTGACACTCACCACCTTACAATAGTTTACACTCAACTTTCTCTTTTTATTTACTTAAAACAGTTTGTCCTTCTACATAAATACTTTCTAAAATTAAGTTAAAAAAACAACAACAATAGTGCTTAAACAACCAAATATCTGAACTAGTAACTACAAGAATCTACTACCTTAGTATTAACTACAAAACCAAGGACAAATGGAGTACTTTTCCATTTGTTCAGTCACTTAACCTTTTAACCCTAACCTACTCTCTGGGGTTAAACGGTTATTTGTCAACAGGAAAGTCAATGTGAGGGTCAGCCGAGGTGTTTTCAAAGCATGAAGATTATGCCTATAGGGCGCTCCAAAATATTTGTTTGAGAGGGACAGATCATATCTCCATTTTTCCATTATATTTAACTTTTTTTTTGTATAAATAAAGATTTTTGATGAAGTTATAGAATTAAATAAAAGGGTAATCTAATGCTTAGAAGACTGCTACACTTGCAATCATCCATTTTAGTGCAGTGTCTGTCACAAAGCAGCATTTTGTGGCTGTAACTGCAGAGTCTCAGTCTGTCCTTGTTAAAACAAGTATTTTAAGGAATTACTATTTAAAAAGATAGTATAATTTAGATTATGTAACTTTAAAAGTTAACATTACACTAAAAAATGGCGGAAAATTAAACGGTAGGAGGACGAATCTTAAAATGTCTCATTTGGGTGAAAAAAGACGAGGTAGAAAAAAAAAGGAGTCTCAAAATTTACCAGAAAAAGAATTAAAATAAGAGTGTTTTATGTATAACGAATGTGAAAAACTGGACAGCAACGACGATGCGGTAAAGGTCACGTTCTCCCATCCTGCGTCACATTTTCCTGATCTGTAGACATCACGGCGATTAGCCAATAGGAGACCGAGAAGACGAAGAGCCACACCCACAACAGGAGGCAACAGGAAGAGAATCCACAACTGTGAACATTTGACGCATTCTATTTAATGTCATGATTCAAAGTTGCTCAGATTTGAAGGGAAACTGCAACACATAAATACCAAAAATTGATATATAGTTATTCAAAGTAGGAACGAAATTCGACCAGTTTATTTTAACTGCATTTTTCGTGTCTCATCCAAGTTATTGAGCGTAAAACCAAGCAACATTGATGAACGTGCTCCTAACGTTTGTGTGGCAATCGTTATTGGTATAGTTTGCTTTGAACCTGATTTTAGGGGATTGCGAGGACAAATATAAATCACAAACTGAAAATAATTCGAAACTACGGTGGCAAACCGCATAAAAAAACAAGGAAATTCGTTTAAAGGGAACATACTAAGCATAATATGAACAAGTCTAAACACCAAAGCGAAGGCCACAGTATGGTTACCCACCTTATGTAACTGTCGTGATGCGAAGACTAACGCTGCTGCTGACAGAGTGAGACCAAGCGGCTCAAGGTGATCTCCCTTTAGTTCCTCGTTGAGAGGAACTACTTTACGAGGATGCTGAGACATATCCCTCCGACCGAATAACACCGTGCACGTAAACAAAATGGTTGTTCATTTACCTTCCGCACTCACGTAAATCTTCATGTAAGGTACATAACATGTTTGCTTTAAGGATGGGTGGGTGAAAAGGGGAAAAAATGGTTAAAACAAAGATCGACGCGGAGGAATACGGAAGATCGTGCTAGAGCTGGTATGCTAGGTTAGGGAGCCAATGGGTATGCGTGAATGCACCAGAAGGAAAAAATGCGGCATGTCAACTCTTTTGTAGTTTAAAAACGTGCTAATGAGACAAAAGGACGTAGTTATGAAAACGGCGCCTTCCTATCATTATCATTTATCACTAACGACTAATAACGACAGAGGTCCGCATCTATATTGCGAGGGAGGTTGAAAGCATCATTGTGCGAATGTGAAACTTGTACATCATTTCCATATTATAACTCACGACGACTATTCTAAAAATTCAAAAGTCACGAAGAAGCTCCAAAACCACACACACATTGATCACGAATGACTGCATTCATTATTTTGTATTCAGTCCAAAAGGCTGCACAATACAAAGGGTGAATGGGTGGAATCTCTCAGAGAAGAATGCAAGCTAACATCGTCATCTAGTGGTGACTAATCATCCATGCGGCAGCATGTTTTTTTGTGAACATGCATGACCACAGATGCTTGGCTGAAATTCATTTAATACATTTTTCACAACTTTTAGGCAAAGTTATTAAAATATCAAGGCTTACCTAGGCTTTAATACTGCAAACAGAGCTATTGTTTGCACACTACTCTGTATATCAAATTTAACAGTTAAATTATTTTTAATGCATTAAAAATCATATTCACACATCCAATGTTCAGTGCCTTAAAGATGAATAAATAAATAAATAACATGTAGTGTAGTTTTAGTATAAATTGTTTTAGTTCATATCTGCTCTTAGCGTGTTGGCTCAACTTTGATCTACCTTTGTTTTGGCTGATGTTTCTAAAATGCCACAGCCTGTTCTTTTATCCGTCTATTTATGCTGGTAATTGATTTGCCATAGTGGTGCCTGAACGGAGTGGTCAAAAGTCAAGCAAAATGATTCATATAAGTATATATATTTATATTTAAATGACATTTTAAAAACAGATAAGCGGTTGGATGTCTCAGTTGGCTGCATGAAGGACAGGTGCATGAAAAATCAGTGTTCATTTCCTTGGGGCACGATGAGCTTCATCCAGTGAGGGTCCTTGGGCAAGACCCTTCGTGCTATTGCCTATTTATGTAGCCACAAGGGGCCCCAAGTCTGGGCCCCCCTGTGCTGGTCCCCAACCTGGATTAGGTACAGGGTTGTGTCAGGAAAGGCATCCGGCGTAAAAATGTCTGCAAAACTACCTGCACAAATCAGTGGAAGTGGATTCACTGTGACGCTCCATGACAGAATATGTTTAAAGGTGAACAATGGTAGAGGAAAAAAAGGTCACTGTTCTTCTTTTCTTTTTCAGCAATGTTTATTTCTAATACACTTTTTAACCCCTTGATACTGGAATTCATTTCCTGCTATATAAAAAAAAATGACATATGTCTTTGCTTTCATGTAGATACGTAATTTTGGAGACAAAGTGGTCTGATAATTATTTGCATCAGTAGATGTTAAGGGGTTAAATGTCTACATTTCTCATCCCTTATTACTTGTAAAAGTAGCAGACCTTTGAAAGCCAACAAATCTATAAAAACAATGGAAACAATATTAAGTGGTCAGTCTTAATTAAAAATTTTTAAGATTTACTATACTATTGTCATAGTGGTTTCCCAAAGAAGTAGTGAACAGTTGGTTTATCTCTGACATAGATATTAAATCTCCAGTAAAATTTGATTTTATGTAAACTGGTACAGAGTCTATATGTTAGCACTGACTAGGTCCATATACGTTTGTGTACCATTCCTTTTTTTTCTTACCTGCTGACACCTCCAGATGTGGCACTGCTACTTCCACTTCCCATGCTGTCGGCTCACTGGCTCTTTAACTGCCTCTGCCTAGAATCACAGCACTGCACCATGTAAACCCATTTGTCCAGGTGAGGAACAAGTTACTTGTGAAGGTCTGTCTGTCCACCAGTGACGCTACTAGCATTAATCACAGCTAAACCCCAAGGCCACGAGGTACAAATGAGACAATGTGCTCAGATAAATCTCATTTAAGCAGATACAATGCCTAATGCCTCACACCCCAACACAATATAACACAAATGCAATAAAGATGGTAACAATAAATAAAATAACACGTATAAATACAAAAGCAATACTAGATGTAAATATTAAGTCCTTACCCCAAATCACACACAAAACAAATTAATGGTTTGTGTTACATTAAATAAAGTGAATGGGCTTTTATATTGAAAAATGAAGGACATGAACATGTTTGCCTGCTTTGATAATAAATATAAGACTGGGGTGCACAAAGAAGCCGGAAAACTGCCTGATTATAAGTCATAAATTAAGTTTCCAAAAAGGTGTAGGATTAAAAAAAAGGAGTCAAAATGAGACGTATTGTTTATTTCTTTATTTTATTCAAAAATGTATGGTGAGAGTTTTCAATCAGCTGGTTATTAATCTGATAGCTCTTAAACTGATACCTTGAGACAAGGAGGGTAAATACTGATTAGCACGCTAGCTTGATGACCGTTATGTCATGAAGACACAGTGACACAGTGTTTTATTCATTTGATGAGTTCACCTTTATAAACTGTGCTGAAATATGAGTAAACATGCATAGAATGTTGCATTAGGGTGTTTTTATTATTGCTGCAGAACAGTTGCTGCGTATTGTGAAAAGCCAATTCTGGCATTGACTGGAGCTTTTTTTAGAGCCTTAGACAATGGCTTACTGATTTGGTTTGTTTAATTTTATTATTATATCATATATTTTGCCTTGACATAAACGACAAACACTAACCAGACATCTCTACCAAAGCACAATAGCATCAAATAACCAAACTTGCATAACCACACACACAACACAAACACACTGTCAGAGGCAGGAACTGAGCAGAGCCATTTTAACTTCTTATTTCTCAGCAGCAGTGCAGTCAGCTGCGAGTCACATGACTGGCTTGCCTATTCTTACTGAGCATGCCCAGAGCCCTCAGTGTTGTCAGGCAAAATATAAGAGAACAGCGAGAGCAGAGATCTGCAATAGATAAACACACAGACTCACACACAGCAGCTGGCTTGCCTGCAGATACGCATCGAGGGGCGGACAGAGTCATACTGTCGGACCGTTTTCTCTTCATGCTCCTCTTTCCCATTTCAACGGACTTGATGTCATCTATCATTTCAGAGGAAAGCAGTCCCTGAGAGAGAGGGAGACAGGTGTGCCCTTAAAGAGGGGTAGCAGCTGAGGCAAGGACAGCATCCGAGTCTCCATCCTCTCTGGAGGTAAGTATGGATGGATGCTGGCGGGGATGCAGAGCGTAGGGGGAGGGGAGAGCTCGGCTGGCTGAATCTGTATTTGTGCTAAATAGTGATCAGAGGAGAAAGAGGAATCGGGGTTGGGGGGTTGTCAATCTGTGTGTTTGGATAAGGGGGAGGGGAGGGGGGTCTATTGGTATGTCAGATGACAGAGGCTCGGAGATGGCGGAGGATGGAGATGCTAGCAAACAGAACGGCAACATGACCATGGAGAAAAGGGCTGGAGCGGAGGCAGAAGATGTGTTTGTGATGTGGGAGCAGGAGGGTGCAGCAGGCGATGGGAAGGATGTCTTTAAAAAAGAGCAGCAAGCATTGACAATACATACCAATCTCATTTTTCATCTTATTAATTGTTAGAAAATGGAAAAAATGTACATTTTGTTTTAATCTTGAGTGACATAAATGCCTTTTAGCAAATTTGAAGTCCAGTCCAATAATACTAAGCTATGTTGGTATACAGTGCTAGTTTGTTTGCACCTTATTATTCTTTTCTTTGCTGAAATCTTTATCATCCTTTTATTACATAATAATATGATGTCACTCTTCCCCAATTGTAGACAGTAAGACCAAAACATAAACAGTTAATTTGACTTACTTCTACCACAAAAAAGATAATGTGCACATCCACAGGTCAGCTTGTCTTCTTGTGTTTATTTATCTTATTTATGAGATAGTGTCCTTATTTGAAACCATAATTTCTTTGTTTTTTTGGTTCATTTAGAAGCAAACATTTCAGTTTTTATGAAACATTCTTTTTTCAGTGGCTACAGTTTGCCTTGTTGTTCCAACCCAAGAAATTTTGACATATTTCTGTTCTTTTTTTAACGTTGTGCTCAGATATCAGTGAATGTGTTGTTTTCCTCTGTACATTTGAAAGATTGGTGCTTTGGTATTAATAGATGAAGTTTCAAGGAGGAACAAAAAAAAAAAAACAGATCCAAACAAAGAACTGGAGGCATCCTGAGCACTGAAAGTACAGCACATATCTCCCACACATTCTCTCTACAGTGATTAATGCCAGTCTGAAAGGAGGCAGAGATGGCTGTTGCTAGGATACATGGCAAGGTGAAGTGCATACGATTTAAAGAAAGAAAGAGGAGGGCACTGCTGACAGAGCATGGCATCACTGGCAATGGCCTTTTGTTTTCTGTTTTTCTTTCTTTGCTGAATTTTATTTGGATTTCCTTATACAATTTTGGACAAAACACAGCAGACGGTTTCCTTATTTGTCTCTACTTTTACCTGGAAACAGGATGCAATGGTTGGCAGTAATCAAAGGCCCAAACCTGTCTGAGAGAGCCCTATGAACAGCAGACCCAATGGTAAGACAGCTGGGATCCTATTGGTGTAATCATTAATTCTGACTAATCTGTGTTATACTAAGTTACTGTGTTATTATTAGGTAAAATGTTACCGCTTCATCCTGGGTTAATTTAAAAAGAAAAATACCTGTGAGCAACACCTGACCTTAAGGTTGAATGCTTAACTGGAAATAACATTAATCAATTTTAACATTTAAAAATCAATTTTTAAAGGCAGGTATTCTTTTAAAGGCACAGACTATTCAGTTCTATTCAAAAAATGTGTGACGTTGAATCTTTCTGAGAGATGGTTATGTAATGCAGTGTTTTTAAAGCCAGTGAACAGACAGCTAAATAAGGAATTGAGCGATGAAAGAATGTCTAAATAAAGAAAAAAAGAGGATGCATTTCTGTTCTGCAGCATTCTAATGTCTTTTTTAACAATGTGTGGGCCCACAGGACATCAAAGGCCAGTGCTGGACAGACGAGGAGTCCGACGGGGAGACCGAGCCAGAGCAGTTCCTTTATGGTATCCAGGTACCAGTCCTTTGTGTTTAAGCTGCTGTTGTAGATCATCATGTTACAAAACACAATCTAAATCGTATCACATTTGTTTTACATTTGTATTATTTGTGCCTCTTTTTAAAGATAATCGACTGTAAGATCTGAAGTTATCATGGGCCAGTCTTAGAATAGTTTTGAATTTTATGAACATTTAAGAAAGCCAACATGTCATAAACGTACACAAATATTGTATGTTTTCACAACACTATTTATTATTCACTCCTTCCACTCTGTGCCTCCTTTTGAATTAATTTCCAGTGCCAACACACAGTGTCACATCTTATCTCATAAAGTGGACTTCTTACCCCCCAAAATCAGATCTTAATCTTTTAGTTATCCTTATCTGCCAAGTTTCGTGATTGAAATGTAAATCCAGTAAATCTCATTTCAGTGAAGTTAGAGAAAACATGAAAGCAGCAGCAGGAGATAAGAACTGAAGTGTGGTGTTTGCGCTACACACTCTGCGCTCAGCAAACTCAGTCTACAAGACTTTAGAATCCTCTGCTTTTTTTCACACTTACTGTATATATTGACACAAAAGGTGAAATATTTTTGGGATCATCTGCCCATATGTATTTCCCCCTAAACGTGTCACGTTTTCCTCCTAGTTTTTCAATCCCACGTAACTTTTGAGTTTTGCTCTGGTTTTCTTGTCGATCCACTCAGATGCAAATCACGTTTATGGGGATTGTTTTTGTGGCATTTTTTATATCTTGGCCCTGAAGTGCAAATCCCATAAAAAAATCACTAAACACATAAACGAAAAAAAAAACATTTTGGAAAAACTAAATAAAAAATGTTCAAAAAATGAAACACAATGAGAAACCAGAGAAGGTAGGCACTATGGGACATGGTTAATTGGATGATGATATGCAGTATCGCGCCATTACAAATAACTCTCAGTTTAAATGATGGGCAAACATCATCTAATCATCATCTACTTTTGCTTTGCATAATGTTTTTGTCTTTATTATTGAAATCGTTAAAGGAAGGTACTACGGGACATCACTGAATGGATGCTGATGTTTCACCATTATTTCAACCAAAAGTTATTTGACATAAAGCGATACTGAATATCATCATCCAATCAGCCATTTCTCATAGTACCTACCTTTTCCAGTTTCTCATTGTTTTTCGTTTTTTAGCATTTCTTTTTTTCTTCTTCTAGAAATTACTTTGTTTTCCAAAATGGTTTTTGTCTTTTACATTTTACGCTTCGAAAAAAGCTCAAAGGAAGATTGCAGTGTCTTTTAACAGAGAGCGCAGTGGAAAAACCTTGCTGCAGATTTGTAGACAAACTTTTGGAAAGTTGTGACATTTTGTGTCTTCAAGAGACATTTAATTCTAAACAAGACCTACAAAAATTGAACTTCTTGAATTCTGACTTCTATGGTGTTGGAGAGTCTACCACCAACCTCAGTGCAGCAATAGTTAGAGGGAGGATACCAGAGGGTGTGACTATTTTGTGGAGAAAACAGCTTGACCCACTGATCAAAGCTATAAGGCTATATGAAGACTGGTGTATTGCACTACACTTTGGTCAAAACAAGAACAAATTTATTCTAAGGAATATTTACACACCATATGAATGTGCTCAAAAACGAGGATGAGTTTTTAAGTAAGCTTGGTTTTATTGATTCGTTAATACAAAACAGCCCCACTACCAGCGAATATGTTGTTGGGGATATGAGTGCTGATGTTATAGACAGTGGGTCTACTTTTGCCAATTATTTGTGTGAATTTTGTTTAGATAATAATCTTATATTTTCAAGTAAGACTCTTTTACCTCTCGATGGTTTTACTTACATAAGTGAGGCATCGGCATACTACGTAATGGTTGGATCACTGTGTTAGTACTGCAGATGCACATTACTCACTGAGTATGATGAGCATTTTATACAGTGAAACTATGACTGATCATATCCCTTTTACATTGTCAAATAATTGTGAGCACTTACCTGCTCTGTTGAGAAACATTATTGTAAAAATGAATACATTAGATTAGGCATCTATTACAGAAAGGGAAATACTGAGCTATTATGCCCAGACAGATAAATCCTTGAGCAGCATACATCTTCCTAAAGATGCTATTTGGTGCAGTAATGCTAATTATAGTGATGCTACACACAGCAAGAAGCTTTGTGTCATGTACAATGACATAATCAACTCCTTATATGAGACCAGTAAGCCTCTCTACATTCCTAAACAAACAAAGAAAAAAAATAAAGCCCGGATGGAATGTTGCTGAATATTGTGCTGGAGCCAGATATGCATTTCATTCATGGGTAGAAGTGGAAACCAAAATAACAAAATCATTTTAACACTCACCAATAAGGTACAGCACCTTTAGATACCAGTCCCCTATTTGGAGGTTTTGGTATTGTCGCCTTTGAAGTCTTTTAGTTGGCAATAGTTTGTCTTTTTTTCTTCTTTGTTCTTGTTTTTTTTTTTTTGTTTTTTTTGTTTTACCATTCTAAGTCTTTTTTTCCCCTCTGCTGTAAGTTGCTATGGTGACAAACACATTTCCCACGTGTGGAATCAATAAAGTATTTCTGATTCTGATTCTGATTTTTTAAGTTTATGATACTTGGTAATTTTATGTCATTGTTTTCATACTTGTAATATGATGAATGCTTTCATTTTTATTTTTATTCTTATGTCTTTTAATTGTTTTGGGCTTATTGTGGCAAATGGATCTTGAGTCTGTAATAATTAACTTCTTCTTTTAAGCTTTGTTAACAGGTTGATCATGTTATCATTTTTATACACCAGTTAAATTCGTGGAAACTTTACACTCTTTGGTTGGCTCATAAGTCCACTTGTGGCTTTCCTGTCAAACATCAAACTCTAAATTCTCTTGAAGGTTTCAGAAGGGCATGTGTCTGCTTTTCTTCTCTCTTGGGTGTGACTTAACACACACATCTAAGTACTCCAGAACCCAAAAATTATAAAAAAAAAAATAAAAGTAGATGAATAGACTTTCTGATTTTAAATGACTTTGAAGACCCTGTTCAGAGTTTACTTTGTAGAAAAGAAACAAAGAGTACACATTTTACACAGACTGTATGTTCTTTGGGGCTGTGAGATCTCAGATGTATATTTGTGACAAAAATCTTGACAACTATTGAGAACTCATTCACTGCTATAACTGTGACCAGTGCTGCTTGTTGCAGGGGAGCTGTGCTGCTGACCTGTACCGCCATCCGCAACTAGATGCAGACATTGAAGCTGTGAAAGACATCTACACAGACAGCGCCATTTCTGTCAGGTACCACACGGCCACTACACCAACACACACCAACTATTCCAAAAACTTCAAAGAAATAATCAAGCTGTGCCATTTCAAGATCTACCAGCTGTAGTTTATTTAAAGGGCCTATATTATGCTTTTCTTAAGCCTTTCAAAATAAACTATATCCATATGTATGATAATATATCGCATTTGGCACACTAAAGAACGCTTTTTTAATGAAATATGAGTTATCTTTTCTGCCTTTTTTCCTACCTGGAAGTAACGGCGCCTCGATCTCTGAGGTACCGCCTTTCAGAAATGCGTGAATGGAATAAAATACCCCTTTGGGATTGTTTTTTTTAGATAATTAACATTATAAAAACACTTAAAAGCAAAAAAAAAGTTGATTTAGCATGATATAAGCCCTTTAAAAAGCTGCAAGAGAGAACAAGTCCAAATTCTCTCATCAGTTGAAATGTTAAAAGTAGGATCTTTTCTGACTCATGGTATGATAATTGGTCTGTCTTTGTGCCTCTGTGCAGGGAGTATGGAACCATCGACGACGTGGACATCGATCTTCACATTAACATCAGTTTCTTAGATGTGAGTCAGCATTTTCCTTTCAGTACAAATACCTTCTCTGACTTTGCCTAATATTATTTTTACTTTGACATTTTGTAAAGGACCAATGCATCCAGTGCTCATAAGTTATTTATGAGGTGAGAAATGGCTCTAATTAGGCTGCTCACTGGCTGTCTCTCTGTGTCTTTCTCAGGAGGAGGTTGCAACAGCATGGAAAGTCATCAGAACAGAGCCTATTATTCTGAGACTTCGCTTTTCTCTTTCTCAGTACCTTGATGGACCCGGTGAGTATAGATATCAATAAGAATGTTAGATTATTTGAAAAAGGGCATTACATAACTGTGCTGCTCTCTGAGCGTGTGTGGTCACAAGGTTCTGTGTTTATGAGAGGGATGCCGAAAAAAAAGTGTCTGTGTGTATCCATCCACTGAGTAAATATGTCCTTTATTTATGTTCACTCAGAGCCATCAGTAGAAGTATTTCAGCCTTCAAACAAAGAGGGCTTCAGCCTCGGCTTGCAACTTAAAAAGTAAGTGATTGCATGACTTATAAGTGCACTAACTTTATTACATATTTAAATTTCAGGGTGCCAATTAAAGTCTTTATTTGCACAATTGCAAAATCTTATATTTAGTTTTTGCTTTGCAGGGGACATGTTTGGGTCTCTTTGTGCCTAAAAGCATCTATTTAGTCAGCCTTTTAAAATTTAGTTGGAGTAGAACATCATAGAACACATTTTTCATAAAAATGTTCAACTTTGAAACATTTACCAAATTCACAGCTTAGTTTAAAAAAAAAAAGTTCATAATAGTTTTTATAATATAATAGTTTTAAGTTTTATGTGTCATCTTTTGCATTTTCACCCATTTTTTCCCCCTATTGTCAAATTTAAACTTTATTATTGTAAAGTATTATTTTTTTTCTATAAGTTTAGTATAATATAAACTTCTTAAAAAACACTGTGGAAAGACAGATTTTATCTCCAATTTGGACACTGCTTTAAAAGACAAATAAACTGCATTTTGATTAAAAAGCATAGTCAATATGACTACTTTAAAAACTAGGAAGTGCATTAATTGTGATGAGATGGCATCCAGAGGAGGGGCCTCAGCCCCAGCTATATGATGTGGTATGTGGAGGTGTGATCTCTGCTTAATATGCATGAGCCCACAAACTTCTCATACATGCTTTAAAAAAAGTGAACATTAAAAAATTCACTTTTTTTGGATAATATCTTGCATCTTTAATTTAAAAAAGATCCAAAAAAAGAAAGGAGAAATAAAGCGAACCTCTTTTGTTTTAAATCTCTCATTGAAGAAAAGAGGTGGACTCCATTGTCTCTGTTTTAGCTTGACTAACACTTACCTGAGCATGTCTGTTTTTAGTCCGCCATTAGATGTTGAGTAATCAGCTTGGCTCCCTTTTTTGTGATGTGACAGGATCCTGACGACATTCACCTCCCAGCAATGGAAGCACCTCAGTAATGAGTTCCTCAAGGCCCAGCAGGAGAAGAGGCACAGCTGGTTCAAAGCCGGAGGAACCATCAAGAAGTTCCGAGCTGGGCTTAGCATTTTCTCCCCCATTCCCAAGTAAGTCCTTTTTCTACAGCTCTGTACAACCAAAAGTCTGATTCATCGATGCAGAAATTATACATTTTTTAGATATTTTCTACATTTCCTAACTTTTACACACTTGATGTTTTTTTGCGTTAATTTGTAATTCTTGTTTTTGTTTGTTTTGTGCAGCATTTCACACTTACCATTGTATTCATAAATGAAATTTTTTTAACTGTATATTTATTTAATAATTTGGTAGTTGTTGGTTTTCTATTAAGAAGAATATATTTTAAATGGGACACATTATTGTTAACACGCAAAGTTTTACAATGCAGTCTGTGCTTAAATCACACAATGTTCTCATTAGCATATGCGTCGTAAGTAATATTAATGAGGAGTGCTAAATTGAAGGTGACACCTGACAGCTGCAGTGATGAGCGCACAAAGGTCAATTTTAGTAATGATTAAAACAGTAAACCAGGAGATGCAACAATGCCATAACAAGCAGGCCTGTTGATGTTCGTAGGTCTGCAAACCTAAATACAAAACAAGTGAAGCGTGTTTTTCCTGACAACACAGGTCATTTTAAAAAAGACCTTTAATGTTAGGGACAAAGTCAGTCATTAAAGCTAAAATAGAGTTTAAAGCACAGTAATTTTTCTCTTTGTAAGTTTGTTGGAAAACTATGTGGCTTTGCTCTTTAGACTAAACATATTCATTTTTTTAAAAGTCAATGAGGAAGATACCTTAAAATAACTAACATTCAATCCATTTCTATACAACCCTGCAATAGTGGTGTAATCCAAAGAATTCAAAGCAAAAAACATGAAGAAGGAAGTGTGCCATCCTTCCTTTTCTCAGTCTTGTGCATCTGTAAACAGCAAAGGAGAGAGCCGATGGAGATGAGGATGATAAACTTTAAAGCTTCACATTTTGAAGAAAAAAGGACAACAAACAAACAGAATGGAAATAAAGAGCAGCAAAAAGTATGTTACAGTTTGAATCTACTGTTTGTAGTTACAGTAGATTGCAGTTAATTGTCTATTAAGTCAGTTATTGAAATAAATGTGTCAAAAAACTGACTTATTTTACCATCACCAGGCGATTTTTAAGAAAGACATTTTTATAATAAACTGCAAAACCCTACTTATCTCTACTAGTTTTTGGAAAAATGTCAAATTTTACTAATAAACTTTTTCTTTTAAAGCAAAAGTTCTTTTTTTTATTTAATCAAAAATAGATTGATAGAAAGACAAACTATTGTAGAGAAGGCAAAGAAAAAAATCTCATGGACTACAGTGCAGATTAAAAAAAAAAAAGAAATGACAGAAATCCCTACAGGGAGAAATGCTCTTTTCATCTTCTGTCTAACTATCAAATGCTTTGACAGTTATGCATGCTTAATGTTTAAATTCAGACATACCCCGCAGTGGTCTGTGCTTTGTTGACATCAACAGGGTACATGTGCAACCCACTGAGAGTAATGTCTTCAGAAAAAACAGCTCTTAACATTGTGTGACTGAAGATGCTGTCCAAACTCTTCAGAGGTCTGATCTGCTCTCAGTGCGGCAGGATGGATGAGCAGAGTTTGTTTTGTTTCCAACAAATGTCCTTATGCATTTACTGTACATAAGGAGAACGTTCTGTGAAAACACATTTCAGTTATATTTTAGCTGACAGGATTTATTTCCTGCAACATCGCTGTAAGCGCAAAATGTGCTTTGACCACAATCCTCCCACTAAGTGCTGTTTTGATGATTGTTTAGACAACAGTGCCTGTTCCAACTCTTCGTATCTGATGTGTATTTTTGTCTTTGTCAGGTCTCCCAGTTTTCCTCTGATCCAAGACACAGTTTTAAAAGGGAAGCTGAGTGTTCCTGAGCTGAGAGTGACGCGCCTAATGAACCGCTCCATCTCGTGTACCATGAAAAACCCTAAAGGGGAGCTCTTCAGCTACCCACCAAATAGCCAGGTTAGGACCCAAATATTAAATTCATTTATAGATTTTCCTTCCTTCCTTCACCCATTAGTCGTCATTGTGCTTGATTGTAAAGTGCACTCAAACAGACTTCTGTATGCTATTTGTGCTTCTTTTCTGTTTTAATCCACTCTGACCCCCCCAGTTTCCCACATCCTGCACTGTTCACACCTGAGCCTTTCCCCAACCTTACCAGAGCATTGCTGGTGTGCCCTTTCCCATAATGCTTTGTCTTCACTTGACTCATCAGACTGTGGCTGTCCCAGCGGCCAGGGCCCCAGCGCAGATTACCACGAGGCAGCTGATTGAATTGTTTTTTTCATCCCAGGCGGGCGGACACTGCAAGAACATCCCTACTTTGGAGTATGGCTTCTTGGTGCAGGTTAGATCTCTGGGAGGCAATAGTTCATTCACCAAGACGAGTGTGATTCTGCTTTAGTTACTGAACTCTAGACTGAAGTCAGCCTGAAGATGCGAACTAGTGTTGATTGTGTGGCTCCGGACTGAACCTGCAGTCTTTTTTTTTTCATTCTACAGTTCCACAGCAGAATAAAACCATAGAAAGGAGCTAAATTTAACTCTCCTAGATTTAGCCAAAGTATTTTTAGTGCTGGGAATACATTAGTGCTTTGGTTATATCTGGGATCTCCACTGTGCTTTTCTCCTAACAGATAATGAAGTATTCAGAGCAGAGAATCCCCACTCTGAATGAGTACTGTGTGGTCTGCGACGAGCAGCACGTCTTTCAGAACGGATCCATGCTGAAGGTATTCTGACTGGACAACAACATGGATATTTGATAGATTTGTTGATTTTAAAGAAAAATTATGAAGAAAAATCTACAAAATGACAATCTCCTTCAGGGATTTCCTCTTGCTGATTGATTTTCATGTTTTATCGCTCTATAACTGAGAAAATTGAATTTTTATCATATGACAGCAGAAACTACATTTCCAGTTGGGGTATTCAGATTTTTTTCCTTTATTTGTCTATGCAGCCTGCTGTGTGCACTCGAGAACTGTGTGTATTCTCCTTCTATACTCTTGGAGTGATGTCAGGAGCTGCAGAGGAAGTAGCCACTGGAGCAGAGGTGAAAAAAAATGCACAAAAATGTCTCCCTTCTTAACAAAAACAATATTTTTTTTATTTATTTTTTATTTTTCAATTATTGTTCTGGAAGAACAATTCCATTTTACTGTATCTTCTGCCAAAAGTATCAAACGTGAAATGTCGACTTCCTCCCTTCCAGGTTGTGGATCTACTTGTGGCGATGTGTCGAGCTGCTCTGGAGTCGCCCCGTAAGAGCATCATCTTCGAGCCCTACCCATCTGTTGTTGACCCCAATGACCCTAAGACTCTTGCATTCAACCCAAAGGTCAGCATCTTTATTGGCTCAGAATTACTTGCTAAATCTATTTTGATCCTATTTTACGCCATTTAAACAAAATCGAACTCCATGCTTAAGCAAAACAACTTTTGGTGTCAATCAATTCATGAAATTAAATTAAACGTCAAAGATAAAAATGGCACAAGTAGAAGTTAATCTCTTTCAGACCTGAAGGTTAATTTAAAAACACCTTGGCAAATCTAAAAGTGTCCACTAAAACGTTATCCCTCTCAAATTAATGAAGAAACTATAGAAACTACAGAATTTTACACATGGGCAGTAATTTAGAGAACAAGTTTGCTTAACGTTTGCTTTAAAAAAAAAAAAAAGATGTTCTCTGGTGCCTCATGCATGACTAGTGAAACCTCCTGAAAGATTGATTAAGTCCTGAAAAGCTAAATAAATCATCAAAGCCCTCCTGTGTTGAAGTTGTTTTTGACCTGTTTTTGTTGCTTCCTCTCCCACCGCGTGCAATCAATGTTTGGATCGACAAATGAACACAGAAGAAGAATTATGAAAGACTCCAGAAAGCTCTAGACAGTGTCATGTCTATTCGGGAGATGACCCAGGTATGATGGCATCATGGGGAGCAGGAGGCTTTGTATGCTGCAGGAGAATATTGTTGCTTATTTTAATCATATTTCACAAATAAGCTGTCTTTTCTTTCTTTTATAAATGCTATTATTTTAAAAGTACCAGGACTATTACATAATATTCACTGTTCAAGTATCCATTGTAACATGAGTGTGCTTTGTCAAGGGGTCATACCTTGAAATAAAAAAACAGATGGACAAGCTGGACCCTTTGGCCCATCCCCTGTTACAGTGGTGAGTCAATCTGGTTTATACTCTTTCTCATACCAACAAAATCTGACTTGATATCAGAAGAACACATTTTTAAACTTTTGCAAACATTGAAGCAGTGTAACTGATAAGTAATTGTGTAATCTGCTGCCATTTTCTGGGAAGTTGTTTCAACTGAGGGAAATGGAGGCGTAAACAAAAGTGTTGACCTGCGCTCTGCTGCAGTAGCTGTAGTAACACGCTTTTTAATTAAAAATATTAAAATACATGTTTTGATAAATGAGGAGAAGTAAAAAATAAAATGCAGTTGGAAAAAGCTTGTAGTTGTTGGCGCGCCAGAGGCTCCCTGCCTCCACTTGCAGACAAATAGATCCATGTACGTCTTTTTTTTCCTTATCTGAGCTGGCATCTGGTTCAAAACTGTTCGGCTGGATGGCTCTGATATTGCTCACCATATTTGTTTCACTGAGTAATGTTAGGTTGGGGGTGTGTGACACTGTAAGATAGCGGGACAAAGTCTAAAAAAAAGGATGATGGGAAATGAGTTTGACGACGATGGAAAATGAGCTTACTCTGCCCCAACAGTCCCGTCCTAATCTTAGACACAAATTTGTGATGAACTTCTGCCTCTCTGCAGAAATATGTCCTAGAAAATGACAGGTTATTGACATTGGCTAATAACGGCATAATCATAATTAAAAGACCATTGAAAACGCTTTTAAAATAGATCAAAGATTGGAGTGGGTCTTTAACTGTACATTATAGAAAATATTATTCCTTTAGTTCTACTTTTATGAATCCAAACTTTTAAAAGAGTGAAAACATTGACAGTAAAACAATGAAATGTTCAGAGCCTTCTGTGTCTTTGCAGGATTATTTCCAGCAACAGGTCTCATATCGTCAAGCTGCCTCTCAGCAGGGTAAGACACAGCACCACCTCAACTCCTCCCAAGTCATTGAGAATTTGATTTAATCTGACTTGTTATCTCTTTGTCTGACAGCAACTGAAATTCATGCACACCTCCCACCAGTTCCTGCTGCTCAGCAGCCCCCCAGCTAAAGAAGCTCGTTTCCGCACTGCCAAAAAGCTCTATGGCAGCACCTTTGCCTTTCAGTAAGTTTAAAATAAGTGTTAACTTTGGAAATGTAATTTGTCGTTAAAGATTTGAGCCTAAAGAGTTTTTACTGCTTTACTTCTGACCGAAAATATTTTTCTAAATATATTAATATTCCCAATAATTCTAGAGATAAAATACATTATTATAACTTGCAAAGGTGCTTTGAAAGTTAAGGATTGGAGTGCTACCCAAAGCCAAACATGAAGTTATCTCTGTAAAACACCAGGTGATTGTTTTGTGGATGGTTGGGACCGCTCTTGCAGATTTAATGGAACCATCACAAAGAGGAGCAGAGAGAACTGGTCGTTCTCTTGGACAGAGAAAGCACCGTCCTCAGCCAGCTCTCAGAGCCAGCAGTACTTGTGAGATAGAGATTTGTACAGTAGCAGATGGGACTCTGCTGAATATTTTAGATACACACGACCCATCTGGGCACTGGGAATGCGGCTAATGTACAAGAACTGCAAACGCTCTGTCACTTTATGCTGGGTAATGCTTCAGATTTAACAAATCTGAACAAAACATGCCAAACATTTAATTAAATCTGGCTGCCATCACTTTATAAAGCTATAAATAAAAATAAATAAAGCAAAAACTTTCAAGAGGCTCAATCACAACTCTTTGATAAGTGAAAATCGGAACTTTATCATGTTTTTTTTCCTTGATGTAAAGAAGAATCAACCTAATTTCGATTATTTCGGTAATTGCATTGCTTTTAAAAGTTCTGTGATTGTTCAAAAACCTTGTTTTATGTCTTTTATTGTTAAAAAAGAGTTTCCAGTTTTCTTTCTATTGTAAAATTAGTCAAGATTTACAGACAGTAATATATATTTTTTATGTTGTCTTATATCAGTTTTCACTAATCAATTTTACTTACTGAAATAATACACTTGGCTTATGAGTGGAAGGGGAATGTTTAAAAAAATAAACTTCTGTTTCTTTTTGCTGCAAAAAATATTAGAACATCAAAGTCAAAGCTTGCATCTTGAGATCTAGGTCATTTCTGAATCTGTAAATTTGCTAATATCTTTCTTTCTCTGTACATTCTCTAGCGGTTCTCACATAGAGAACTGGCACTCTGTTCTGAGAAACGGACTTGTCAATGCCTCATACACCAAACTTCAGGTATGTAACTTTGGCAGTGTGCTGAAGAACTTTGAATGAATTATCCTTGATGGTAAAATGTCTGTTACACAAAGCCAGGCTGCTGATTCATGATTCATTTCTACAGTTAGTGGGTGCCAGGGTTTCTTTTATAAGCTTTGCAAAGGAATTTTTGCAAGCAGTAAACATTAGAAGGTTTTTTTTTGTCTTTTCCTGTCTGATGACAGCACGTTTCTCCCTGCTGGGTGCTGGGAAGTGACTTTGGGATTTCAGAAGCTGTTTGTGGACTTTCTTAAGCTATTTCTTTCTTAAATTAACAAACCGAGCAGTTAGCCTATGGTTTTCACAATGGACAAGCAGGGAGGGGCTTCTTCTTCTTTTGCTTACTATTAGCAAATGTCTGCCACCTACAGTTGAGAGATGCTTGATGCAAAATTTCGAACCAGTCCAAATCATACGATTTGAGCACAAAACAGAAATGGTTCAGTTTGTTGCTAGCGTCCTTGCAATGGCAGACATGGATTACCTTCATGCCAGTAGAGTGGTCTTGGTTTATCTTCATTTGAAAAACAAATGCAGACATCATTAGGCTCGTGACTGTGTCGGAGTTCCCCAGATAAAACAAATCCATATGTCACTACTTAATCTAAGTCCCTGATAGGTCAAAGTTCAACCTGGTTTAACGTGCAAAATGCATTCAATGGATGCACGTTTTGTTCATAGAGCCCGAAACGGTTGTAAAAACCTGCGTAGCTACGCATGAATGTGGAAGCCACAAACTTGTTTGCATAGACTTTTCATTGGAAGTGGCTGTTCAAACGCATGTTGCCAGGGACGGTGTGAACGTAGCTTTAAAGTGAAGAAAATGAAGGTGCTGTCTATTAGTGAGTAAGTTTTGTAATATTTCAAACATTGTAAACATTGTAACCAAGAGTTTGTTCAGTCATTTAAAACAAACGATTGAACAACATCTGACAACATTGGAACCAAATGGAAAAGTGGATCCTTGTCTTGTTTATACCAAAATAATTCCTCATGAACTTACATGTTCTGAAAATGATAAAAATCGGGAGTCTCGAGGCTCTTTTAGTCCTTCACACGAGCTTTGATTGCTCTATGGTTCTGGTGTGTCTACTTTGTACCTCCTTTGTTCACCAACTTTTTGAACTCTCCATCCTTGATCTCATCTTGGTGCTCATCTTCCTCACATGATTTGTCTTTGTTTCACCTTGAGCATCAACACCTTTCCTCTTTCACTGTGTTTCAAAGTAGAGCAAAAATGGATTCTCTGCTTCTGATCATTTTATTCCAGATGTGCAACATCTTGACCTCCACCTCACTTCCACAAGCTGAAATCATTTTCTTTCAAATTGCATTACAACTGCTTCTTTCTTATCCTCATGTGCTTGTGACTACTTATATTTGTCAGCTTAACATTGTACTATTAGAGACATTTTGTATATTAAATGTGAGGAATTCCCCTTTGAAGAACCGAAATATGTCCTAAATGCAATGCGTGAAAATCCAACAGTTTATTCCTTGTTTGAGTCTTTCCTATTGACAGTCAGTCTTTTTGGATTTTGGAGTGTGATGAGTAAATATGGTTCTTTAATCGGTGTTGCTCAATGAATGTTCACAGAAACAGTGGCTTACAGTTTAGTTCTACCAGCTGTAGCCCTAGAATGTGTAAGCTACGTACGTCCATGTGTGTTAGACTTTCCTGTGCAACCGCTCAGTTATCCTTTCTTCCTGCTCTTTTCAAACCTAAGCTGCATGGGGCAGCGTATGGAAAGGGCATATATCTGAGCCCCATCTCCAGCATATCTTTTGGATACTCAGGTAGGATTGGCTCACTTTTCAGCAATAAGACCGTGATGGTTTCCCACTTGCCCTCCCCATCACATTCACTGAGTCTGTCCCTCACACACCTGCTTACCATCCTGAAACATTTTCACCAGTGGAAGCTTTCTGTGTCCTCATCTTTGTGCCGTACTGTGTTCATCATGGGCTTTGGGCCATAGGCTGAGCTTGTCAACTGCCATATCATACTTTGTGTTGTACCTGCAAAAAACAAGGCTGTGCGGATCTGTGTGTTTTTTGGTGATTTTATTTTTGTTTATTTTTTGAGGGGTAAGAACCAAAGTATTTTTGCTCATTAAAAATTATTCTATATTGCAATAAAATCATGATTTGTTTAGGTCCTATCATTGTGGGGGGTTTATATGCTATTTAAATTATACATAATCAGAACTAATCACACATTTTTAAACACACTGTACTCAGGTTGTTTTTTGAAGTGAAACTTAAGTTGTGTTTTTATTGGTATTGTTTTTTTTTTTTTAGATATCATTTGTAATTTGCAGAAGTAAAGTGATTGTATCAGTTCTGACTGACACTTCTTTGCTGGTACTGTGTGGCTTTTTGCAGGGATGGGGAAAGGACAGCACCGTATGCCAACAAAAGATGAACTAGTGCAGCGTTATAACCGCATGAACACCATACCACAGGTGAGGAACACATATCTTTAATTTTTAACTTTATAGATTCAAGGTAACATTGCATCCTTAGAAAAAATGTGATTGGCTCTCACAAGTTCTATTTTTTGCCTTACATATTCTACATTTCACAAAAAGAAAATTTTGAAGAGTCAATTTAAAGAATGACGGCTAAACATTTTTGGGAATATTCTGATACTTAAGAACGTCTATCTGACTGTTGCAAGCAATTCAGATTTTATTGCTACCATTTTGACTTTGTCTGCTAAATAACTCGAACCACTCACTAACCAACTTCTGTTTCTCAACAGAGCCGTCCAATTCAATCAAGGTTTCTTCAAAGTCGAAACTTGAACTGCATCGCTCTTTGTGAAGGTAATCTCTGTGCTGCAGAGACAACACATTTGAATTTAAAATAGACAGTTGTCTATTTAATTAGCATGCAATTTTATCTACAAACTTATTTATTAGAAACGATGAAAGCATTTCAAAAGTATACATAAAACCTAAAAGGAATACAAACATGTCCTCTAATATGGATGGTGAAATATCTTTGTTTAAACATTTGAAACATTTTTTTCTATTTGATTTTTTCTTTACACACTAGTTTTAATGTTTTACATTTACAATTAGTCAAATTCTTTGTTAGATTCCATAAGACATGGTAGTTGTAAAGGGATCACTGACACTAAACAAAAAAGGGAAAACATTACAAAATTGTACATTCTCAATACAGTTACAGAAAGCTATTTAATCATAAGATACATAAATACAGACAGAAGCCATTTATATTGATATTTACATTTAATGAATTTTAGCATAATAAATATTAAAATGGTCATATCACTTTTCATTAAATTAACATTGTCTCTATTATTATTGGAATCTAAATAATTACAAGGGTGTCCCTATGTTGTTTTTTTATGTCATAAACAATATCAAGAATGTCAACACCAGAAAAACAAAATGTGGAGCAGGAAAGTCTCATCAAAGCCAAATAGGTTGATATTTGTGTCAAATTGTGCATTTTGTGGAACAAGAACCAAATTTGGCATGGATGTAACTCAGGATCCCCTATTTCAGAAAAGCCTGTTTGCGACGAGAAAAATCCAAAATGGCGGCCATTTGTAATGATGGTATCCATACACTCAGTTGTTACAAAAGTATTCAATTTTTATTTGGCCCAACCTCAACAATATAGGCTCAGTATGAGCTCAATATGGGGTCATGCACAAAATGCAGTCTTTAAACTTGAGGGTTGCTGACAGATTTCTATTACATGTATATTATAAATATTTTCAAATCTTGGATTTTCTTGTGGGAAACATGCTTTTCTAAACGAGGGGATTCTAAGGCAGATCCATGCCAAACTTGGTGCTTGTAGCACAAAATGGACGAATATTTTAAAAACAGGCTCCACTATAAGCCATAATGTGTTTTTCAGTTATAACATCGAAGGACTTGCAGAAACATGGGAACATATGGGTGTGTCCGGTATCCGACCACGTCTGCACTCGCTTCTTTTTTGTGTAAGTACTTCCAACAATTTCCCTCACCCTTGAAAATATCAACAAAACAAATGTTTTGAGTATAGCTGATGACAAGTACTTAAATATTAGTTATTATCAGACCTGTAATGCTTTCTTCCTCATTGATGTTGTACGTTTGTCACCCGCTAAACTGCTCACTGGAGGATAGTTAATAAAAATGATAGAACTTGCTTCAGCTGCTTATCATCATTCTCTGATTGTTAAAAGATGACACCATTTCACCAAATTGGATTTCTTTGCATGTCTGACGGTGTCATGTTCTGAATTGGACATCAGTTTTAGAGGAATGACCTGCATTCAAATGCAATTCATGAAAAATAAATTAGAAATCTGACCTTTTGATCCCTGTAAGTTTGTGTTTTTAGATGTACCAACTTTCAATTTTTTTGTTATAGTGTAAAGAAGGGAATAATTGCAGTCCTTGAAACACCATGAACTTAAAAGCAACATGCAAAACAATAAAATTTAAGTATTAAAAAATAACCAGGAAAGAGCAAGTCTTTGTCAACTTAAATGTTTACATGTTATCCATATTTCAGATATGAAGACGGCCAAGTAGGAGATGCCAACATTAACACCCAAGAGCCTAAAGTGCAAAAGGAGATAATGCGTGTGATTGGGACCCAGATATACTCCAGCTGATGGAGATCCACCAGCGAAGGCAGATAGACAGACTGTCGAAGCGAATGTTGATGCTGGAAGATGAGGGAGCTCTTAGCACATCCCTTCAAGCATGGTTTTGTTTTTGTCTTTTCCTCCATCTTCTGCATTTTTCTTCTCCAATTTGTTGCATAACCTGCTCGGCTCACCCTCAGTTTAATCTGATGAAAGCCTTTTATTTCCCGCAGTTCATGACATTTACAGAATACTGATGAAAAAAATGAAGGTGTCCCAACGAGTCCTTTAAGACACTGATATACTCACTACCATAGGAGGCCAGGGCATTCTTATCTTTACTGTTCATTTCATTTTAAGATGTCTTCGTTTCTATTTCTGAATACACTTAAAGTTAGATGACGTTCAAATATTTGAACAATTTTAAATCTAATTGTTCTTATTAGTTATTTACCATGAGAGTTTGTGACATGATTATTTTGGGGGGTGAGTGAGTGAGTGCCTTTGTCTTTTTATGTTCTTACACTACAAGCACTTTTTGGTAAATATTATTTTTTAATTTCAGTTGTTATTTGTGCTTACAGAGTTATGACAGTTGAAGAAAGGTTCACTGAAACCTGTACTCTACTGATTTAATATTATTAATATTTCTATTACATATAACAAAATAAGTCAGAAGTGAGCAAATTCCTTGACAAATGTTCATGAAATAACTAATTCCACAATATTCTACTCCAGTAATTATTCTTGATATTGATATTTATAATTATCATTGAACACTTTTACCATAGAAGGGCTGGGATTCCTGTGGCACTAATTCAACTAAGATTTAATGTTTTATTTTGTGATTAACCAAAAAAAAGTTATTTTTGTTTATTCTCTTTTTCCTTTTTGAAGATTGATGGGACTTGTCAGTTTTGAGCACTGACTAAGCCATTGTCAAGAAAGTATTATGATGAAAAATATTTGCAACTTCCTTTTTTTTAGCAGCCAGATTCAAAAATAGCAATTTAAATATATACTGGTATTGTGTTACTTCTACTACTCATAAATACACAAACACAAAATTAACAAATGTATCCTGGTAACTCATACAGCTTTTAGCAATCATTTGTCAGAATGGTTTAAAAATGAGTGTCACCAATTTAATGTATGTTGAATGAATCAACAATATCCATTGTACAGGAATTCCTAAACATTTTTCCTGAACTGTTCAGAGGACTAACTCAGTCCAGATGAGCTCAGATCCCCTCTGGATATCACTGAGTTGCGATCAAATGTGACTCTGGTTTCATCTGAAACAGCGACCTTGTACAGATATCATGTTTATTCATGTACTGTATGTGTGTATGTATGTGTGGCTTTGTATTTTCTTGACATATTAGGCATTGCACTTATTCAATGTGAACTGGAGAAGCTGACCGGCCTCAGACCTTCAGTGGAAAGACTCTCAGATCCAAAATCTTAACTCTGTGTACAAAGACGGACTTTCGTTGCCTCTTGGAACTCTGACTGTTGAAAGGATGGCAACCTGCTGCATTGAAAGCAATTTGTAATCATGGACACTGGAGACCCTATTGAAGTGTACTGCCAAGAATAAGATGGACATGTGGTACTGATCTATTATGTTTCTGGACTCTGCCAATAACCTATGCCTGATTCTGCAAAGAGGCTTGAGCCAGGACGCTTTTTGAGAATCTCCCTTTTCTCCATCTGCTTCTTACGAGGGATGATTCGAGAAATGATGTTGACGACAATGGTGATGATTGATGCTGATGATGAAAGGCAGTAAAGTAGGAGAAAAAGAATAAAGTCTGATTTTGCACAATTTTACAAACACTGTTCTTCTCTTTGATATCTCTTTGGGAAATAGTGGGACCATTAACCACAGACACAACTATTGTTGTGGAGCTTTTCCATTTCTGCTTTAAACAAAAGGGGGCACTGTTACTCCACCACTATTCACAGGGAGCATCTCTAAGCCCTATTTTTATAAAGATAAAACTTTTTCTGTCTTATTCAGAACTTTCACATGTGCAATTATGTGTTTTTTTTTCCATAAGCAAGGTGTCTTAGGTTCCTGTGATGATGTAAAACAATTACCTTCAATCAGCGCTTTTATTCACTGAACCATTAATGGCTGGGTTACAACGTAATTGTGGTAAGTGGGTATCATCTAATGTTCCTCAAATATTCCTTATTATAAGGATAAATGCACCAAATGAATGCTACTCAGCAAGCAGAACGAAATAAAAAAACAACAACCAATGCATTGAAAAAGTCTTTCTTCTGTACAATGCTAATTCGAATAGTAGTGAAATTTACTGGAACTTACGAAACACAAAAGACAAACCTGTAATTTGTATGTAGGCTTTAAATTGAGAATGTAGCTAATTATGAGAATGTTATCCTAGTTGTAAGAGAAACCCATTTAATCTGATGAAAAAAGATTTACTTTGCTGAATGCCTCCTTCCAGTAATGGATAGCAACAGGCATTTACAAGTAAAAATACGCACAAATATAAGGAAATAACTTAACTGGTACAGAAAATGTACATTTTTTAACTGTGCACTTAACTCTATTCCTTGCTGCTTAAAAAATAAAATAATAAAGTAATCTGTTTTTCTTGTGTCATTTTATGTATTTAATGCATATAAATTAAAAATATAACACACTTAAGTAACAGAACCTTGCACAGGACTAGCCACTTTTTAAATTCAGTTTATTGCATCACCAATTCATTCAAAAATTATTGATTGCTCCAAATCTCCTCTTTCCTCCCTTTGTCTCTGCTGCTCTCTCAGACCACAGAAAGCTCTCCCCTTTCAGAGCTCGCCAGTGCAGTCGGGTCTGATGGCTGTTTTGGCACAGGACATCCTGTTTGTGTAGGGCAAGTATTGGGCGTGTAGAGACTCGGCCTAATCATTGGGAAGCTGAAGCACTCATGGACCCTTGAGAGCATCTTTGTGTGTGTGGCCTTGGTAATTGTGCATCTTCTCGTTTGTAAGCTGACCCTTTGACACAGCCTGTGGCTGGGCTTTTGTTCAAATATCTGTAAGTATACATGTAGCTATGTATGTGAAACACTATCATCTCTGAAACTTGGCCCTCGTACAGGACTTAGTCCCCCTGGTTTGGCTTTGTCCCCCATAACCACTTCGATCCAAGGTGTAGTTAAATATCTGACCACTGAGGGGAGCTCTGGAGTTATTCTTCCTTGCCTTTGTTTTACGCCTTACTTTTGCATACTTAACATACACATGGACAGACATACACCAGGCATTGTTACACACATATGCGTAAGCATGAGCACACACCCTAGAGTGGTTGTTTGGTCAGATAAAGGAGTGGTGGCGGGAGGGCACGGGGTCACCAATGGCTTCTCGATCTGACTTCTCAGTGGAAGCAACAGCGTCTAGCTCCTGCCTCCGTAATAAGCATGACCGTTTGATTCCGGCACAAAAAGAGCAATTACAGGGAGTTGTTTAATCACACACACTTTTATTGAGCTCAGGGTCTCTTAGCTTGCCAGCTCAGGCCACGCTTGTCGGCGACAGAAGTGACAGAGAAGGTCAGTGGTTTAACGGGACGCAAAGGGGTCTCGTTTGAATTAGAATCGCAGGCTACCTTGCACTCTGCCGAGGCCCCCGGGACAGAGACAAAGAGCCAGATGAGACCAGAAGACAAGTTGGCCAGCCAGGCAGAGAGATAGATGAACTCAGGAGAGAGGAATAGAGACTCTGGGCCAAAATGTGGCGGACACATCAGAGCCAGTCATTTGCCGGAAGGATGTAGTTCCTCCTTTAGAGGCATACAAACAGCTCCAACCAGTGACGCAAAACAAAAGAGGTATTTGGGTCCAAGAGATTGCGTTTGCACTTGTTGAACAGGCAGAATGATTTCCCAGGAGTGCAACAGAACCAGTGTCTAATGATGTTTGAAGTGAAAGACTTGAAATACATGTAAGCTACAGTACGAACAAAGCTTGGACACAGCTCTTGAATTGTATAAGTAATGTAGAAAGCCTGGATTTGTGTGGTCCCCGTGGTTGTAAGGACGGCATACAAACATGTTATGCTGACAAAATGAGAAAAAAGAAAAACAACAGTGTAAGATCTTGCTACTTTACAGTCAGCTCAGACCCCACTAAGCTCAAACTTCTATTCAAAACAGTACCAAGAACTGTCAGTGTTAGGGCTTTTTATTGAATTTTCAGCCTGGGTGTAACTCTGCATTTGTGTGCATGTGGAGTCCTCTTCCTCCTCCTCCTCCTCTTCTAAGGATATGAATGATGGAGTACAAGTCCTTGTCTCGTTCCTCAGAGATAGCAAGGATGGTGGAGTGAGGTGAAGAAGGCAGAAGGATGGACGGGTAGAATAGATGGTGGGTTTTGGGTGGGGAAAAGGTTGATCAATGCAAAGAATAGCACCACTGTGTCTGGAACAAGAGGCAGAAAGGTGCATGACCACGGTAAGAGATAGTAGATGAGGAGGAGAGGGAGGGAGGAAGAGAGCACGCCATTGCTTGCTCATAAAGCCAACAGCTGTGTGGGTAATGTTTTGTGACACCAAGCCTCTCCGAGCCCTTCTGTTTCCCAGAGAGCAGGGAGACGCCATATTCCGTCGTCACAAATGGCTCTGTCATTCACCCCCTAAGTCTTAATTATCGCTTCCAGTTTTTTGGCCATGTTTTGCTCGAGCGTATGGATCCATCTGCACGCCGTATAATTCCACTACGCAATTTACAAGTGGCATTTATTACAATGGCCTCCACGGCATCTCCTCTTTAACACCAGCAGCTCTTCCCTGAGAGGGGAACAAAAGAGCAGTGCAATCTGGCAGCAACAGTGCCCACCCATAGATCCTTCAAATCATTTTTTTTTCCATCTGTACCCTGGCTGTCTGTCTCTACCTACATCTACAAAATAGTCTGTTTTTACTTGTAAATCTGTGTTTTTCTTTTATTGTTTTCCTTTTTTTTTTTACCCCTTTGTTATTTATTCCATTTTTATGGAATTCACACCACTTGCACAAACCGCCTGTATCTTCCTTGAAGCGGAGGAAAAGGAAATAGCTGATGCAGATTTTTTTCCTTCCTCCACTCTGCTGTTCGTAATTCATTTTGGATTAATTCCTCTGTCTTCAGAGACAATCCTAATTCTTTATTATTTCCACTTCACGGGCTTGATGACACACTGGTATCCACATATCATATCCAGGGGAAACTTTACACCCAGCAGACCTTCTTGTTTTCTCCTTTTTTTTTCCTTCAACACTCCTCTTTTCTCACTCCCAACCTTTCCTAATATTTCTTTTTCCTTTTCCTACATAACTAGTATTTCCCTTTTCTTTATTTCTGCCCTATTCTCCACACATACGACAGTAATCTTTCTCACAGGAATGACGTTTCTTGATAGCTTCTAGCAACTGTGCAAATGTCTATGTGGTTTTCTGACTTTTTTCAGATGTCTTTCATGGACACACACCTTCCTGCCTCATTTAGTCATTGTCACAATGTGCGCTTCATGTGCATGTCATGTTAGCCTCCCTCCATTCTGATGGGATTAAAATGAAGCTCACTGTTCATTGTCATTAAAGCACTACTGGGTAGAAGAAAATACAAAACCTACTTTCATTTGTCACTTGTCTTCTCATAACAGTGTGGCGTGTGCTCCTCCTTCATGTAGAATTTCCTTCTGGAGTTGCTTAGTGGCAGGGCATCATGCTTCTACGGTTTTTCTTTTGTCCCCCCCACCTCTTTTTGTCACTTACATTGACTGTATATAAGGTTCAAGGTTTATTGCCGTTTGCACATACAGTACATCGGAAGAACTGGATTGAGCTCCAACCAAATGAAGTCAATCCTGTCGCTATTTTTTTGGACATCGCCATGTTGGAGCCACATGATGTCAGCAAGCAGTGAATGGTTTAAGTCAGTCTGAGTCACCATTTTAACCTCTCACTACAATTGAGAGTTGTTTGTTCAATTTGCCATTTTTATATATTTATATAGCTCAGTAGTAGAACAATAGTCCTCTCAATGGACTTCATCCCAGTAATTGCATAATAAACATTAAATCATAAAGTAATGGCTAAACTAAACAGACTAAGCTAAACTGGGCATCCCTGCCCTTAGACCTTCCTTCTCAGTGAAGAAAAACTCTTAAAAAAAACGATTCTGGAAAAAAAAGAAGAAAACTCAGGGATGTCCACATGAAGGAAGAATCCTCTCCCATGATGGACAGGCGATGCACCAGAACTCTTAGAGAAGAATTCGCTTATCTAACTCTACAACTACATGGGCGCGAGTTGAGCAGAGGAAGGATCCATGGCCAAGTGTAGGAGCAGGGGCACAGATGAGCCAGAGGCAAGGTCCACGGCCAAGTACAGGAGCATGGACGAGCCAACTGGAATCTAGAATCACTCCCGGTCCCCAGGAGGGGAGTGAGAAAGAGGGACAGAGATCAGCTGTTGGAGCAACTATTCTCCACTATTCTCCCTCCTGTGGTGTAATTTCCGCTTACTGTCCACACCAATCTAAGCTTGAAAGGTAAATGCTCAGCATGGCTTCTACCTATTCTGCTTTCACCCGTCTTTCCTGCCCCATGTGCCATATGTTCAGAGAGGATCCTGCTTCCTTTGGTAAGGATAGTGGTAGGTGTGTTAAGTATTTTAAACTTGGAGGCCAGGCTAGAGCAGTTAGAAGTGCGGCTCTGCACAGTGGAAGTTAAGCCAGCTAGCCAGGTTGTTACTCGTAGCACAGGCCACACTACCAGGGCTAATCTAGTTAGCTCCCCAGGGCCTCCCCAGCAGCAGGGGAACACAAAGGATGACTTTGTCCCAGTGTAAAGGAAGCATAGTGTAAAGCGCAAAAGCACCCAAAGCTCCCCGTGTGTAATAGGTTCTCTCCTCTCAGCGACACACCCACTGAACCGCCAACTCTGGTCATTGGCTCTTCTGTAGTTAGACACATGCAGCTCCCAGCAAACTTGCTAAGTCAATGTCAGGCACTGTAATTTTCTGTGATAAAACTATAATAATAGGGGATTTTAATATTTATGTTGATGACCCAAGTGACTGTTTAGGAAATGCATTTGCAGCTTTATTAGATAATGTTGGATTCCTACAAAATATAAATGAACCCACTCACTGTCACAAGAAATCTTTGTAATATTAGCCTGCTTGACTGCTGTGGATCAAGCGAAAATAACATCAGTTATTATGTCCTCCAAAATTTCAACTTGTATCTTAGACCCAATCCCCCTAAGCTTTTTAAAGAAATGTTCCCCTAATTAATGAATCCATATTAAATACGTATAACAAGTACCTCTCTAGACAACCCTGGACCTTATTTTAACTCAAGGTATAGAGATGAGCCAGCTGAGAGTCCTTCCTCACCCATAATTTCAGATCACTTTCTAATTACCTTCCAGTTTACATTAGAACATGCTACTGCCCCAGTGAATAAAAACAGCTTAGAAGAACATTATCTGACTGTTCTGTGTCTGAGTTTAAACTCACAGTTCAACCAATACTTAGTAACATACTATGCAAATACCCTGAGACCAGGTCCCATAGCTTTAGTCCCAGTAAAAACGACCAGTTTGTTAATGATGGCTTACAAGCCTTGTTGCTCCTGTAACCCTTGTGCTATCCTTGGCACTTTAACATTGGGAGTTGGGTCATCTAGACCCACAAGGCAGTACAATGAACCTTTTTTCTTCAATGATTTGTGATCTTCACTGGTGTCCATGGATTACATGAAATTCTCTTCACCTTTATCCACCTTTGTCATGGTATGGATAATACATCAATGTAAGGGTGGGGTCATAGGATAGCACAAGGGTTAAAACCTAGGCTTGTAAGACAAAACAGAGTAGCATCATGGTTTAATGCTGAAACATGTCATCTTAAACGAGTAACCCATAATTTAGAAAGAGAATGGTGCCGCTCCGGCTCAGAGCAGTCTCTGAATACCTGCAAACAAAGCCTCCTAAATTAGAAAAAAGCTCTGCGTAGAGCCAGAACCCAGTATCATTCAACCCTAATTGCAGAAAATGGAAATAATTCAAGATTTCTTTTTAGTACAATAGCCAGACAAACCAGCAGTCAGAGCTCAGTAGCACCACATATTTCTGTTACTGTGAGCTCTGAAGATTTCCTTACATTTTTTGATAGCAAAATCTCAAATATTAGACATAAGTTGAATCAAGTTATCCCCACTATCAACCCAGAGCAGGCGGAAGTGGTAGAAATGAAAGCATCCATAGAAACCTCTGTAATATTAGACTGCTCCACTGCTGTGGATCAAGCGAAAATACATCAGTTATTACATCCTCCAAATCCTCAACTTGTCTCTTAGACCCAATCCCCACTAAGCTTTTAAAAGAAATCTTCCCCCTAATTAATGAATCCATATTAACTATGATAAATACCTTTCTAGGAACAGGTTATGTGCCACTGTCCTTTAAATGTGCAGTTGTTATACCTTTTCTGAATAATCAATCAATCAATCAATCAATCAATCAATCAATCAATCAATCAATCAATCAATCAATCAATCAATCAATCAATCAATCAATCAATCTTTATTTATATAGCGTTTAAACATCTGCCAGACATCCAAAGTGCTGCACAAGCACAAAAAGCCAAGTTTAGATTCTAGCAATCTGGCCAACTATAGACCAATATCAAATCTCTCCTTTATTTCAAAATTCATAGCAAGAGTTGTAGTTAAGCAGCTTTACCACCACTGACAGGACAAAAACCACTTTGAAGAGTTTCATTCAGGGTTCAGACCACACCACAGCACTGAAACTGCACTAGTTAGAGACTTATTGTTGGCCTCAGAAAAAGGACTACTCTCTATTCTGGCCCTGTTAGATCTCAGTGCAGCCTTTGACAATATCGATCACAGTATTTTACTCTAAAGATTAGAGCATGACATAAGGATCAGAGGATCTGCCCTCCAGTGGTTTGAACCCTTTTTATCTGATAGCTACCAGTTTGTTAATGTAAATGGACATTCCTCTCATTGCACTCAAATTAGCTACGGAGTGCCACAGGGCTGGGTTCTAAGACCCATCCTGTTCATGCCTTACATGCTGCCCTTAGGAAACATAATCAGGAAACACAGCTTGTTGGATGTCCACTGAAGGCAGGCTAGTTGGAATCTGTCAATCAAATGTTTCAAACGTTCAAAATGAGGGGGCCAGGGTGTTCCACATGTTTTTACTGAGGCATCTGATTGGCCAGTTTATAACCTGAAAAACTACTGAAAAATATATCGGAAACAAAAATCGGATTACCAAGAACATGTTGAAAAAAGGTAGTAGAGCAATGGACCAAACCCCCTCCCCCTCAATTCACTATAAAGTGGGCCCTGAATTTCCCCTGAGCTCAGCTTTGGTAGCGGGCGCCTCTGGAGTCCGGCTGTGCTAGATGTGTTGTCTGCTCGGTTACCATTCAATTACCCTCCTGTAATCTGACAGGCTCCTCATGGCCTGCACTGGGATGATTGCTGCTGTGCGCGTGCTGGCGTAACTGCACACATTGAAACACTTCTCTCTTTGTGCTATGTTGTTTTTTGTGAGTAAATTTGCAGATGTGGCTAAGTGCATGATTTTCTTGTGTTTGAAAAAGCCGTTATCCAGTTTTTTTTTTTTTTTTTTGCTTCTGAAGCACTTGTCTTTCTCAAAGTTGCCACTTGACATCCCGCTGAACCTGTACAAACACACAACAGTGGAATGAAAGAAACCAGATCCTCCTGTAAAATCTCTACCAATCCAAACATTTTGCTCAGGTGTCCTCTCTGTTGTTAGTTTTTGCTCTGAAACCTCCGTCATATTGCCGGTGGCTTTCATCCCTCCACAACTTCACCTCACTCTCTTTTTCCTAATCATTTTATAATGCTCTCCTAATCACTGTTCCCATGATTTCTCCTTTTATCTTCACCCCCTCACCCCTTTGTACACTCCCCCCATTCTGTCTGTGCGAATGCTCGTGTTGACCTGAGAAGGAGTGACATTCAGAGGCCGGTCCCCTGCCTGCAGCACTGACATTTCTGCCAGACTTTGATGGCGCCTTTGAACAGAGATGTGTGGAGGGAAGAGCTGCCCGTCTCCCCGCCTTCCAGCGGCTCCAGCTTTGCCTCTCCACCACTCAGAATGAGATGTACTGTAGCTGGCTGCTATCTCATCATGCATACAGAGACACAGGAATAAAATGCTGCATGCACGTTATGCATTTGGGGCAAACTCACCTCAAGTCATTTAGTTAGCTTCATTTACTTAGACTTTCTTACTCCCACAGGTTAATGTTCCACATTTCCCCCACGTCTCTACAGATAAAGCTATTCACATGCATGTGACAAACACGAGCACACAGACACACACACTCCTGCTGGAATGCCTTCAAAGACCCTCATTGCCCCCACAGCCCCCTCCCTCCTCAGATAAAATTGGCAGAGAAAGAGTGAGGCACAGAAGCATGGTGTTGGATGGGAAGCAGATATCTCCACCACCTCCATCCCGACTTTCTCCCCCTCTCACGCCCTACCCCCTGAGGTGCGTTCAAAGACACCCATGCCACTTCAGCTACCCTCTGGCTTCCTCCCTTGTTCTCCTCTACATTGTCGTCAAATCTGGCTCAACCCAGCCTCTTCCCATCAAGGTCTCATCATTAAGTCAAGGTTTAAAAAAAACCCATTGGACATTGAAAGATAAAAATTTGCTTTAAAATTCTAGGATAAAAATGGTGGATTCACTGAAAGCCACTTCTTTGCTGAGCATGCCCACTTTTTTTGGCATGCCCGTCCCCTCCTCTCTCCACTGTCACTACAGGGAATGCAATTCTTCTTTTTTATGTGCTGGTGGTGGAGAGCAAAGCATGTGGTGTTCTCGGAGTCTAATTAAAACGAGTTGGCTATTTTGCCATGGGATGGTGTTCTGAGTGTAGAGAAGGAAAATTGAAAGAATTAATTTTGTTTTGGTTGGTTTCTGCTTTCTTTTGGGTTGATTTAACCTGAACTTTGGCACATTGCTTTGAAAGCTGGGCAGGGATAAATATATAACACTGTCAACGTTTACATAAATAACATTTGCTTGACTTAAAAGAAACTAAAATATATATATATATATATTTATATTTTCTACAAGGTTCTTTTTTTTAACACTTCCAGCAATGAACTGATATGACTTTAAGTTTCAAGTGTTACCAAAAGATGAACTGGTTGTCAAGGCCACTGATTGGACCTTCAACTAATCAGCTGGCAGATGAAAAAAGCTAGAAATAATCGGCATCAAATAATTTTACAGCTATCATTGACTTTGACTCTTTTTTTATCACACAAAAAGAAGTATACTCCAGATCTCACAAAAAATATATACTTGTTGGGATTTCTGCTTTCAACTGACGGTTATTACAATTGTCAAATTTGTTTTGCTGAGACAGTATAAGTGAATTCTGTTTGATGAAATAAAAAAATGCTATCAAAGGATTTGGTATTTATTCACTGTTCTTGGAGTGAACAACTTTTGGAAAAATATGACAATGTTTGCAGAGATTACCAAATCTGTAAACTCATTTATGATCATTTCAAAGTCAATATGCAATTTGAAATGTTACATAATGAGCATTCATTTTTCAAACAAGCGTTCTAATTAATTATTTTTTTATTTTTAACATTACCCGGAGGGTTTCTTGATGCATGGTTTTGAACAGCTCAACAGTTCTTGCTAATTATTTTCTGAATTTTTACTTTTAAGACAGGAATTGAACACTAAAGCTGCAGACAAATTGTGTTTTGGTGCATTTTGTGTTCTGGTTGTGAGTTTGGGTGCCGAGGGAGGAAGGTATACGGCCAGCCCTGTCAAACAGCCCTCTGGCCCAGTTGCATGGCATGATTCCACCTATGGCTCTCCTGCCAGCTCCGTTCCCTTCCAGCCTTATTCCCCTCGTCCTCCTCATTTCTCCTCCTTGTCTTTCTTCCCTCCAAGCTAGGGCCCAAAGGTGCTTGCAGCTTTCCTGTACTGGGCTATTGATTGGGGACGGTGCTGCAGCTCACCTGCTAATTGAAAGCCGATTGGGGCCCTGGGGCAGAGCTGTAAAACAGGCCCCACGTGGATTAAAAGCTGAAGGCTGACGGGCCTCTGTAAATCCAGAGCTGCTAATAGTCACAGTGCATATCAGTCTGGGTTAGAGACTGTGTTTAGCTGAATGTGAGCAAATGTGCATGATGCATAAATAACATATGTGTAAACATTTTTGTTAAAGTCCCCCCATAATCATCTTTTGATCTATCACTATAAGAGCATTTCTAGTGGTCTTTTCATTATGATTACGTTACTTTCTAGCTAAAATAAAAATAAAAACAACAGTGTGGTCTTCTAGGATATAGTTTCTGAAGAGCGGCAGTAGTTCATTAGAAATTCAACTCTGAGTTGTGGAGGGATTTGTTGGCGTGGAGTAAGTCTGCCCCCATTTCCCATAATCCCTCTGTCTACATGCTCTCCCGCTAGATTAGAACACTCCACAACCCAAACCTAACATTCGCAGTGCAAAAAATTGGCGAGCAATATTGAAGTTATCCAGCCATACAGTTTTTAGCCAGATGCCAGCTCAGAGAGGGAAACAAAGATATACACGGATCTATTTGTCTGCAAACGGATGAATTACCATTGAGCGGAGCCTGTGTGTGGCCTGCTGATTGAAGCTTCTACATCACTGCTACAAGCTTTTTAAATGTCATTTTTTTCTGCTCCTGATTCACAACTATATGAATAAAGAAATACTCAGAAACACAATTTTAAGCTAGATTTTCTTTATTTTCTTTCTTTTTCTTGATTTTCTTCTTTTGGTGTTTGACTTGTGAGTGTGTTGCTCCTGTATAGTTGTGTTAGATCGAGAGCATATAGATGTCACATCAAGACATTCAAGCATGTGGCTCACGCTTCAAGTGCGTTTTTCAGGGCACCAGAGGAAAACAGCGGCATCTGTAATGGACACATCTTTCCCCTTTCTTCAATACTTATCTCTCCCTTTATCTCTCTTCACCATCTTCCCCTCTGTCTCTATACCTCTCCTTGAGCTTTCTTTCCCTTTTTCATTTCCACACAGGTCACACCTGTGATCCACCAGCTCTGGAGTTAAGCTTTGTTTCTTTTTGTTTTCCTTCTTTCTACTTTTTCCTCATGAATGTCTTGCCCCCTCTTTGAACTCTTTTCTCTTCTTCTCTACTGTATTCCGACTGTCAGATTTGAATGCTCAGCTCATGAACTGCATGTAAGCTTGCCTGTGCACATACTCGGCAGGTGTTCCAGTTCAGCTAAATTGTCTCTGATATAAAACATGCTTTTTTAAACTGCTGCCATCTGGCTTTAAATACTGAAGCCTCCAAAGTAGGATAGAATCTTGCTGAATTACACTCTCTGTTAATTGCGGGTAATGAAATGAAAAAGCTCCTTCCCAACAGTATATGGGCTCACAGGCCTGCATGTACAGTATAGCTTTTCCTTTTGTCTTTGTCCCTTCTCCTCCACAAATCGTTCTTCTTCCAGTAAAACCTGCCTCTTAGTGCTACTTTCCTTCACTCTGCAGCTCTCTGTCTGTCTCTCTCTGAGCCCAGTGATGAAGTAGGGAGGGTGCTGGCTGTCCTGCAGCATGGCGCATGGAAACAGAGGTTAATTGGATTGTAATTAGAGCGGAGGTGATTAATTGATAGCATCTGTAAATTTGGATGTTTCCATTGTAAATGTGACAAATGAGAGCGTGACAAGCCGGAGGAAGAAGGACTGTGTGAGAAAAAGAGAAAATAAACATGAAAAGCAAGAACAGAAAAGATTTAACAAATAATGCAAAAAAAAAAGTCAGCGAATACACTGCAGGAAAGATAAAAGTTAAAAATGCCTATTTTTTTGTTTGTGGTAAAAAAAAGGTGAATATCTATAAGCTAACGCATTACTGATGAATCAGCAGTTGAACAACAGGTTAAACACATGCTCAGTTTTAGTGGTGAGACGGTGCCATAAATTTCCAATGCAACTGTGAGTTTGCAACTCACCGATTAAGTGTCAAAAAAGATAAAAAATTTTGGACTTTTGATTGAGACATTTAAAATTCTTACTCTCAGATGTGTACTGCATCATTTGTCAAGATGTCATGCAAAAGTTAGGTCACATATTGAGTGATAAAAGCTAATATTAATCTGACTAGATCCGGAATTCAGCAGGTGTTCAAATTTTAGTGTCATCACATTTAAATGGTAGGCCTTCTTATACAAAACTGGGAACAAACTTTATAAACAAGACAAAACTAACTACTTTAAATAAAGTTTAAATAAGTTTTAATTCTTTCTAATTCTGTGCTTTTTGACACACTATAATACAGCATAGTTCTGCATTAAAGTAAAAAATGTCCTCATTTTTATCCTGTGTATGTATTGTTTAATGTATTAATACTGACCATTATTAGGAACATCTAATTGTAGACTTTGTTTGGATAGTAAAAATAACCCAAAGTGTTTATTACAATAATTTAATTTACTTAACAAAGATTAAATCAATAGGAAAACACACCTAGAATGTGAAAGTACACAATTTGGGTGTTAGGTTGCATTTATGGCAAAATGGACTCGGTTCCACCTTTATTTGGTTTTGTTGGATTTCAAACTTCCCTCTTGAGAGAACCAAACTATCTGAAAACTTTAAAATATTTAAACTCATTTGACTGCAGTGAGAACAGACCTGAGAAGAAAACAGTTTTGCCAAAACACATCTGGCTTCATTTGCAAAAATAGCAGAGATCAAGTGTATGGGGCCAGGTGAACTTTCATAACCTCTGCAAGGCCATGAACTCTGCTGGAGAGCAAACAACGCAGTGTGAGAGTGATAAGTATCAAGATGCTACTCATCTTCAGCGTTGAAGCACCAGCATTTACATGCTTCTACAACAACCGCCAAAAAAGGTATAGTGTAGAGATTAAGAGGTCCACCTCTGACAATGTGACCAAAATTTCTTAACTGTTTGCTCATGTGTTGAAGTGCCCCTGGGCAAGACCCTGAACCACAGGTGACCTGATTAGCGCCTTGCGTTGGAATAGTAACTTATCTACTTTTTAAAGGGTGTCATTGAAAGTTTTACATCTATGAGTAATGATTATAAAAAAAACAATTTTGTAAATGACTAACCAATTGATATTTATAGTTTTTTATAGACACAAAGTTTAACATTTTAAAGATGAAAGTTTCTATTTTGTTTTTGCTTTTAGGATTTATTGATTAAAGCTGTGATCTCCAGTATTTTTTTATATAATGATAGCCTCTCAACATGATAAAAAATAAAATATAATTCTTCCCCTTAACATAAAAATGTTTCTTTAAGCTGCTGCCTGCATCATAATTAATCCACATCTGTGCTATTTTTAAAGATCTCTTTAGTTTTTTTTGCTCAAGGACACAATCCCTGAGATATGAACATCCAACCCACTGCCAACTCAATAAATGTGACTTTTAGGACTATTCCATTCGATGAGGTATAACCTTCCCTTTGGTAAATGTGTTGTTGTTATTTGAATGTGGCAGTCTGTCTGGGTCACTATTGGGTATTTTAAAGTTAAACTTTGTCATAGGTTCTCTACAATTTCAACTCAGAAAAGAATTTTTTTAATACTATTCTAGAATAGTAGCGTAATTGAGTTTAGCTCTGTACTCTGCAGGAATAAATGACAAAATGCAAATTTTTAGTGTTTGGTATTTATTTATTCTAATGACAAACAAACAAGTTGTAATTTGGTATTAATTCAACTATTATTGCAGCTGTTTCTTCAACTTGTGTATCTCTTGTTGCCTGCAGTGGCATTTTTTGATGTGTACGTATGATTTCTAAATTAAGCCCATTTAAACATGCACCATTTACAGAGTTGCATTTTTTGTTTCATCTAATGTGTTTATGTTCTGGAATAAGTGATAGTCTGTTTCACATGGACATTAAATCTAACACATGTGAAGAAGTAAAAGATGCACCATCTACTCTGAAAATGATGAGAACGATTTGCCAATGGATTTTATTTTCTCAAATTAATCTCTTTTTAGGCTAAATCTCCAATAAGATAAATGTTTTTTCCCCCCAGAAAGTATTTCTTTGTTGATGCTGCTGTATAAAATATGTGATGCATTTAAAAGAAACAACATTAATAGCCTGCCCCCAGGACAATACCGCCCTGAGTAGTTTATCAAATTAAGGCATTATTGAAGCACTGAAAAATTAGCAGGGCTGTTTTCCATTATGTGAGCACAGACAAATAAAAAGGTTGTACAGCCACAGCTTCTCATAGTCATGAAAAACTTTTCACAGAGTACATGTCTGGATCATGATTGCTCATGTGATTTCTGGCTCAACGGAACAAATTGTTCATTAACTGTATGCCAAGTGCTCAAACAAATGTCCAAGGAACATTGCTGCAGTTGTCCACGTGACAATGGAATTAGGCTAATCAAATAAGCCTCCAGTCATGTCCTATCGGAAAGCTCCAGACAGCAGCAAATGAGCCCACACTGCAAAATTTACATTCCATCTTCCTTTGGGAAAAGTAAGTTCTTACCTTGCATCCACTTCCTTCGCCAGCCACTCTTGGAGGTTGTTAAAATGGGCTTCCTGTTTGTGCCACAAACCTGACAAACCTCTCTTCCCGCTGCCTGGGCACAGGCACAGGAAAAAAATAAGATAAAAAATAAAGAAAGTGACAGCAGGAAAAATATTTACTGTTGTGGTCGCCGCTCAGATCCCAAGAATGAAGGCCAGGCATATTTGCTCAGCTGTCCTTTTCCCAGGAACTGTGTGCCCACTAGAGTCTGCTTGTTTGTCAGCTCACTGTGCTCTTAATCTATAAGTAATCTGCTACTTTAAATATGTATTTTGCTATCTATCTACAATATATCTATTTAAATAACATATAGATAAAAAGCTGTTGATATCAAAAGTTCTACCAATAGCTAGAAAGAGGAGGGTTACACATATTTTTAAGAATATATTGAGAAAGGCACCAAGACTGGCACACTGGTTTGATTCCAAGGGGGCATAATGAGCTGTTACTTCAATTCAGTTCAATTCAATTTTATTTGTATAGCCCAAAATCACAACAAAAGTCATCTCGATGGGCTTTGAAGTAAAAAATGAACTCAAAAGAATCATGGATACAAAGAGTCAATAGGAACACTAAAATGAACTAACAAACTGACTAAGCTATACTGGCATCCCTGCCCTTAGACCCCCCTTCGCGGTAAGGAAAAACTCCCGAAAAAAAAACGGATTCCGGAAAAAAAAAAAGAAGAAACCTCAGGGGTGCCCACATGAAGGAGGGATCCTCCCCCAGGACGGACAGGTGATTTACCAGAACTCAAATTCAAATTAAAATTCAAATTCAAATTTTATTTGTCACACACACAATCATACAGCGTACAATGTGCAGTGAAATGCTTAAGCGACCGCCCGCGACCTCAAACAAGAAAAAATATCAATAGGAATAGGGAAATAGATATAAAATATAGGAATATACAAATATAAAAACATAAAAAACAGAGTGACCGAATGTGTGCAAATATGCTCTAAAAGTGACATGTGAAAGTGGCTTGTGTTTATAATGTCCATGATTACTGGTTAAGAGTCCGTATCGCCTGCGGGAAGAAGCTCCTCCTCAGTCTCTCTGTGTTGGCCTTTAGAGAGCGGAATCGCTTTCCTGAGCGCAACAGCGAGAACAGTCCGTTGTCGGGGTGGCTGAGGTCCTTTGTTATCTTCCAGGCCCTGTTCCAGCACCGCCTGCTGTAGATTGAGTGTAGGTCAGGGAGCTCGGTGTGGATGATGCGCTCAGCTGAACGCACCACCCTTTGGAGAGCTCGTCTGTCCCGCATGGTGCTGTTCCCGAACCAGGTTGTGATGTTTCCCGTCAGGATGCTCTCTATGGTGCAAGAGTAAAAGTTCCTAAGCACCACAGAGGGCAGTCTAAAGTCTCTCAGGCGTCTAAGGTGGTAAAGACGCTGCTGGGCCTTTTTCACTATGGTGTTGATGTGACAGGACCATGACAGGTCCTGCGTGATGTGGACACCGAGGTATCGGAAGCTGTTCACTCTCTCCACTGGGCTCTTGTCGATGACGGGGGTCTGGTAGTTACTCTTCTGCTTTGTGGCGAAGTCCACTATCAACTCCTTTGTCTTGCTGACGTTTAGGAGGAGATTGTTCCTCTCACACCAGTCTTCCAGATGTCCTCTTAGAGAAGAATGAACTTATCTAACCCTACAACTACAGATAGAAAGTCCAGCAGACAAGCTTCATCCAGCCGTGGTTGGGGGGACAGTCAGGGGCGCGAGTCGAGCCGGAGACAGGAACCACAGCCAGGTGTAGGAGCAGGAGCAGAGACGAGGCACACGGCCAGTTACAGAGCAGAGACGAGCCAGAGATGAGCCAGAGGCAGGATCCACAGCCAGGTTTAGGAGCAGGAGCAAAGGCGAGGTACACGGTCAGGAACAGGAGCATGGATGGGCCAACTGGAGTCTGGAAGCACTCCCACTCCCCAGGAGAAGAGAGGGAAAGCGGGACAATACATAAATCGTACTTGACCAAACAGAGGCATGGAGAGCTAAATGATAAATGATGATCAAAAATAGAGAAGAGAGGAAGGGTAGAGGTAGATGATTACTGATATCCATTGCGGGTTCTTGGGCAAGGACTGGCTTCTTTGGACTTGCCTTCACACTAGCGCATACCTCTTACCTTATGACAGACAATGAAAGAGAACATGGAGTGCCACAACCAAGTGACTGAAATAGTGCACAAACCTGAAGTTCAAAGTGGGAAACCCCTCCAAAAGTGGTAGAGAATAAGTGGGCAAAGGTCCTGTGCGACTTCCAGATACAGAGTTACCAAATGGCAAACCAATCAGAAGTTTTGGTGGTGGATAAAGGAAAGCCGTTGTGGTGCATGTAGCAATACTTAATGATGGCAAAATCAGGAGGAAGGAACATGAGAAACTTGAGATATACCAGTGACTCAGGGAAGAGCTGGAGAAGGCTTGGAGGGTGATGGTGACAATAGATCCTGTGGTGATTGGTACACTTGTGACAATAACCCCCAAACTTGAGAAGTGACTACAGCAGTTCCATGTGAAACATCTCAGTCCAGAAAAGTGACTGGCCGTCACTTTGCTAGAGTGCGGTACAATGTGCTTGCAGGGAAAAGCAAATCCATCTGTCTTTTATGTATGGGGATGCAAGAAATTTGGCATCTCCAGGAGAGACTGGGAAAGGAAGGAAGAGTCAAACAGATGCCATCATATCCTTTAACTTGTTTCCTCATGGCCTTCCTTCTTCCAGATGTTCACTATCACAGCATGTCTCTTTTTTTTGAAGAGTTCCAGCTTTTGGGTTTAAGAAAAATCTTGTGCACCTTTCACATGTAGGGTATTTTCTTAAAATATTTTGAACTTCCTTTTACAATATTGTCAAAGAAAGGCACAATACAGAAAGTTGATATTATAAAAAAGCCCTAAATTATGGATTTGTATTTCTAACAGAATGACAGATAAGTTAATAAACCATTCTCAAAGTGAATATGTTGTACTTCAATAAGACCGACTTAAAGAGCATTTGGCCTACTTGTGCACTATCAGCTAATATTTGGAACTCTAGTAGAATAGCTTTCATTTTTAAACTTTAAATATTGATTCTTAGAGTACTTTCTCTTATTTATTGATTTTCATGCTTATATTGTGAGGTTTGGTTAATAGCGGCAACCTGATGACCTGTAATCTTGCAGTGCCAAAATCAGATTAGATCTGATCATGTGATGCACATGGAGAGGTGTACAGTGTTCCCCTGCTTATTCGCGTTTCATTATTTGCAGAATTTGTTTTTCTGTCAAGTGACTCTTCCGGTTTCTTCATAAAAACTGAACAACCCAAGACGCTCGTATGAAACCTCCATCTGAAGTTGGTGCTGCGTTGCTGAAGTGGCGCAGGCCAGGTGGCTAAGCCCACCCCCTCCCCCTTTCTCCATGCCCCTGCATTTAGAAATGGCATCAGCTGACTTAAAAGCAGCCGAAAAAAAATCCTAATATGCAGAAGAAGACAATCGCGGAGGATAATTATCATCCGTAGCAGATGTTCATTAGGAGTGAAATCGGCCTCTTCGCCATAAAGTATGCTGCTGTACAGTCTTTTGTTCTGAATAAAAAAATTAAAAAACTCTATGTTGGGCAATACTTCAATATTCTTTAATACATGTTTTACAAAGCATGATCAGTAGTGTCTTTGATGAGTGTGGATCAGTAACGGACATTCTTCGGCTGTGGGGTTGGGGAGTACGACGGAGACGGGGGGATTCTCAGTATTCACGGTTGTCTCCAGTCCCTGACCCCTGTTAATTAGGGGTTTGTGAAATACACATCAAATTAATTCAAATAAACACTGAGATGCTATACAATAATAAATATAGCAGCAAAGTCATGTGGCTGATTAATTAATCAAAATATATCATTTTTTTAAGAATAAATAAAAAACATCTTTTGTTTCTTTTCACAACTTGATCCTCAAAGTCAAAGTCAGGTTTATTTGTCAATTTCTTCACATGTGCTTGACATACAAAGGAATCGAAATTACGTTTCCCACAGTCCCGTGCGTAGACAAACAATAAACAACAGTAAAGTGCAGATGCACAACAAGAAACAGGCCTATTCTCTAAGTAATAATAAATAATAAAATGTGAAGACAATAAATATGTTAAAACAAGGTGCAGATTGCTTAAAGCAGCATGAGCCAACTGTGTGCATTTAGTTGGTAGGAATGAATATTATTTACATGAATTAATATTATTTACATGTGCAGTTGCATATGCAGAGGTAGTTCCTATAAATAAAAACAAAAAAATTATAGGCCCAACTTCTCTAAATGTTCTCAATGTTTCATCAATGTTATTAATTATTAGAGAAAAAAAAGACGCTCCCAAAAAAGCATGTGAAGAATTTGATAGCTGCTTAACTCTGGGTTTTAACTCATAGATAAATATTCATTTGGAAAATAAAAAAGGTTAACCCAGATAACTTCATACATTTTTTAACAGCCCTTAAAAGTCATAATCTTTCCTGACTTTTAAAGCTATCTGACCAATTGATCTCTTCAAATAAATACTCCTCCATATTCATTCATGAAACAGTTTTCAAACTATGCTAAACTACAGTATATTGAAATCTGTTTATAGAGAAAATATTCTATTTTTACAGCAACTATTTAATCCATGAGTGTTGACCTACAGTGTTAAATTTGTCTTGTATGCATTTTAGTAATTGATGTTAGTAAATATACTGTATGATACTTCTAAATTAACTAGTATAGGTTTGCTGTACATTATTATTCCAATAAATCTTTATGAATTATCACATACACTTCCCTAATACGTAATGAAGAAACCTTACATTTATGACCAAATGTGAAAAGTTTTCCTAACACTTACAAGGACGTCAAATATCTCAGAAAATCTTGGACAAACATGAAGCAAACGAGAATAATTTCCACTAGGAGTGTAAGAAACTCTTATATTCTGGAACTTACTATTGTTAACATTATCTAATAGACAGGAAAAAAAAATGTGAGGATATTTTCATAGCCTTTCTCTGTTGTGTTGAGGTCTATTACTCCTCCAACTCAACTCGTCTTTGAAGCAGACTCGCCTTTTCTTCCTTTGCTGAATATCTGTGGGATGATTTCTATTCACACTCTTATAGAAAAAATGACACATCTACTGTCCCCCATATTTCCTAGTCTCTTTTATACCAACCTTAAAAGGCAAACCAGGAAAAAAATTAGAGAAGTTTTTATTTGTTTGTTTGTTGTTCTAGTTAAATACCTTATATTTATACATGCATAAATCCCTAAGTGTCCGTTAGGCTTTACTGATATTTAGATTTTTTTTTTCTTTTTCATTTTGTCTGCATATTATGTTTAAATAACTGAATTGATAAAGTTTGCTGTTATGGAAAAATGTATGGCTTATCTGAATAAATTGTTGCTAACTTTAAAAAAAAAAAAAAAAAAGATTACAAAACAAAAACCATGCATGATGTGATAAAACCTGTTTATTTTTCATGAGCCTTCCTTTTTTAAGGATCTATTGTATTATGTGGACTGTAAGAGAGTGGGAGACTGACAGGTGGACCGGGGAAAGTACAGCATCTGCCGCCTGTCGTGGTGGAAAGAGCTGAGCTGAAAGGCATATCTGTCAGTTTACCAGTCAGTCTAGCTTTCTGCTCTTGCCCGTGGTCCTGAGCGCTGGGTAGTCACAGAAAATATGAGTTTGTAAATACAAGCATCCAGAATAAACTTCCTCTCATGACTGACTGAACTCACACACAGAGTGAGGAGTTCAGTTATCCTCGTGTAAGGAATGGCTTCCTGAACTGGCTCTCATTGAGACACACTCAAAAAAGGCTTAGGGTGAAAACAACACCTTGTTTACTCAATGTGCTGGAAGAGGGTGTGCAAAGCTATTCTTGAGCCCTGATCTTCAATAACAGAGAAGTAAAAAATCCTGCAAACTCAAAAGACAGAATCATCTGCAGCAGAACACAAGCTCTTGGCAGGCTTAGAAAACTGAATAGGGAAGACAAAAAAAAAAGATTATGCTGAGATCATTGAATACAATAACTTTAGAACACCTATGACTGGAAAAAAAAGCTAAAACTACAGTTTAAATGTATTATTGTACATAGTGGTATACATGCATCCTAATTAAAATAATTAATTCATGACAGTCCTTTTTTTTAACAAAATAAAACCAAAAAGTCTTAGGTGTATTTAAACTAAAACCAAACAAAGCAGGTCAGCTTGTTATTACTGCGTTCTTTTTGGTATTTTATTTTACGTTTATATTTTTATTTTATTTATATTAAAAATCTGTGTACAAATCCTAGCATGTGTTACAAAATGTTTGAAGCAGAAATAAAAAAATATGACAACAGCAACCACTTTTGTCAACATGACAACTTTCATTTTGTCTTTTATGGACACACAACCTTTCAGGTCCCACTCCGATCTTTTTTTTTCATCTATTGTAAAAGTGTTTCCAGTGGTATTTTAATTAAGGTTATGGTGCTTATGGTGCTAGGCAAAATTTTAAAAAAACTGTATAATGTAAAAACATTTTATGTTACAACAGCACAGAAGTGTAACATGTATGTTATGTAAATATCTAAGCAAAAGTATCATAAACCTCATTAGGTTATGTTTAACTGATAAAACCAAAGAATGAATGACCTGCCTTTTTAATATTGTAACTACTTCGCAACTATGTTGATATTCTGTATAATTTTGCATTAATATACTTATGTATTAACGGAACTGACAAAAAAGAAAGAAAAATGGCCTCAGATCAATGGGATTATGTGGGGTTTTTTTTGTAAACGGGCATTATTGGATAATAATTTAGTTCTGTTATGCATTCAAATATTACACCATTCAATACATTCTACACTTACACTCAAACCCAAGCAAAGTTGTCAAGAGTAGAAAAACAGACCTATTATCAAACACACAATACATTCAAGGGTGTGTCTGCTCCTGTCATCAATCAAATGTAATGTTCTCCTTCTCATTTGTCCATTTGTGTTTGTTCGCCTCTTGCCTGGTATTGTGGCTGCCACAGTTTGATACATTCCCCGACAGGTCTTGTTTGCATTAAAAGTCATCAATTAATACAGAGAAATGTAATTAATGTGACAAGACGTGGAAAGCAGGCCACAGGGATGAGAAATGGAGTTTGACAGGATGTGCTTGGAGCTGTCACCGGATCGGGAATTTCTCACCGTCCCATTCTTATTGCAGAACTTTTCTAAAGCCTTGGCTTATACATATTCATCTTTCAAGACTCATGCTTCATATACTACCACTCCCTATGATTTATGTGACTCAGCTCTTCAACATTTAGGCAGAAATGTGGAAATGAACTAGCACGACATCGCTACGCTATCCTAAAAGTTTGATAAAAACATGAGAAGGATGATTAGAAGATTAGGTTTAGCAATAAATCTCAGTACACCGTGTGCTAACAATCACAGAGGTAGTGAAAATTATATATGATTTTTGCATTATTAATTTTTGCAGTTCTGCTTATAAACTAATTTTCCACCTTTATAACCTCAGCTAAGAGGTCAGTATATTCCCCAAAATAAGAAAAAGCAAAATGAATTTTATTGGGGACACATTCATATTTTTTTCCTTTCTTTTTTCTGTCTCTGACAATTGTTAACCCTCAATAAAAGTATGAATAGTAAAAAAAAAACACTTTTAAACAAATTAACACGAAACAAAATAATGTTTTGTTTACTATTATTATGTATTTATTGTATTGCTTAACCTGCTGTACAGTATTTGTTTTATTATCAATATGCAATTTTACAAAAAATGTCAAGTGAGGTAGTTTTTCTATTTTTGCACAAAATAAACTATTTCAGATGTTGTAGTTTTGATATGAAATGTTAAAATCTCTCTAGGCACCATAGCTTCACTTAATATGATTTTAATTTTGAAATCTTCTTTTCGTTCCTTGCCTTTAAGTGTACAAAAAGTTTAATTCCAAGGATTTAATTTTTTTTGTCTAGGGTTATTTTGTAAATGAACAACTTGTTGCTTTCTCTTACTGAGACATTACCATTTATTTTTGGAAACAGAAACCTTGAACCACATGCACTCTTATTGTTTGTATTGTTGAAGATCCTGCATGTCCTTTCTTCTATGATGGAAAATCATAAAACCCTTTCTTCTGTTTCATTTTGGTGAGGGGATCAGAGCAGCTTTCATGGCTGCACCCCAAAACTGTGTAAGCCCTTCTCAACAGTACAGCTTGTGCACACAATCAGTTGTACTTGACACAAGCTTCAGACCCATCTGCATGATTGTCGCTTCTCCATTAAACTGACTATGAAGCTGATACTTCTATGACAGAACCTTATGAAAAAATCCTTTGCAGTTTGTCAGTGTTAGAAAAGATACCAAAAACTGCTCAAAAGGTGATTCTCTTCTCATCTATTTGTTGTCTATACTGATGGAAACCTATTTAGAATCTCGAGGGAGGAGAAATCGATTCCAGGTGACAGTTGGTAAGAAGGCAGAGTTTGGATACTGACTGATAACAATCCTGAATGTACCTTTTTGTGCAGGCTTTACTGTAAGCTGTTTGCTGATGCAAAAAGTCTCTCAAAGTGACCAATTACTGCCCTTCGTCCGGATTCAGATAATAAATAAAGTGTAGTGTGAACTAAAGTTGTTTTTTTGATAGATTTTAAAAAAGGAGATGGTGAATTTAAAGTTCAAGTTTATGTGTCTAGTCCTATCTAACTGCTTGGGGTGACTGTGGTGCAGAGGAAGAGTGGTCAACCTGTGATTGGAATATCGCAGGTTCGGTTCCCGCCCTGCCCGCCCATGTGTCAAAGTGTCCTTGGGCAAGACACTGAACCCTACATTGCTCTTGGTGGTTACAGTTTTCGGCAGAAGAGCTGTGACTGTGTATGTGTGCATGGTGAATGGGACACAAACATTCACATGCTTCTAAGAAGCAGAAAGTGCTTCTGGCTTCAAGCAAAGTGCTCTATATGTATACATGCCATTTATTTCACAGTCAGTTTGTAGAAGAGTGTGACCATGACATGCACAGCTTACACTCCCGTTTGTTTGAAACAAGAGCAATAAAACTTCACAGAATTGCTGCTCAAGCAGGGCCGGCCCTGGTCTTCCGGGGGCCCTAAGCGAAATTTAATTTGTGATCAGCAGCACCAACAAAATGCAACTGTTGTTGTAATATAAATGAAATCTCTCTATCAATACATTTTGTGGATGTATTATTGTTGCTACCGAAGAATTGAATACAGTGTATTGCCTGTATTTTGGATGCACATTTAGTGGTGCCAAACCAATTTTAAATGCAAAGAAAAAAATATGACTGACAAATGTGTATACATATAGATGTATATTTTTCAATGTAACATTGGGGACTCAACAAATGACATTCACAAAACTCCAACTTATTAAAAACAGCAACTTAATAGCAAATCAAATATCAATAAAACAGTCCAAAATAAAGAACACAACAGCTCAATGATGGGGATTTTGGAAAGTCAAAGTCTTTCTCAGTCTGAAAAGAACCTCTTTGCACCAAATCCATTCTTACTGGATCAGAGAGTGTGGTTGGTCATTCAGCTGGACCAATTGGATTTGAGGTAGGTGGGATTTTGGATCCTGTAGCTCCTCTTCCATACACGCATCTCTTGGAGCCTCTAAGATGCAGAACTTCAACAAAAGCAAACAGTGAAAAGTCAAACAGTCCAATCAAATTTACATAACAGTTGCTGTGACGCTGGAAGCAGAATGTTGGAAAGAAGTGCATTTACTTTTGTTTGTGTATGTGTGTGCAAATGTATGACTTTCTTTCAAGTAATAATGACACAATAGGTTTGATATAGGTTCCATGTTGGGTGGATTTGAACTTACCAGCAGCATCAGTGTTTCCCTTTCAGCAGAAGATGTGGTGACAGGAGTGTCTTCTGCAGCTAAAAAAACAAGAATTATTATTATTATTATTATTATTCAATAATCACTGATAAAGTTAATAAAAAAACTATAGCAGAATACTACTAATAATATAATTGCTCATTTAAAACCTATGTGCAGGTTTTTCACAATTTCATGATCTTTTTATATATTTGTAAAAGATTTATTGTTTGATTGTATATTTGCACAAGATCATATTTGTTTATTTAAATATGAACAATTTGGGGCTCTATACTCTCTCTTCAGCTGCTGTTTATGAAAAAAGTGGTTATGCAGACACTGTTTTTTTTAAATTACTTTACAAGCAATTAAATTAGGTATTAACTGAGATGACATCTTCAGTGATGTCAGGAACATCTTGGGATGTAAATGCTGCACCTCCTCCAATACGTTTTCATACTTTTTGAGTGCAGAAGAAACTGTTGAGAAGAACTGGGCAAAACATCATCATTATTTAAAACCAAAACTGCCAAATACAAATAAGAAATAAATGGACCCATTTATGAATAATAAATGACAGCAATTATTTGAGTATAAGTGGAAATATATAATATATATAGAAATATATATTACACTTCTCTATCTATTATTTTGCATGTTCATTATTTTAAAAACTAATACATTTATTTTGTTTGTCATCAATAAATAAGAACCTTTATTTCCTATTTGTATTTGGCAGTTTTGATTCTCCATATTTCATGCCAATGCAAGATTTTAAGACACACTTGTTGTTGAAATAGTCTGAATACCTGACTGTCTATAAACAGCAGTTTTATACTGACATAAACCGGAAAATGCAGGTCGCACTAAATATGTTAGTAAAACAATTAAGCAATAACGTGAGTAAACATTGATCTGTCACCATACCATTATCATTATTTACTTTTCTCTGCTCTCCGCCGTTTGGAAGGTCATGTCCAACCTCATCTTGGAAACTTGGGTATCAGAATTATTTTCAAGTTTTCCATTGGAAATTGTGACAAACTGGGTCGTTTATGTGAAAACTTCACTTCGAATCGATTAGTATTTTACGTAAATCGCGCAGCTGCACAGAAAGGCAGGATAATGTAAAAAATACGGATCCAGCATCCTCCAAACTTACCTTGTAATTGATGTTTAAATTCTTTACGTTTTTTCAACGCCTGATGGATAAAGTCTCTTTGGCATGATGTTCTCTTGTTGTCGCTTTGATCAAAGTGATAAAATGCGCTAGTTTTTTTGGTGTTTTTTTCCCCCCAACTTTATTGAAACAAAATGCACTCATAAATGCACACTATGCCAGGCTAAGACGCAATGATGTTGAACAATCGTTGCTAAGAGTGGCGTAACATCATTATTTGGGTTGCCAGATTGGTTCAGGTGTGTTGAAGGGGGGGATCATTAAAGTGCGGGCAACTTTCCTTTGCACAACTTTTACGGCGCACTTTTTTTTTTCTTTTCTCCACTTCGGGGCCCTTGTGGTGACGTGGGCCCTACGCAGCTGCGTAATTCGCGTATAGGGAGGGCCGGCCATGTGCTCAAGGGTTCCTTTACAACCAGTGAGGCTGTTGAACCACCATTACTCATCAGCCAATAACTCTGTCCGCTAATCAGATCCAACTTGAATGCTTAAATGGCCAAACATATAACCATCTCAAGGTTCTGTCAAATACCACATGTGTTTGTCATGTGAGGCCTGCCTTTGTTAAATCTTACATGATGTGTAAAAATTTACAGGAAGAAATTAAGTTTACATTTGTTTTATATTGACTTAATTGCCCCTCTTTGTTTATTTTTTGAAGTTTGTGAAGTTATAGCTATGGAGGTTTCTTAGTCATATCATCCACATTTAGCTGGTCTTCTCCAAATCCCTTTTAACCCTTTAACACCAGAGCTGTCGCAAGTGACATCTAAATAGCACATGCTCTTTGACATATCGTAACTCTTTGACAGTTTACATGATCACTATGAATCAGCTAATTCTGACAAGGAAAAAAAACAGCTTTTCATTTCGGCTTTGCAGCGATATGAAACACATTACTATGTTAAAATGTTGCATGTGGGAGCCAAGATGAAATTTGACAGAATTAGCTGATTTACATTGATATCGTAAACACTTAACTACTGTAAAGTGTCGAGTATCAGAACAAGGCTGCTTTCCCCACTTTAGAATCCACCGGAATTATGTTTATTACGTTGCTTATATAGTCGAAGAGTTATGGTAGTCAATAGAATGTCAACACCGAAGCTAAAACTCTGGTGTAAAAGAAATAAACAACTTTAATTCTCCTACTAGGTTGATACTGGCCTCCAAGTTTTGTGGAAAGAAACAGATTTTCTTCACAAAAACTTACATTCTTTTTAAAACAGAAAACAAAACTGTATGCTGAAATTATGTTGTTTACATTGCATTAGGAATAGACAGCAGATCTGTTATTTAGACTTTTTTTTTTTTTTTAAACTGTAAGGGTGCTCTGTTCTTGAAAAAAGTACATAGGGATAGAAACCATTGCAAAAGCTTATGGTACAAATTCCTTCAAGAATTTTGGTTTTATTGTGTTACATGTCAAAAGTAAGAATTTTTATTACAAGGAGCAAACAACTTTCCAAATTTGGAATTCAGTTTTCTTATGCTGATTAAGAAACTCTTGCTAAAACTTAGAAAACCTAAAATGTTCAGCTTCTTCTGTTCTGATTCTGAAATAAAGCAGACTTGCAGACAGGGTATGGAATGTGTTTCCTATCGTAGAGTTGACATGGAAGACCAACAGGCCCTCTACGTCTCAATTCCTAAAATAGATATAAACTCAACTCTTGTCTGACATGTCTAAAGCCATTATGACCTTTCTGCCCTGGCTATGACTCTTTTGTGATTCTGCTGCTTCGACCCAGACTAAATTCAAATTTCCCCCTCCTTCCCATGCATCACGCTGCACCCTTATCTTTTATCCTCGTTGCTTAATTCTGTCCTCTGTTGTTTTATCTGGCCTTATCCTGCAAATCTCTTGTCCTTGTGATCCCACCCTTTCTACTCAGCACACTCCCCCATGTTCTGCTGTATCTGCCCCTCCCGCCCCTCAGCTCTGTCCATCTTTTTCTCTTTTTCCTCTCTCCTTTCTTCCCTCCGCTATGGAGGTCAGCTATGATGCAGAGCCAGAGTGCTCGTCCGTGTTTAATTACATTAATAAAACACCCTATGAGGTAGAATGACCTCACACCCCACAGCCCGCTCAACCCCCCCATGTGCCTCGCTTTCTCCCTACTCCTTCGTCCCTGTTGTTCTGGGGGCTTTGGTCTATCGAGGCTCCCTGCAGGCCCAGTCCAATTGGTGCCAGGTTGCATTTCATGGCTGATTGCAAGGCATGTGTTTCTCCCTCTCCAGCATTGGTTCCACCTTCAATCTCCAGCGGTTCCTGACATGCTCACTTCACCGGAGGTCATGTTAAAGACTTTTCCCTCCCTCCCTGACCTGCTGTAGGTGGAGGACACAGAGGAGAGCTTGCTGGCAAAATGAGACCTCTCGCCAAACAGCAGTAATGAGCAACATGCCCTTCTGGATGTGGTTCTCAGAGGCGTAAACCATTCCTGTTAGTCCCATGCAGTTGGGTTCAAATGTAGCTATCTTTAACCATGTCATCACGACAGCCTGATATTTCTCAGCGCACCTCACCATTCCCTTTAAAAATGTATTTGAAAAGGAAATTCTCATTAACTCTTGCTTCAGTTTTAAGGGAGCTCTGTATTCATTGTGCTATAAAGTGAAACCTGAGACAGGCGCAGATTCCTTCTGGGCCAGAAAGCATTGTTCTTATGCACATGAATTATGGCAGAGGCTGGGCGATATATGACAACCAACAGTAACTTACCAGTATTGCCTGCAACCTGGTGATGGCAATCCCCACAGCAGCCAACAGGTTGAAGCAATGTAATATGAATTGGTTCCATGCAAATGGGAAGCATACAAAAACAAGTGTTGGAGATATTACCATTACTTTGTGTAAAACCCTGTAATATCAAAATGCAATATCATTACTATCCATCCATCTTGTGTTTCTGCTTTGTCCTGTGCAAGGTCACAGGGGTTGCTGGAGCCTATCCCAGCTATGTAAGCCTAAGTCACAAACACAGACTGATCTACACTGGTCCGTCTGTGGTGTGTCTCTGTTACAAACCAAAAAATAGAATGTTCATTAATCAGTCAGAAGGTTTAAAACGCCTCAGTCATGTCTGCGTCTCACATACGTATGAATTTAACTCAAGCTTAACGCTGGAGTTCAATTTCCACTCTGCTGATTAAAAAGCTGGAGAAATGAGAAACAGGTCCGGGTTTCCCCCATTGCATCTCCCCTCCTCCCTGGCATTGAGGAGGAGAGATGCAATTGAGACAGTATAAACTAACTGATGGTCGTGGGATAGTACTTAGGTATGGGCAGTACCTAAGTACGGGTACCTGGGAAAGGTCTCGCCCCAGGGAGTAATTTAGTATAGAACTGCCACTGGACCGCAGCCGTAGAAAAAATCTTAAATGTTCTGCGGGGCACCTGCGTTCCTATTTTTCACCCGCAGACACCCCATATGCACCTGTAAGGGCAATTGTGACAAAGGCTTTAAAGATAAAGCCAGAATACATCCCAAACAGTTCACCAGTTTATTGCAGGAACACACATACAAAGTCACAGTCTCTCATAAGAAACAATTCACCACCAACCAATCAACCTATGAAACATGTTTTTGGACCGTGGATTTCCTGTAAAACCCACACATACACAGGAAGATCATGCAAACTCCATATAGAAAAGACCCAGCTGGGATTCAAACCAGGGCGTTCATGCTGTGAGGCAGCAGGGCTAACCATCGCATCTCTGTGCTGCCCCAGTCTAATTTCCATATAGACAATAATCCGCCCTTATTGTAGTTTATGAATAGAGCAAGCCTTGGGTTCACACAGCTGGCACTTCCTATAAAGAACAACATAAACCCCTCAGCTCAGGTAGAAGCCAGGGAATTATCAATTGGACTTACGAGAGCTTTCTGCAGCAGCAGGAATCTAAAATCCAGCAGCCTCTTTCCTGATTTCCATGAATAGTCAACAGCTTCACCATAAAAAGCGACATCATCTTCTCCAAGACCATTACAGCTTAATGCAAACTCATAACTTAGATTTCCTTCGCCACAGGGATCCCTAACCTTGTGTGGAGCATTGTAGCACATTTTTCCACAGAGCATGTATGATGATACCAATGTGCTAAGGTGGCATGTTGTTGACAGTATTTAGAAATGTGACACTAGAACCTCAGGGACATATTTGCACGTTAATAGCTCTGATGTTTGATGCTGTCGCACTCATAGTAAGATCAAGACAAAGAAGTTTAGTTTTGTCTTGATCTTATGTATTGTGGGCATTTTTTAGCATTACTTTTTACATCAGAGCTTTTTTTCTTTCCTCAGGCATGTCTGGCCTGGGCAACAGCATTCATCAAATAAAAGAGAAAAAGAAAATAGAACATGTTTCTAGTGCTCATTTGATAAAAGCCATCGAGTAATGAAATCAGTTCATATCATGTCCCTCTGAGTCAGCTTTTAAATCTGTTTCTCAAAGATTTGCAGTGAAGGTTTTTTTTTTAGATTATTTGTTTTCACCAAATGCAGTCAAAGAATAAAAATAGCAGTACTTTTCCATTTCAGTTATAGTTGATTTTTATGGTTTCTCCTTCTGTGAATTCTTAAGCTCAGTTGTTGTGAAATATGAAATATATTTTAATTGCTTTATGGTTATCTAATGTTTTCTCTAGCGTGGATTGTCTCCCCCCCCACCTTTTTGTTCTACTTCATGTCCTCCTCAGTGTCTGCTTTGTTATTTGTCGGGAAGGTTTTCATTATATTCCCTGACTGGCAATTAGTGTTCTCCTCCAAAGCGAAGGCAGAACAGTGGCGCTCAGTGCCCCATCTCTTTATTGCATGGCTAAGTACCATTCCAACGCACAGTGTTATTAATAACATCATCGCTAAATCTCATAAAAAAAGCACTGTGGCTAACTAGGTTACTACGCTGTTTACTTTGCCTCAAAACATCAGGCTGAACAAATCTACATCTCCCTTCTTTTGGCTCTCTGTGTCTTCTCTGCTGCCCCTTTCTGTCCTCAGTTTGAATGTGGGCACAAAGAGAGGCAGAGAGAGGAAAGTTAATTAGATAGAAGTCCAAAAGGAGAGGGAGGGAGGGGGGCACCTGGTAATGGAAACGGGCTGTATGGAAACAGATGGCCCAGAATTTATTAACTTGCAGGAGAGCTTCAAGGAAGCCACTGCAACCAGACATTAGGCCAGTCACTGTCTGGGTGGGGACTAGTAGGCGGCTGCATACAGGTAGAGGCGCTCTGAGCCCAAAAATAGAAAGCAGATTTATCTCTGGATTCCTGCAAATGATCCATTACAGGTAAAAAAAAAAAAAACAGAATGCAATTGAATTCATCGCTTCACTGTTTTAGTCATGGTCTTTCACGTCACGCTGTAAGTGCTATCAAAAGCTATTTTCTTTTCAAAGGATCGTAAGTCATCTGCCAGATGTCTATCACATATTTTCTTTCGGCAATAGCTAGACATGAAGTTGTATTTTTCTTGAGAAAGATTAGCCAAAGAAAAATTTCAAATGTGTTATCATAGAGCTGAGTGCGAGAGAAACCTGAAATTGATATCTTTGCCTATCTGCACTTGTTTTTGCTTTTACATATTTCATTGCTGTTGTGCATCCAGGTGTGTCAATGTCCTCAGATAAGTGATGTAATGAAAGACCCACTCCAATAAAAATATGTTCTTTGGTGATTTTAACATGTTCTTGTAGCATTTTTTTCATGATGGAGGACAGAAATGAAGCCTAAAACTGCATTTCTGATCATTTCTTCATTCAAATCATGGTGAATCAGAAGATAACAATCGCCAGTAAGCAATAAGCAATAAGCTAGAAAGGGAGATCGTGTAAACAAAGGGATGATGGGAAATGAGCGCAGGCTTACTCCCCACCAACGGTCCCACCCACAACTCAGAGGCAACTTTTTTATGAACTCCTGCTGCTCTGCAGAAACTATGTCCTAGAAAAAGTTCAGTTTTGTTTGTTTTTTTCTCAATTTACTGGCGATGTTTTTACAATACATCAAAAGATCATCAGAGTGTGACTTGAAAAAGTAAAATTAATTTTGTTTAAAAACAATAGTGAGACTAAAAAGTTCAAATAATCAAAATATTTTCACTTTTAGTGCAAAAGATACAAAGAACAGCTTGCAATTTACAGAAAATGGAAAAACAAACTATAATCTATTAACATGGATCCACTTGAGAGGCATAATTGTGAATAAATGGTAATGCTAATGTAGTTTTAGCCTAAGGTTAAGTTTAACTGATTGGTTTATGAAAACACTTAATGGAACCACTTGTCTCTAATTTGCTGCTCAAGCCGTGTATTCTAATACGAGGACAATGACAACAATAAGTGATTCAAAAACATTTGGTTAGCAAATTGGATTTTGCAAACAATTCAGCTATGCAACTTTTCACATAGATGTATTAAAACATTTATGTTAATGTTCACAGACTGCTAAAATACATAGGTTTATGAACTGAAACATCTTGCATTTAGCCCTTTTTTCTTTGTTAATGCAACTCTGCAGTATTTAATGTACAGCTTTGAGCGCTTGGAGACACAGATACATCCTTTGGACTGCAAAACAAACACATCCTGTCCTTCCAGCACAATAAACAGCTTTATATTGGATGGAAAGACACTACTGGGAATGAAACATTCTTAAAAAATAAGCTGAAAACAACAATATTTTATTGAGCCCCTCAGGTCCTCAGACATCTTAAGAGTGAAGGGCTTGTATTCTGCCACATATTCAGTCGGGTGTGTGTATCATGTAGTACACTCATACTCGAATGCACACTGTATTTTAAAATGCTCTGAGGACTACTATGGGAAAATAAAAAAAGGAGTCAGAAAAACCAAGAAGCAAGGACAGCTACAAGTAGAGTCAAAATGTACGACACCAACTTATCACTGTTTTTGATGTTTATCAATGCTTGTGATAAAAGTACAGCAGAACATCCACAGTGTAAAAGCCTAATAAAAAACAGATTGGTAATTTATTTAAGTCTCTGCACAGAAACAGGGCGGGAGGCAACATGTGCGACAGAACACCCAGTGAACTTGTTGTGTAAGCTCTGTAAAGCAACACTGTTTGTGAGTCAGCTACGTGAGCTTCTAAATGCCACACAGTTGATCCTGCGAGGCTGCTAGCAAAATAAAAATAGACTGTGATGACAACTCTGCTGTGCCATAAAGACGCCCATTAACAATGTGTGTTTCTGAAGCTGCCAAGGGGCCTCGGCTCACCTCTAGCTGTTGAAACAGCCTAGAGCAGAAACAAAACCAGCCATCCTGCTTGATCAAACAATCTTGACCAAATGTAATATATATAAAATATATATATATATATATATATTTCACTGGTAAACAAGGGTAAAAAGAGCAACTCAACGTTTGACTGCTTTAGTGCTACGCTGCGTGTTGCTGTTGATAAAACGTTGTAGGCAGCAGCTGCACAAATTTAGGTATTTATTAATTTCCACATTGGTCTTACTGTTAATCTGCACAACTTTAGGGCCCCTCCACGTCCTCGCCTGACTCTTGAAAATAAGAGGTGAACTTGGACTTGTTTGTCTGCAGGGGGACCTCTTTGTGGGGATTAAAGGGCAGAGCAGAAGGAGGGGTCACAGATGTAATGGATGTATTGGGACAAGGGCAGGTTATGAGGGTTGGCCAGGGGTGATGCATACCGACATGCTGAGATGCATAATGACAACAGAAAGATGTGACCAAATACACACACAAAATAACAACAAAGACATTCAAAATAACAGAAAAAAGGGCAAACAAGAAGGAGCAGAATCTCAAGATACAACGTCACCATGGTCTTTGGCAGTATTTCAGTATATGCTGGAAATAGTACAACAAGTAATTTAATTTGACTGTTTATTAGGTTGCTTATGACAGTGCTCAGTTTGGAAGAATCTGAAAGAATCACAAAAGACATTTATTGCTGAATTGAAGTCCATGATTTGATGAGAATGTGTGTCCAGTAAATCATTTGTCATTTCTCCCAAATCCTTATAAGCCTTAATGATGCTGCTTGTAAGCCTGTCTCTGTGTTTTCTATTTTTTTTTCTTTCTTTAAAGCCAATTAATAACCAATTCTTATTTACAATGATGACTTGAACCCATGAAGCAAATTGTGGGAAGGACGTGTTTTAATAAAAAGCTCAATGATCTGGTAAAGAAATCTTTTTGTCATTTCCACTATACTGTCAGGATTTTCCTAATTGTTCTTTGATTCGTTGGCATGATTGACCCCCTTGACACAAATGTTCTTTTTCCTTCAAAGGGTCGCCACAGTGAATCAACCCTCAATTTGGGGAGGTTGTTTGGCTTATGATTTATGGCTAGTGCCCTTTCTGATTCAACCCTCTGCTTTCAGCGGGACTTGGGACCGCCACATGGAAATACTGCCACAAAGTAGTTGTAGTAATTTCCAGCATCTGGTATTCCCAAACGGAGGGCTGCTCGAGAACTTAACAGTCCAGACCCTGCTTAGCTTTCCAGATCAGATGAGACATGTTCTGGGTGGCACGACCGCAAAACTGCATGATACAGATTCATTTATTAAACTTCACAAAAAAGCCCTTGTGAAGTAAAACAGGAATTTAAGATTTTTTTTGCTTGCACTTTTTTCTAACCTTAGTGTATTTTCTGGGCATAGATATAGAAATTTCCTTAACTAACCTTCTTTTAAAATGGTAATTTATTTTAAATGCTTTATATTGGATTTAAATTATGGATGCTACATATGCTTGAGGAAATCACATTTTCACTCTTTTTCATTTTTCATAACATAATATAGGCACAGACCTGTTCAGAATGTACCTCACCTTAAGGTTGGCTCCAGAGACCCCGTGACCCCAAAAAGGATTCCATGGGTTCTGAAGATGGATGGATGGATGGATGACGGGATACTATAGGCACGTGTGTTCCTTGTTATATGGAACAGCTTTTCTTATGCTGAATTTGTTGTGAATTTGTGACTTGATATAACTCAGTCTAGGACGTAAAACCACCCTATAAACTGTTGGCCTAAACAGGTTTCATCTTCACCCGTGCATCTATTCTGCACACACACATTGAACCCCAGAGATACCATATACAGACAATCTCATTGGCATAGCTATCAATCACCTGACCATGTACCTCATCTCTGCTCCTGCTCCTACACTTGGCTGTGGATGGTGCCTCTGGCTCGTCTCGCGCCCCCAGTCGTCCCTCAACTCCATCTGGATGACACCCATCTGCTAGACTACCTCAACATGTAGTTGTAGAGTTAGATAAGTTAATTCTTCTCTTATGGTACATCGCCTGTCTGTCCTGGGGGAGGATCCCTCCTTCATGTGGACACCCCCAGGTTTCTTCTGTTTTGCGGAAACTGTTTTATTAGGAGTTTTTTTCTCACTGCACTCACTCTCACTCTCACTTTTTTTCTCACTGAAATGGGCAGGGATGCCCAGTTCAGTTTAGTCTGTTTTAGTTCAGTTAAGAATTTTCCTATTGAATTCTGTGTATTCATGATTCTTACGATTTTATGTTTACTTTACAGTTACCAGTGTGAAGCCCATTGAAACAACTGTTGTTGGGATTTTGGGCTAAATAAATAAAATAGAATTGAATTGAATCAATACAAAGTGAAACTGTTAACAAGAAAAACAGAGATTACTACACTATTCTTACTACTGAGTTAAGTTATAGTTTTGCAATAACTTTACTAAACTTTTATTTTAGGAAGGAATATTTATTAATTCTTCTCTTTTCTTTCTTCATCATCACACTGGAATGTATTCATCTGTGTGCAAAATGAGTTGTCTAACCCTTAAGACCATTGTCTATGGATCAAATGTCTCTGTCATTTGATGTACTAATGAGCTGAAACAGCATCAGCTGGTGAGAGCGTTGGCCATTTTTATCACCAACCTAGGAGAACAGACTCCTTATTATACTTTCACTGAGCTATTCCATCTCACTTTGTCATGATTAGATTTTTTTAATGCTGTGTAATGATCTTTATATAAAGACAAGTGATACTAATTTTTGTAGTGTTAATAATGGCTCTTTCTTTACAGATAATTTAAAAAAATGCTGATTTAAATTCCAAGGACAACTGCCGCTCATCAACATTTGAGAGTATATTAATTTTAGATATACTGAAACATCTGTCCGGGTATGCAACTGCAAGCTGAATGAGCAGTTTTGCTCTGATGCTTTCAGACTTTAATGACAATGTGCTGATTAGCGATTGACAATGCAAGGTTTAAAGTTTATTTATACTCTTTAAAAGGCAGTTTTGCGCATTTTCCCAACTTTTAAATGAACTATTATTTCCAAGGGGTGAAGTTCTCCTAATTTAAAGAAGCAATGCAGTCCATGGCTGCAGGGACTGCAATTGGTTACATTTTGAATTGCTCTGGTCTTCATTTTCAAAGGATCCGAAGCCTTATCAACTTATTAGAAAAACAGATATTTTGATAGACAAATAGACAAACAAACAAACAAATAGCATTTGATACCTGGAATCACCAGGAAAGTTCTATGTTTTAAAATTCTTCACAAATGCTTTACTGTCATACAAAATAATTCCATGTTATACTGCTTTTTTCTGTTTTAGATCCTTTGTTCATCCTGGGAAAGTATAAAAAAAAAGAATGAAATGGCTTTTACCCATTAACTACCTTACTTTCACCCATAAACTTACTGCTTAAAATACAGTCTTATCTTGAGGATCTTTGGCATACTTTTAAAATGTCTTGGTATTATTGTCATTTAGGCATGGCCATGTTTAATTGCTATTTTTAATTAAAAGAGGAAAAAAAGATGCACCTGGTTCTTTGTTCAAACAGCTGTCTTTTGAGCATAACATGCTCAACTGTCCAATCAGTGTTTGACCTCACGTCCCCTTCAGGACAGGTTTGTGTTTGAGCACTCAGGGTATTACTCCTACAGCAGAGGACAAGACAGGTTAAAAGTTTTCCCACTGAGGAGAGTGGTTTGCTTGAGCATGAGATGCATGAGTACCATATATAAATTAATGAGTGTGTAAAACGGCTGTCTAATGTCAACAAACGGATAATTATTCAAACATCTTTCTCAAAAATATCAAAATTGCTGTTTGTCATCTCTGACTATCTGTGGAATGTCAGCTTATCAATGCTTTTAGATGACACAGAATATATGTTTGCAGTCAAATAAACCATTTCTGTCTCTATGTCACTGTATTGATGAAGTCGCTGCTTTGCAAGGTGATCTCTGCTATGCTGCAGCATGCACATTTGGGTATTCTGGCAACAGTGTACTTCTAAAGTCCTTTAACACATTGTCAATTATGGACAATATACCTGAAGCATGGAAATGTCACGTGAAACACAAGGTACCATGTTGTTAACATTACATAATGTTCTAAACACAATCAGTATTTAACAATTATCAATCAAAATAGCTTTTATTACACAAAATAATATATGGAGACCATTAATAATAGTATTTTCTGAGATGAAATCAAAAGACCCTTGCTAACAAACAGGAGATGTGCACATGAAAAATCGAGAATCATGCTTTACCACTGTGCTCCATGAACCAGCGGCTATACACTTATTTTTCTGGTGAGAAAATTTAAACTGCTCTTAAAGTAATATGTTTTCTTTAAGACAGGCCTGTCTGTCTGATCTTCACACTTCACTGTGTTAAGTTGCTGCTTTGTTGCCACTTCTTCATATTGTCAGACAAAATATAATGTGTATACACCACTGTGACTCTTGACAACCGATCTGATGCACTATTTTTTAATGCTCTGTGATTCTTCAATCAGAACACTGAGGGATTTTTAAGTTTCTCCATTCTCTTATCTTGTTTTCTGACTCTGTTTTCAGTTTTCTCTCCTGGGAAAGCTCAGGGGCAGCCCAAAGACTCCAAGCTGAAATGCCGTCAGCATCCCGAGTCTCATCTCCAACAGATCTTATCATCTCCTGACCTCATCACTTCCAGTCTTCAGACAGCTGCCCTCACCAATCATCATTTTCATTCTGTACAGCAAAACATGTTGCCTTCATTGTTGGAAGACCTAACATGCCAGAAAATAACATAACTTTCCTGATAGTGAATGAAGAAATGTATTTGTTTTCTTTTACAGCCCTGGATAATATAACAAAGGAGTCTATCAATTAAATGTCATTATATATTTGAGTTTCTTTAAAAAATGTATTTGAAATTAAAATTAAATATTGTAAATGTAAGAATTTTGATCCTAATCTTAAAGTCCCAATCAGATAAATTTTTGATCTATTGTAAAAGCATTCCCAGTAGTTCTTTAATTCTGTGTATTCAGTTTTAGCCAAAATGACAAAGCCTGTGATTTTCTAGGACATAGCTCATACAGCTCTGGACATAGTTTCTGCAGAGCGACAGGAGTTCATCAGAAATTCACCTCTGAGTTGAGGGTGGGACTGCTGGCGAGGGGTAAGCCTGGCTTTACTTGCTGCATTCATCTGGTTACACATTCTTCCGCCGGCTTACAATGCTCACACCACTAACCTAACATTACATCCAAAATTATGAACAATATTGGAGCTATCAAGTTTTGAGCCAGATTCCAGCTCAGAGAGGAAAACAAAGATGCGCATGGACCTAGTTGTCTACAAGTAGTTGCATCAGAAAGGAGCAGAGCAGGAAGCTTGTAGCTTCTACATCACAGTTTCAAGGTTTTACAAACAGCATTGTTTTATCTGCTTCTGATTCATGAAGAAATACTCAGAAATACAATTTATTTTTCTGTGCCGCATCATGAGAAAAATGCAATAAGAACATGTTAAGAAAACATTTTTCATTGGAGGGGCTCTTTAAAGTTAGCCTCTAGAAATATATGACACAAATAAGTTTGATTTATCAAATGATATAGTTTCATTTATGCAACCTGCGCGGCTGTGGGGAAGTGGTAGGGCGGTCGACCTCCAGTTGTGGGATTGCGGGTTCGATTTCCACCTTGCCCGACCATGTGTCAAAGTGTCCTTGGACAAGACACTGAATCCCACCTTGCCTCTGGTGGAAGGTTTGTGCCAGTGTTTGACAGCAGAGCCGCCATTTTTGTGTGTGAATGGGTCTGTGACTGGAAAGCGCTTTGGGCCTTCGAAGAAGGTAGAAAGGCGCTATATAAGTATACGCCATTTACCATCTTAGAATAAATATCTAAAACAATGCCGTTCAAGCATGTAGACTCCTGCTAGAGATGACTTGCTTTTTGCGTCCCAATTGAATAAACCTAAAACACGCAGATGGAGGAAAGAAGGACGGATTTGCAAGCGTGCACCACATCAGTGGAACAAATGTCAATGCTGCTGAGCTGCACAATCACAATGCAGTTTTTCATCAAAGTGTGGAAAATAAGTATGAATTAAGAGTGCCAACAGCAATGCATAAACATCCTTTTAACAGCAAGTACAGTACATTTGTATTTATTTATCATCCGTTTCTTTCTTCAAGATTGTAAGACAATCTCAGAGACCTCGCCTCTGCCTCACGCAGAAGTTTTTCACAGTTCTGCTGGTAGATGTTAAAAGACATCTGCAGCCCACTCAAAATACATAAACAGTAGGCTGATTTGAAATTAATTTCTGACAAAATGCCGTATTCAAATGCAGTCAGTGGAATCCATGTGGTTACACTAAGGGAAGGTTTACACTGAGGATCATTAGTTTTCAGAAAGCAGATGAATCACAGTGATCTCACTGACCTCTTATTTGCTTTTCTCTCATTCCTCACTTTGCATCGCCCGCCAGTGAACTTAAAAATGCAGCAAGATGCCTGGTTATCATTCAGCAGCATGAAAACAGTGGCAAACAATTGAACTCATAAAGGGAAAATGGACATGTAATTTACCTTTTCAAAATAAATATAGGCAAAACTTCATTTAGCAACAACGTTGCTCAGCATTGTTAAACAATCACTCCTGCATTTTTTCCCTGCAGCTGCAAAGGCAAATGAGCTGGCAAGAAATTCTGTTTTAAGAGAAAATTATGGCCTTTGTGTGAGTGGGTCTTTATCTTTCAGAGCATGGGGGGGGGGAGTAAAGAAACCCTTCCCCAGGCTAAGACTACAGTTGAGGTTTGAACCTACTTGAGTATTAGCATATACACCCACAGAGTCACAAAAAATTTCGTCACATCTCATGCTGGCTGTGCCATGAATATAAATGTCAGCTATTCTTTTGGACGTTTTCTACAAAACAGACAGTAAAAATGTTCATGCGTGACCACATCCAACATTCTCACTCCATATATTCAGTTTAACAGAATAATAAGAACACAGTATGTGCATGGCACCAATCTGTTAAGAACAACGCATGACCTACTGTATATAACCAATTGTCTTCTTTACGGATTTTTATTTATTTATACTGATAAAAAATACCTTCCACTGCAGCTTCAATTTAAAAACAAATAGATACATATGTGTATATATTTGTAAAAGAAATGAAATATAGAATTTACCCTTACTGAGGCCAGCAGAGGGTCAAACTAGTGTAAAATAAAGAACATTTTCATTAGCATGAGTACCGGTCATTTTTGATACATTATTTAGTATACTGTACCTTTAATTTCAGATAAACTTAACCTGGTGAAAACATGCTCCCATTTCAGATATAAAAACATATCTTTTTGAAATCTTGCACTCAGGGGGGGCAATATTTTTATTATTATGTATGGTTTTCTTCACAAGTTTGCTTTGACTTGATGGCTGAAACTTTTATGACAACTCTTTTGTGTTGGAAAAGATGAATCTGCAGAGGTGCACTGTGCAACCATCAGGGCGCTGAGCCCGGCACAGACACGAGCAAAACTCTGTCAACCCTTCAGATATGCATGCCTGTGTTTGAACAAAGTGTAGGCTTACACCAGAGAATAATTGAAGAGATCATGCAGTACCTGCTTTTCTTCCTGCTAGGCAGTTCCCTAGTCTCCAAAGCTTTGCAGACAAACTATCCCGTAGAGGAATCAAAAAGACAAGGAAACAAAAATCATAAAACCAATAAGCAGCACTGAAGCTAAATTAGCCATGCCTTTCTGGGAAACAATGGCCCTGAAGGTACCAACAAGGGAAACCTGTTGTATTTCAAATCTTTGCCACAAAAATTGCTTTTTTATAAGACAGTCTACAAAGATGTGATTAGGAGGGATATAAATAAATATTGGAAACAAAGGGAACCATGCCAGATGTTCGTGTTACTATCAAAACACAACTATCCCCAAAGACCATTCACACTGACAAGCATCAGGGGTAAACACACGTACATGCACACAAAACAAACAGTGTATAATCCATCAAAGCCGACTTCTGCACAACCTAGTGGCCGCAGAAGTTCATTGTGTTCATTTTGACAAATCCCACTGGAGTGGCTCCTATTAAGTAAGCTTTTAGTGTTATCCAGGGTTTTATTTTTTGAAAAGTTTCTTCAGAGTTCATAATAAAGCAAAGTAATTCCATAGTGAAAAAATGATTAGAACCTAAATGTTTCCTTTATAGGTATTGAATGTTTTCATTAAAGTGTTTAATTTACCTTCAGCAAGCACATTTTTATTTTTCATTAACCTCTTACAATCTCAGAATAAATTTTTTTTTCTTTTAATTCGTTAAACTCAGTAACAAATCACAGGTCAGGTGCAAATAAAAATCAACCTTTCAGTAAGATATATCTGACTTCTACATTATATGAAATAAGTAGTAACTTACTTCAAATGCCAGCCTACAGCACTTGTTTTCAAATATTTCATACATAATGTGCCATATGCATTTTGCTGTTTACACATGATGAGACCCATATAAATGTCAGCTATATAAGGTTTAATTATGAAGTAGGCCAGCCTTGCATTGATGTTGCATTGCCATCTGCATTGATTAGACCTTCCTGTGCGAAAAACAGACAGCAGCAGTTAAGAAAACAATAACACTCCATGTGTAAAGAAGAAGAAGAATTTTGAGGGTGACATTCAATCTCTGCTTTGTGAAATGTCTGAAATAGATGTATGGAAATCTGCTAAACAGGGGGGGTAAAAGACAATTGGTGAACTTGAAAGAACTTAGAGACAGTAAATATGATAGCTAGAATTTGTTGGTTTATTTTTTTTGTTCGCATATAATTAACTGATTAACTAGATAGCACCCCTTCCTGATTTTAAATTTGCAAAATGGTTCTTAATGTAAGCAATGCTTATTTTCACTTGATAGGGACTGAAGGTGAAATGAAAGACCAAGTGTGATTTTTTTGGTGTACTAAAGTAAAACTAGTTACTTCAAACTGAAATTTAATTAACATTCTCATTGTGTGATGGGCTACTCTGAGTTGAACTTTACACATAAAAAATGTAATCTGTAAAAATAAGTTTACAAGTTAGATGCAATGGCACATTTTGATTTTCTTGATATGTTTCTACAGTACTTTTCAATATTTCTTCTTTACATTGTAACTTTTTACTTTATTCATTTCTTTTTATAAACACTTTTATATTGCCCTTACAGGTTAAAGTATATCCATTATTTTTGGTGTTTCCTTGTTCAATTGTGACATCATTTTATGTAATTGTTTTTTCTTTAATCTTTAAGTTGAACAATGGGTTGCAAAACTATATATTCTTTAAATTATATAAAATGAGTACAAACAATTGTGTATATTGTTGTCATGCAAAGAAGTCAAGTATTGTGGAATTGTAGATTTGAAGTTCTAGCAGTTTTTTAACATCAGTATTGGTTCAGCACCATGGACAGTTACAAATAGCACCAGACCAACAGAAAGGCTTTTAATGATACAGCTTTATACTTTGTTAAAGAACTATTTCCATGTATTTGTGTAATATGTGTGTGTGTGTTTAAAAGTTGTCATAAGCAAATGGAATGGACATATTACAAGAATGTATAATTTCACTGACTTTTGGCAAAATTATTAGCACATAACCAACAGCACATTATTCTTATGGGTTTGCAGCTGCCATTGTATATAATGTCAAGGATGATGGTTATTACTATATAATCTGAGTACAATATCATAATTGACATTGAATAGGCAGGCTTAAATAAGCTATGCTTCTGTTTGTTCCCTTTTAAACATGATTGTATTGTATTGTTACTTTGTTATTGATGTCATTGTCTGACCTATTGTGTGAGACTGATTGTGCTGGTCTTTTACTAATGTTTGAAATAAGATAAAAACAAAAACAAAATTAAAACATTCAACGCACATTTATAATTCATAAATGTGCTTGTAAATATCTCTGTTGATCAATATGAGAAATCGTTAAAATTTGAATAACATTAAACATGTTTTACCTGAAAATTTATTAACAGATGGCTTTGGGGTAATGCTTAGCAGTTTAAAGACTCTAAAGTAGATAAAGTGATTTTCAAAATTGGAAGATTTAAATTCCCACACCAATCATCTTTTGATCTAGTTTCAAAGTGTTCCCAAAGGTCTTTTAATTATGATTGTGGAGTTCATGGTCAAAAGAATAATAAAAAAAAGAATGCCGTTTTCATTAGACATAGAGAGTAGCGGTCGCTCATTAGAAATTCACCTTTGAGTTGTGGGCTCATGGATTTTTTTTTTTTAACTACAAGCAGATGCTTGTTTTAAGCTTTCCGTTTTGCCTGAAAATTTAGTTTTTTGATGGATGACTTGGTACAATGTTAAGCAGCCCACAGACGCAAAGGTAGATTAAGTGAATTTAAAAGGTGGGAGATTTAAATGTACAGGAAATTAGTTCAGTATAGATGTTCTCATAAAACAGACCTTCAGAAAGAGGTACGGTTGAGAAAAAAACCCTACCATACATAAATATTGTCATGGTAAAGATTAAGCAGATCACTTCATCAAGAGTGAAGAAAAAGCACAGATGCAGCTTCTACATGATTTAAATGCTCCACTCTGCACGACTGTTCAACTCATATTTGTCTGATCCTCGCTCATTATGCAAATCAGGGAGTAGGCGTAGTTTGTCCTCAAAAGTGCGATCTGACGTCACGGTAATGAGTGACACTTGTTGGGGTGGAATTGTGGAGGCTTACGAAAAAAAATAGAAAAATTTGAGAACATAAAGCCATAAACCATAAGAGGAAATAAATAAGGCTGATTCCAAAACACGACAGCTTATAGGCTGCAGGAGGAGTAGAAGAGGGGAGGGAGAAGAATCAGAGGAGGAGTAGGGAGTCAGGAGCGTATAAGGGATGGGGAGGGGGGGCACCGTGGTACTGTGCAGTTGACTATAGAGAGATAGGAGGAATAGAGAGAGGGAGAGAGAGAGAGAGAGCAGCCCGCCGGCCCATTGAGGAAAGATGGCTACAGTCACTGCAAACGGAGTGCAGCAAGAGAATGGATTCAGCACCACGAACAGCGCCGGCAGGATGAACGGGCTCACCATCGGCCAGAACACCATTCCAATGAAGGACCACGACGCCATCAAGCTTTTCATCGGGCAGATTCCCAGAAACCTGGAGGAAAAAGACCTGAAACCCCTGTTTGAGGAATTCGGAAAGATATACGAACTCACCGTGCTGAAAGACAGGTTCACGGGGATGCATAAAGGTGGGTTGCCGCGCTCTCAGTGTGACTTTTGCGCCGCCGCGCAGAGTGGGGCTCTCCAAGATATTTGGAGAGAAGCGTCCCAGCTCAGCTGAAGGGCAGAGGGCAGGGAAAGTGTGTCAATTTGCAGATGCACGGGGCTGAGTGGGAGCCGTCACGCGCGCACACACACTGTGACTGCGAGGGAGAACACGTGGAAGCCGATGACTTGCAAGTGTAGGGTTAATGGGGCCAGTCCACGTAAATACTACGATGATAAAAATAAATAGATAAATAAATCTTCCTTTTGTGTTTACATCGAAAATCATGTGCCGCTTCCTTGTTGAGGCGAGTTAAGGGGGCGGGACGGGGGACAGGCACGCGCCCGGGACCCCGTGGTATTTTGCAGCTGCAAAAAAATAAATAAAACGCAACATTTGATAACAAAAACAATACCCATCGACCACAGAACCCACACAGAACACACTGTCACATAGGAGTGATTGTTTTCCGGGAGGAGGGAAATGCAAACCACTATCAGGCAATCAGCACCGGGGATTAGGGCGCTGGAATGCCGCTCTGACCTTTCAGGCGGGCTGATGATGTGCGCTGTTCACTTTTCGGACGTCATTAGTTGTGGAGAGCACTGTTTGCGTGGCAGCTGGATCGCATTGTCGTTCCGTGGGCGGGTTCAGCCAGGAAGTACAAAGCGGGATAATAGTAGAGGCTGAGACCCGTGTCGCTTGTTCTGCTCACACACACAAACAACCCCAACACATCCACCACCCCTCTCTATTGTCCCAAACGCTGAGCTCCTCAGACAAATGGCAATTAGTGAGAAATATTCATCTTGGGTCACTGGTTGCAAAAATGAAACCAACATGGATGAAGACAGGAGTGTTATTATTATTATTATTGATTCTATATTTATATTTTTAGAAACTTAGATTTGCCAACTGTATTTTTATATAAATGAAGCGGTTCCTACTTGTGCCTATTGTTGTTGTTCCTACTGTCATTTTTTAAATATTAGCGAATGGTTATAAAAAAAGCAAAAATCCTTTTTTTGGTATAGTGTGTTGATCAGTGTTTACAGTTTACAATCATATTTATTAGCTGAAGTCAAGCTCCCTTGTGTGAGAGAAGAGCGCCACCTGTTCCTCCAACCACCGACCTGCGTCCTCCTCCTTTAGGTGCCCTCTCTTTTAGACCCACTGATCGATTCCTATCATTTTTCGGCGGTTCTTGTTGTTTACGCCTGCCCTGGTTACACCCCTGAATGTCAACAGTCTGGAGGATGGTTTGCCATTGGAAGGATAATCCCGTTCCAAAGCCAGACTGCGCGCCCGTTCAAATCATCCTCCACCAAGGCCACTCTGATGCATACAGCAAACCCACTTCATCCCGTGTGACATTCAAAGTCACTTTGGGAACGTAGGCGTGCACTTTTAATAAGATTTGACCAATGCATTATATGGATGAGTTTTCTCTTATCAGCCATTCCCTCAGACCATGTACATGTCTCATGCTGCGTCGATGTGTGACATCTGTGAACGAAAACATGAGGGCAGACAAGTAAGAAAATAGGATTAGCGTGTTAAACAAAACAGAGGAAGGTGCACTGTGAAAGCAGATATGTCACTCAAAGGGAGCTCCAACTGCTGAGTGGCTTTGAACTTTGAAACAGTGTTTAACTTTTAAACTCAATCCCTCAAACAATCAACAATGTACGGTTTATCATTTTTAGGAACCAAGAGAAAAACAGGAGAAGTTAAATTTGTTTGAAGGACATCACATGATTTAGGTGCAGGTTTAAAACCAGCAGCCCCTGTAGCTACATGACTCTGGATTAAAATGGCCATAACTTTTTTACATAGGATTATGGTTTAATCTAACATCTAACATTTTTTTTTGTTGGACTTTCCTTCAGTTACAGATAACCCGGTAATCATTTGCATATAAAAGGCTCTCGATTCTGGGATGTCATACATAGTTAAAAGAAAAAAACAAATAAAAAAAATACTTGTAATTTTCACATCGACTGCAGGTCTTATGATCAATGACCGGATTGACAGGAAGTTGTCCCCTTTATTTAGAATTTCTTTTAAAACCTCTTTCATCTCTGCATCCTGATTTGCTTTTAAAGGCTCAGTTCTTTTCTGCACTCACAGTGAGGTTTTTAGTTACATCTCGCTGTGGTTTTTTATTGAATTATTCTAAATTGTGATTCCACATTGCTTTGTGTAATAGAGACAAACTAAAATATCACTGTTTTTTTATTTTATATTTTTGGGGTGCATTAAAGACAGAAAAAGCCTAAATATAGGAATGGAAAGACATTATTTCCAGAGTGAAATTTGTAAGCTTTCAGAAATGTGACTAAAATAAATGTGGGTGGTGTATAACTGATGAAAAAACTATTCAATCCAGGTTCTATTTACCCAAGTTGTCACACCAAAATATGTAACTGGAATTGATTCTAGCACTTTAAAAAAAAATAATAGTACCTGATAAGCTTAGATTTTTTTCCATTAAAATATTATCTTGGATTTCTTTTGAAATGACAGTGTAAAAATATACAATAAAACAAAACAGTTTAATAATGTATGGCACAATGACTAGCATACAGTTACAGTTTTAGTTGTGTAACTTCTCTGGACATGCATCAGTAAGAGCGGAGCCTCCTTCCTTGTTTCTAATAAAACATTTTACATTTTTTGTTTGTGTAGAGAGGTTTAAAAATGATGTTTGGATGCTTCTTGGTTCACAAAAATGCATAATGTACCACTGAATGGTGGCAAGGTGTTTTGCTAAAGACTCGGGGGAGTCCTTTTGCCGCTACATTATGACACATTAAGTCCTCTGTTTTGTTTGCTTTGTATTTTTAACACATCATTATGGGAATGTAATAATAAATTTGTTCTTATGAACTTACAAAATAAAGTTCAGGAAGACTTCCTCTTTTTCATAAATATAACTAGATAACTACTTAGAAATTTCTCTCCAGGCTTGATTTTTGGTTGAGAAAGCTTTGGTTTGTTTCAGAGAAATGACATATTTGGCTGCCGGCATCAGTTTGTAAACTATATCTAATACATGATTTGTATTAAACCTTCTGTATCTCACCTTATAGCCCGGGTCCTGTGACTTGAAATTGCACCACAATTATGTATTTAAGGGTAGATCAAAATATGTCATGTTTGCTTGTGACTAATTCATGATGTTTGTGAGTTGCACTGCAGCCATTGGAACAGATGTTCCCTGCTTTGTGAATTCTTTCACTGGGCATTTTGAGAATCTCCAGGGACGATTTAAACATCAGGGGAATTCTCCATGTTCTGTTTCTCTGTTCATTGCACATTCGGAGCTGCGCTTCTTATTTCAAACAGACAATTCCTTGCTCCCTGTAGTTTTTAAACACAGTTTCTTGTGACGTCCATTTGTTTTTTAAGTGTGATGCCTTTGTGTGTTTACAGAGAGCCTTTCGCAGTGCCACCATTGGTGTGCACGGTGCTCATCAGTGCGTGGTGCAGCCAGGTCGTGCGGTTTAACATCCATTATTTTGCTGAGCCCTACATTATCATAATATTTAATGTCAGTGCCAGAGTGCATGCATTGTTCAGACATGCTGAATGTTAGTGGGGGGCAAATCTTTTGCTTGAGCAGCGTTATCTATCAATCTGTCTCTGATGCAGAGAAGAGGGACTGGGAACTGCGCCACACAGCCAGGAAGAAGAGATACAAAGAGTTGTTAAATATCCTCATCCATTCTCCTCTCCTCAGTTGGTCTATACAGTGTAATGGTTATAAATAGGAAGACAAATTGACATGAAAAATTCTTTTAGGCTTTAAAATGTCAAAAGTAAGCCGCAGCTAAGAATATGAATATTGAATTGAACTCCTTGAAGGGCTCGGTTCTTTGGCAGTTCCAGAATTTTTCAGAAGAATTAAGTTCTTTTCCACTTTTAATGGCAACTGAGTTACAGAGTCATGCCTGGATATTATCAGCAGCAGGAGCACAGTGGAAGAAGTGCTGGACAGTGATTGACAGTTTGTGTAAGCTGAGTGACAGGTGTAGCTTAAGTCTACAGATGACCTCTTTGATCATTAGTAAAGGGACTATGTGCGAAGCAGACAGCTAACGGCTGTGGGCAGGCTGCTTCCAAAGTAAATGGAGGGAACTGCTGAGAGATGGAAAGATGCTCAGCTTTTAATAGAGTAGATACCTTACAGGAAGTTTTTTCTCTTTGGGGTAAAAGTAATATGCAAGATTATTCCACTTTAATGAGCATCTTGGATCAGGTGGAAGGAAAACAAATAGCTCATAATTTGTGGATTCTGAGCAAATTAATTGAAATTTGGCACACACTTGTTGACAAGTTATTTCAGTTGAAGTACCTGGATTCTTAAAGAAAGCACAATTCAGTCTTAATGCCTGGATGCAGGCAGATGTGGCCACATACTAATTTACATTTTAAAACAAATTGTTGGAAAAATCATTATGAGGGTGAAAAATTTGTCAAGTAATTACCCAAAACGTGTCCCACAAAGCAAAGACTAATTTCACATTTCCTGCTTTCTCTTTGAACCACTTTGCATAGTTTGTTTTTTTTTTCCATTTACTTTACACACCAATGTTTGAACTTTTGTTCCTTACTAAAATTATAGTGTGGTAAATTGTATTTGATTACCAAAGTATTATTCTCACCCCACTTAACCTGTTCATCACGACAAGTCAAAAGTTCGTCACTGAACCACAGCCAGTGCTTACTCTAAATTTGAAAATCTTTTCCACACTCCACTTTTCTTTCATTTCTTCATCATTTTCTCCCTTTAATTAAAAGGATCGTACTCCCAGAACCTCTGCTCAATATTTGGTTAATTTAAGTTCTGGAGTGGGTGATTTGAACCTTAAAGAACAACTTGACAAAAAAACAATCTTAGTACTTTCAAATGATTTAAAGGCCATGCAATCCATTATACGTCATAAAGGATGAAAACTCAGATTATTGTGATTTTTTCTCTGCTTTTCCATATGTGATTTTAGTGGGTTAAAAGCAAAAACAATGACATTTTTTTTAATGTTTTGCTCTGCTAGATTACAAATTAGCTTTGATTACGTTTAGAGTAAATATATGAGCCCCTCCCAACTATTCAACCTCAGATTTTAAACTGACAGCTTTGTCTGCTTTTCTGTTATTGCCTCAATGTTGCCTTTCCAAGAATGGCATCATTGATTCCCCTTTCATGTTCTTCATGCTGAAATCCTGTTCTACTTTATCCATCCATACTAGAAATGAGCCAGTTTCATCTCTATTTTTAAGTTGTTTCCAGAATTTTCAAACTAAAAGAAACTGTTAATCAAACTATGGTGTATTTTCTTTAAAAAAATAAAAGAAAAGTTACATAAATGTCCGTGTTTGCACTAAGAATTAAAAACATTGCAAAACTGCATAAATATAAAATAAAGATTGAATAAATATTAATGGCTTAGTGCTGTCATTGAAACTTTAGTTAAAATTTTACATTTATATTGAAGCATTTTTTTGTAATCATATAAATATAAACTTTCTTGTGTATCCACAATGTGTGCAAACTGATGAAATATACACCATTAAAAATGACAATTACTTTTACTTTAAAGACTATAGGGATTTCTCCATTTTGCTTTTTTTTTATAAGAGCAATTCTTGATTCAAAAAAATTGTAAAGGTAAAAACCGAACACACTTTTGGTGTAAAACTGTTTTTTTTTTTAAATGAGACGTTTAGTAAATAAGAACATTTAAAAAATAGGTTTCGTTTCTGGATCATCATCTGATAATGGTAAACTAAAGAAGTAATGTTAAAAAGGATTAAAAGACATACATTACTACGGACAAATTAGTTTGTTTAAATAATAAAAATGTTTTTTCTCCTTTAGACAAATACAACTGTCCCCCTGACATAATAATCCAGTTTTAAAAATGTGTAACATGCATAAATGAAATGCATAAATGAAAAGGCACATGAAGCCCAACTCTTGCCTTCAAGTCCCATGAGTCTTTGTAATGACATGTCCCCTGGGAGACTTTGGTTTTTAGTCCTGAGTTTTGTAATGTAGCAAAGGATGAAGAGTGTTTCCTCAGGCTTCCTTAATAGCTTGCTGTGTTGTGTGGTACACAGTTAAATCAGTGTCATTTGGGGGATTTTTTTTTTTTACTCTTGAGCAGCCGTGTTGTTGCGATGCCGGGTGAAGGTTGTTGTGAAAGGAAGCTCTTTTGGCCAGGTGCCAGAGCGTACTGCTGAGTTTTAGGCATGATGGTTGCTAGGTGTGCGTGGCATCATCTGAATGTGTGAGAGCTGGTGTGTGCATATGTGAGTGTTTGTGTATATTCTCCCATGGGAATCCTTGGCAGTAGGTGTGACATGTAGTAATGGGAAATTATGCTGCATGGTGCAAAACCTCTTCTGAGCAGGGTCACCCATTGTCAGCTCTGCCAAGCACGAAACAGAGCAACAACTCAACCTTTAATGAAAGCTGTCACATTTTTGTCAGAGATGTATTTACTACGTCCCAGGCATTTGCATTCCGCTTCCTGAAGTTTCTAATCCAAACAAAGTCTCAGGAGATGTGTGAGGCCACAGTTTCAGTTAATAATCATGCCGACACATTTATGGTCTACAATAGCAATCATTCGTTGAAGCGCATTATGGTTTTCTGCCTGCAAGTCAGAGCTTTTTTTTTTTTCCCACTACTACTACATAAGTTCAATACAAGGAACTTTACAAACTTTTTTCTCATTAACAGTGAATATATGCATGATTTCCCAGGATCAAATCTGAATGGGTTTTTACATCAAAAAAACCCTTCAATTTTAATCTTATTTCTGAAGCAGGCTGTTATTTTCTCGGAGGGTATGGAGCTATTAACTTTTGAAAGCAACATCCAGTTGGAGGCGTGTTTGAATTCCAATAGCTTGTGGCCATATATTCTGGCCATTCGTGGAATACAGTAACCTTAGTCAAATCCTAAACAGATGGATACACATGGAAAGGTTTGAACGCTTCAGTCCAGGTGTGTGCGTAGCTTTAAATCCTTCAAATACATATAGCTTTTTTAAACTCCCACTCTGATCATTTTTTATTCTATTTTAAAAGTGTTCCCTGTGCTTTTTTAATTATGATTATGCTGCTTTTAGCCAAAATTGATAACAGAATCTTCTAGGATTTAGTTTCTGCAGAGCATCAGTAGATCATTAGAAATTCGCCTCTGACTTGTGGGCGGGACTACTGATGGTGGAGTAAGCTCGCCCCCTTCCCATCACCCATCTAGTTACATGCGCTCCCCGCTAAAAAATGACGAACAGTAATGAAGCTATCCAGCCGCACAGTTTTGAGCCAGATGCCTGCTCAGACGGGGAAACCATACATGGATCCAGTCGTCTACGAGTCGATACATCAGAATGGAGCGGAGCAGGGAGCTTGTGACCTGCCAATTGTTGCTACTATGTCACAAATACAAGGTTTTTCCAATGGCATTTTTTAGTCTCTTCCAGATTAATGATTATAATAAAGAAATATTCAGAAATGCAATTTTAATCCTTATTGTATTATTTATTTATATATTCTCTATCATGAGAAAAATGAAACAACAACATGTTAAAAACACCAAAAACATTATTTTAATCTTTAAATAAAGCTATCTGAACAAGATGTAATCTTTGGTACAGTGTGAACGTTGTGGTTATTTTTGTTTAAGTTAAAATGCTAAAATTGTTGTAAAATAGTTTTTTGTTTCTTTTAATGGAATAATTTTAACACTTTTTATTTTTTTTTTGGTTCTCCTAACTGGGATTATTCCAGAAATAAGCAAAATATAAGGTCTGAGCAATACCCCTGTTGAGTCTAATAATCCTTGAACTTTGTCCCGTCTCTTTGTTATTATAGGATGTGCCTTTCTAACATACTGTGCCAGAGAGTCAGCACTGAAGGCCCAGAGCGCCCTGCATGAACAGAAGACTCTGCCAGGGGTAAGTGCGCCCAGTTTGTCCTCTGTCATAGACTAAAGCTCTTGGGATCACCAGCCCAGAAACCTTACCTGACATAGGAATTATTTCATCCGTACCAGTATGTTGCAGCTCATTGTAAAGACATTTACATACCAGACATGGTTCTAAACAAAAGATGGATCGCCACTGCCTCCCGTTTTACCTTATTCTAACACACACACCCTTTACACAGACGGACACACCCGCAGACATACTTAAAGAGCCTTAGTGGCCTATCTCACCCTGCAGTGTCTTATTACACTAATCACCCCGCCAGAGATGTTTGATAAGCCCTCCTTCATAACAACCCATGCCGTCCTTCCCCTGTCCTCTCACAATATGGCTGCCTCACACTCTAATTGCCTTGAGGAATCCCGCTCTCATTATCACATATAATCAAACAGTAAGTATAAACAATCATTTTTACCATGTATAACACCATCTGGTGTTTTTGTTTTTAATCCGTTGTTATTTTTTCCCTGCTCATCTTCCATCACTTGCCTTTGGCAAGCAGGTAACTTTTTCAATTAAAATAATGGCCTCTTCAAATGACACAAGTAAAGCGTGCAGTAGTGGGCTCTTTAGCTCACCCAGGAGGGGGCCCTCAATCTGGGATAAGTGTGAGCTTGTGCTGTCGATCTACGCTTGATGTGTGGGAGGGCGATTCGACTCCAACATCAGGGGGAATCATCGAGGTGTGATTGAATTCCGCCTGTGGGCCCCCAACAAGGAGAAGTCCTTGTAGTGCCCAGTCTCTCGCCAGGCTGCTCTGTCCCCGTTTTTGTTTTACCAGTTAGACAAACTCCCAGATTGAGGTTTTAATCAGAACAGGAGTATATCCTGCTCTATGTCAAGGGAAAACATACAAGACATTGCATCGCAAAGCATGAAGAGTGGCTTGTGAAAAGGGGGCAGATGCACCCAATGCATTTCTCATATTGTTCCTGACTGTTAGGTTAATTAGTTGTTTGTACTTGACTGCATATCATAGACACATCAGTGAACGTTATGCACTTTGGAAGACCGCTGTGAAAGTATCCCTAGGAGTCCGGCCTCCCCTGCTCCTTCCTACCTCCTGCAGCTTCATAATGAGATGATTGCCATGATCGTCCTGGATTGGTGTTCCCGTCTTTATTGCTTTCATGGAGGGACATTCTTGTTTGCCTTCTATCAAGTAAGAGGTTAATGGCGTGTTCTCTGGGGTTTGAGTAAACATTTCCCCAGTACAGCTCACAGCAAGGGGTCAGTGCAATCTCAGACTGAGCACAGTCTGAATACAGAAGACTAATAAAGATGTTATGTCTTACTCTCTGAGTGTTGGGTTTGAGACACACAAAGAAAGACACGGAGACAGGGAAAGAAAGAAAACAAGGGGGACTGCAAGAGACGGAAACAGGAAAAGACTGGGAGAGGTGACATGTCTGGACAAGCCTCGTTGTCACTGTCACAGCCTAATGGGTTGAGATGCTCAGTCGTATAATGCTGCCATTTCTGTAGCTTCTTCACACAGTGTTGCAGAGATGATTGTGCGGGCCAGTTGTGGCTGTGTGATTGTCAGCCAGCCAAATGTACATTTTGTACCATCCAGACATGTGGCATTAAAAAAAAAGCTTTGCTCCTTCTCTCAAGAGGATAGATAGGGCAAAAATAATACAAACATTGCCTGAAATACTTTGTGGCGTGGGTGGTGAATCGTATTTGCAATAGCAGTGTAAGCTCTGTAAGCTGTCATTATATCTCCTATTTTTTTTTCCTTCACCCAGGTGAGATACATAAGTTATTCAGTCAAAAATTACCTGCTTTCTTCTTTGGCATCCAACTTGGGTGTGTATCTAGGTAGATCAAGGCAGAGCCAAAGTAGGAACCTATCAGAGCACACAAAACCAGTTCAGTCATTTTACCTGTGTTGCATGGCTTGTGCTTAGATGTCCACAGCAATTCTACATTTAAAATCAGATAGGTCAGATTTCTTAATGTGCTTTAACATAAAATAGAAAGTATTAGATTTACTTCTGCAATGAGGTAAGGAGCATAAGAGGAAGGTTTTTTTTTATTTTATTTTAAGTTACCAGTACAGCAATAGAAAACAGTTAAGACTTGTAAACCATCAAACCATCCAACCAACAAAAGCCTACACGCCTACAGGAAGATCTAAGAAAGCAAGACAAAAGCCCATACCCATACTGGTTGAATGATTTTTATCCACATGTTACATCTAACATTTTGTTTCAGATGTGCATTTAATCTGAGAAAGCCATATGTCATATCACAGATGGCATGAGGCTGTAGCGTTAGCAGTTTCACCTCACAGTCGAAGGTCCTTCCTCTAACCCCTGTGTTCAGCATTTCTGTGCTGGGTTTGATTCTTCTTCTGTGGATGTCTTGGTTTTACACATACCGGTAAGTCAATTTTACTGGCATCCCTTGCAAACAGAGAATATTGCACATTTAGAGCTGGTGAGCAATGGTGATCTTGGTTTTAATGCCATTTAAGTTAAAATTAAAGCCAAGTATATGTATAGGTTTAACTAAGTTTGATACAGTCAGTTAACCAGAAGGGCAAATATATCTTGTTTTGCCTGCAGTACAGAGATGCTGTTGTAGGAGCCTGTGTGTTTCTTGGTTTGTGTTGCTAGGTACTATGAGATTCGGACAGCCAACTGCCCATAGCAGGTGAAAGAGTAAAAACAATGTGTTTCAAATCAGAGTTTTCAAAGCTCAAACTTTGGTTTGAAGCATATAAATCATGGATGAATTTAATCCAGGTGTGATGATTTGTAGCAGGTATTTTGGATTTAAATGTGCATGATTGTCTCATATCACATGCCACTCATATGCATTGTCATTATTAGTGTGTCTGGTTATTCTTCTGTGGCTTCTTTTAATTTAATAGGTAAAGCCTCCAGGGTCTTTATTGCTTTTGCCTGATGATGATAACAAAAGACTCCCCTCCGATCCAGGATTGCAATAAACTGTTGTAAAAGGTTAATGATTAATATGTCCTGTAAACATGGTAATTCACAACTGGCTGCAATGGACACATGCCAGATGATAATTATAAACCAGCATTTATAGAAGTTGTAGTACAAAAACCTGTAATTCTACTTTTGTGATGACATTTTTACAAAATTCCAGATTCTTTTTTATAATTAGAAACATGCATTTTAACATAGATGTGATCATATTACACTGAGCAACAAAAGAGAATAAACACAATGCTGATGTTGTGCACTGGGTTCTATTAGGTTTCATTTTCTTATACAGCCATATAATTGCAGAGACCATTCTGAACTTCTGGTAGCATAAAACACCAGAGTGGTGTCAGTGACACTGGTTATCTTCAAAGCACGTTGAAGTTCATATACAGAAAATTAATGCTACATTAACATGCTGTGGGCTGCAAAATTCACTGAATGGCCCCTTTGAGCCTATTTCACAAGCAAAGAAATCCTTATAAAACATTTGCTATACAGTCTACACCTCGAAGAATTAGATGGCTTGTAAAGGAAGGGTTTTGTTCTAAATGGCCAGTTTTACCATTCATGTCATCTGAATGGCAGTTGAGCCACCGAGAGTTGGATATGATAAAATAGACCTGTTGCGGTGAAGGACAGCTGAGTGCTCAGGCCCCTGCTGAATGGATGGAGAAACAGTGCAGGGTTGTAAGTCACAGCCATTACTTACATGGCACTCTGCCTCCAAAATCCCAAAACAGTAATGACGAAATGACAAACTCAAGGATTTACAGCTGCTCCTCACAGCAAAGGGTTGTCATGATGGCTGCATCTATCTTTAACACACAGCACGATACCAGCAAGTTACATTGAGTTATTTACAATGAAAATTACTTGTTTGCATTATGAACAGTTTTTAAAAATGTTATTATGAATTGAAATTTGTTTAATTTTCAGAGAAATTCATTTTTGGAATTTGTTTCCCTTGGTTCAAACTGCATTTGTTCACTTTTTATAAAAAAAAACAAACTGATTCTTTTTTAAATGTCACTACTTGAGCATCATATTAGATAGCCTACATATACTGGCTAAAATGGAGCTGCCACCAGGGGTATCCTGTTTCTGTTGTATCTGAGGTGAGCTTTGTTTATGTTGTTTGATCAATTGCATTTAAAGAGCTCTTGATGTTCTCTGCATCGAATGTTGCTGCTGCCGCTTGTACAGCAAATGTAATCAGAGATTCAGCCAGCTGCCCTTGGCGTGCTTGAAGGTCTGTTATGCATGGGGGGAGTATTCTGCCTATTCCCTAATGCAGAGCAGGATGATCCTGGATCTCAACAGGTTAGGTCTGACTGTGAATTACTTCTCTCGGGTCTAATTAACTTGTGGGACATTTATATAACCAAGGGCCGAAGATTATGAGTGCATCAACAAAGCATTAGCATTTCTTTTTTAACACCAAGACAATTATGGACACAGAGCTATAGTAGGTTAACCACTGAAAAGAAATCCAGATGACCTAATCATTTTCTTTGATAGCCAATAACCTTTCCTGCTCTTGCGGATATTCTTGTTTCATACGTGCTAATAAAGATCTCAGTAATGTATAAACAATTTTAACAACCGCAGCAGCAAAGTTATATTTAAAACTGGTTGCCAAAACCCAACCCAATGTTGGCACTAGACCATTAAATGCATTCTGTTCTGTGACATCAGGGCTTGACTGCTGACTTCTCATTAGCTCTGTATAGAACAAGGATCCTGTTCAGATTTAATAGAAACCCAAAAGCTAATTAAAAAAATGAATAAATAACAACAACAAAAAAATTGTAGCATTTATCTGTCATACCTCTCCTTCTCAAATATCAGACCTCTGTATTGCAACTTCCCTTTCCAAGAACAGAGCTGATGACTAAGGAAAGCTCCCAGACTTTACTGCAAAAGTACAGTAAATTTACCATAATGCATGTCGCTTAAAAACAGGCTGTGGAAAGATTTTGCAGTAGCAGTATTATGTATCATTAAACACACACCATGGGGCCATGGGTTAGTGTATCTGTGATCTTGTGCCCCTTTATCACATATCTCAGACTTGGCTGATGTAGACCCACCATCTATCTAACAGCTACAAGAAGTAACATTTTAGAAACAAAGTAGAACAACCAAACAAAAATAAGAATCCAAGGCACTTAAACATGTAAAATTACTTCAAAATTTGAGACATATATTTATTTATTATCATCTGTCTGTGCCCCTTCAGAAAGAGGGTCAGAGGTCACAGTTGTGTAGGGTTGCAGCTCCATAAGAGCTCAAATTGACTTGTTTTGGTTTAAAGCCATGGGATCAGATGGGAGACCTCAACAAAGTCTCATCTTCCCTTCGTCATCATTAATTACATCTATATCCTTCTCTCTCTGCTGCCCACTTTAGAAGAGGAATTAAAAGGGTCATTGTTTTTCTTATCCTCCTGGGATAAAAGCATTTTATACGCTGCTGTATGGTGCTCTGCTATCCCGCTGATTGGGCAGTAATTTGAATTGCATTCGAAGGATGCTTTCTGCATTGTGTCAGATTATTTGGTTTATGGTCCCAAATAAGGAACAACAACAATTCATTTTGTTCCATCTGATGGGATTTTCAACACGGGAGAGCTCAAATTGTTAATCCTGGCAAACATTCAGGTGGACATTGTGGAATGTCTGTTTTTTTGCTGGTGAATACTGATCTTGTTGCATGCAAGAACACTCTTACCCAGACTATAAATATGGCAGGCCAGAGGTGTTAGAGAGGTACACAAGAGAGATGGAGCTTTTTAAAGACTGTTGGGCAGGAGAGTTTTGGTGTTCGGAGGACAGCACCAACCAGGATTATTTATGTTCTTGATCTTCAACCTTTATTGCGGTAGAACTCAGGTCGTTCTTTGGATCTATGTAGGTAATGAAAGTTACAAAATGAACAAGACCTAAGAGAGGAATTGGGAAAGAGGACAGAGATGTATTTTTAAGATGCCAAAAATAAAGCATGTGCAAAAGCAGCTGAATGCTGGCTTTGTTCTTACCTTTTTTCCAACTGTTGGAAAAAAGACAATAAAACACTTTTTTTCTCAAATCAATCTAGCTTGATTTGTAAATGTAAACTTTATAACACCTACAGTACATATCTACATCTCAAATAAGACAAAATTAGCTAAATGAGGAAAAATAAACAATATTTTTAAGTTTCTGATTTGATCTAAGTATAGTATATTAGCTATCTTAGGGAAAATTTAAAGTATTTGGACTTTAATGCATTCTTTAAATATAATCTTAAATATAGATCCTAAGCCTTTACATCCTATTAATGCAAAAAAACATATCAAACCACTTCTGCTCCAAATTTACCCTAATTTAGTATCTACCAAAGCAAAAAAAAATATATATATTTTTTTTTTCAAAACTGGCGATGAATTCAAGCGTCAAGGAATTAAATGTAATCTTATGTCATGCATGTGTTATGAATCTGTTTTAAAGCGTAATTAAAAATAAATAAAAAAGAAAGCCCAAGGAATGTTTTTAAATGAAAGCATCATGATGTAACCTGTCAACTAGTCTAATAGAAAACAGAAAACCTAATAAGCTATTTTAGTTTATGGTGTCCAACCGATCCTTCGAAAAATTTTATTAAAATGCTATTTTGTGTTCAAATATAGATATAAATTATAGAATACATGTGTGAAATAAAAAATGCTATTTTTAAATACTGGACATTCTTTTTAGGACTGAGTCAAAAGAATTATGTTTTAAATAAAAACATGGCAATATAGTCTGTTTTAAGCTGGAGGAAGTACCTTGTGTGCTGGTCAATTCAATTTCTTTTTAATCATTTTTTAAAGGATGGCTTCTAAGATGGTTTTAGAAGAAGCCCTTATGTTGGGGGAGCTGAGCGACTTTGTGATTAAAGTCAGGGACAAGGATTTCAAAATTAATAGAACCATACTCTCCAACAGCAGCTTGTACTTCTGGTAAGCCTAAAACACAACACGTTTTTAAAAATTTGAGTTTCTTAATTTTGGTGTAATATAAAATATAGCTTCATTTCACCTTGCTCTCTTGCTTTAGTTTGAGCTTAAAGTTTTTCCTCTTTTATTTCTATTCTCCTGAGTTACATTAATCAGGATTTAAAGAAAGGCTCAGTTCAGTTGTGGATGATTCATTTTGTGTGCATTCATAGTTAGATGGTCCTTTCAAATGATTTTCTTGTTGAAACTTTATTGCAATCATTTTATCTTTATCCAACAGTGAACTCTTCCACAATAATCCACAAATGACAGTCTGCAGCTTCCCAGATGTTTCAGCAAGTATAATGGATCTTATTGTAAAATACGCTTACACGCAATCTGTCCTGGTGTTGGAGAATAATTTGCAGTTGCTGTTGGAGGCAGCAGAGTGCTTCAAGATCAAGGGCATTGTTCAAGCCTGCTGCGACTTTCTGCTGCAGAAGCTTAGTACCAGTAACTGCATCTGGATTCTGACACTGGCAGACCACTATCTTTATCCTGACCTGAAGGAAAAAGCGTGTGTCTTCATTCTGCGCTACTTTGAAGATGTTGCCCAGTACTGCCCAGACTTCTATAATCTCTCTGCAGAACAGCTAATACATTTTATTGGAAAAAGTGAGCTAAATGTAAGGCAAGAGAGTATTGTCTTTGAGGCTGTCCTCCGTTGGATCAACTATGCTCCAGCAGAGCGGCACGGTCACTTGGTCTCACTAATGAGCAAGGTAACCAATACTCACCAGATCCTTACATTGTTTGCACATCTGTAAACTTACACCAACTTCCTGTTTTCCCTAAGGTACGCCTGAACTTAATGCCTCTTAACTACTTGGTTGACACAGTAAGGGTAGATAATCTGGTGAAGGGCAGCCCAAAATGTATGGCTATGGTGACCAACACTATGAGGAAGCTGCAGGCATCAAACTTAGTGAGACCTCTGGCCAGGGCCCGCCTACCCGCCGAAGTGCTGCTGGCTGTTGGAGGTTTTGACGACAATCTATCAGCTAACGTGGTCGAGTTATACAATGTGCGCACCAACCGCTGGAGAACTGTGTACAACAAAGACAATCTCTTGCCAGAGTTCGGTCAATGTGCTTACATCGACGGATTTATCTACTGCGTTGGAGGCATCCTTGACCATCAGATTGCCAGCAGCGTGACGAAGTTTAATCTTGCCACGAAAACCTGGGAGGAGGCTGGGTCGATGCATGAGGCTCGAGCCAATCTCAGTGTGGTCACCTTGAATGGCTTCATATATGCCACAGGGGGGTGGAATGACCAACAAACGCTGAAGTCTGCAGAACGATTTGAACCCGGCACCAACCAGTGGACTTACATCGCACCAATGGAACACAGGCGGGCTGATGCTGCAGCTGCAGCTCTTCACGGAAAGGTAAAAGCTGGCATTTAAGGAAAAATAAAAACCAAATTGTTTGGGCACCTGAAAAAGTATTTTAGTGGACAATTTCTTGCTGTGTTTCAGATTAAACCTCTATAATAAATCACAAAATACATCACTACTTTTAAATATTAAACTATATACTTGTATCAGTGATTATTTTCTTTGACTTAACTTCTTAACATTGAATAACTAAAACAACTTTAAGTGCTGTCAGTTAGCATTTTGTTTTGGGTTTCTGTATGGCTCGACAGATGTTTTTAAAATGCAAAAAAAAAAAAGAAGCAATGGAACAATTAAGTATTACACATATTTTTTAATAATTAAAACCGGATTTTTCCAATACTCATTTGTCAAAAAAAGTTTTGAAAAGATTTTCGAATATTTTTTTAGATAAAGTAAAATGTACATGCATTGATCTTGTTGAACTGCTTGATAGTAAATACAGCAATTAAGGAACTACAAGGACACTTTGTCACCTTTGTCTCTAATTATTCTTTGTGAGCTCACATAGAATAATGGCCTCTGATGTAATATTGCTGAATGAAAATTCTCTGTCAGCAGTTTAATGAGGCAGCACAGGTTTTAGCAAGATACTACTGTGGCGTCAAGTCGTGTTTTTTGTCTTAGAATTTTTTTTGTCTCCCAGATGTACGTTTTGGGTGGATTACTTGGGAATCTGCCTCTGTCATCAGTTGAGTGTTACACACCCACCACCAATCAGTGGACACTGATCCCTCCAATGATGGTTGCACGGGGAGCAATGGGAGCCATTGCTTACAATGACCAGATCTTTGTGGTAAGTGTAGCACAAAATAAATTTCTTGTTTTTCAAATTGACTCTTTAAAAAAATACTCATTATTTTAATACATTAAAAAAAATGAATGTATGAAAATAACCGAAATGTTTTACATTATATTTATATTTCTTGCTTTCAGATTGGTGGATTCAGAAATGGAAGACGCTTGGCCAATGTTGAGGTCTATAATCCTGCATCAATGACCTGGGGAACGGCAGCCCCAATGCATTACCCCCGTAGTAACTTTGGTGTTGCATTGCTGGAGGAAAAGCTGTATGTGGTTGGAGGCATCGACACCGAAGAAGATCAGATTTGTACGGTGTGGTGCTTCGACGCAGATAAAAACCAGTGGAATTTCGTCAGGGACCTGGGTCGGCCTCATGGAGCCGTTAGCTGCTGTTTGGTGGAGCGAGTCCCTCATGCTTCTGCTTTTCCCTTGTAAAAATGTACTAAAATAAACCAGAATCTCCAGGAAAATATATCTATTAAGTGTATTTTTTTTATTAGCACTGCTGGTGTTTTTTAATAATTGATGACTGATCTTTTTCAAATCCTTTTCTTTAACAGCTTAGATTTTATTTCTTTTTTATTTGTCTAATTTATAGCCCCCTATTAAACAAAAGGAAAAGGTGAAACGTTATTTAACTCTATGAGTTGACTTTAAAATACTAATTAAATATATGTAGCACAAAATTAATAAAAAATGTACTGATTATATAATTCTTTTCTGTTTGCTTTACAAATTTCATACAAGAAAAAAAGTATTCATGAAAAAATTGACTTCTTTTTAATTTTCATTTAGTACACGGTCAATATTTTGGTTTCAAAATATTTTTTTACAATTCTTTAATTAATACATTGTCCACATTATAAAAGTGGAAAAAAATAGTCATTTGAAAACAGTGATTTTTTTTTTTACATTTTTCAGATAAATCATTCTCTTTTTGGTCATTGACATTACAAGTAGTGAAGCAAATGACAGAACTTGGGCATAGAAATTAGGAACTGAGTAATAGAAAATCTTTGACAAAAAAGAATAGCTTTTTCTAAAATTTTTGAGCCATCAACCTTGGGTAATGATTCTGGAAAGATGAGAGTTTGCCTTAATTGGTTGAATTCCTTTTAAAATGTGTTGAAAGCTGAGCAGTTCTTTCACACCCCCTGCCTTTCTTTCCCTTGCTGACAGGTAGAGTCGGACTCTGCGGTGCAAGCTCTCCTGTGCTGATTTAGCTGCTTCTTTAGCAGTAATGAGGCAGAACTGGTAAATGTGGGGACAGCTTTGTTAACACTGCTGCTTCATTGGGAAAGAGGAGAAGGTTGATACATAGTGGGGAGGGATGAAAATGAAGGCTAGGTGCTGTCATTCCTCCAATGATGATGCTTTCAGACTTTAACTCAACCTGGACTGCTTTCTTGCCTTGAAGCTGCATACTGAAAAATGACAGTTCCTCAAGTAATTAGACTTTAAAGCCTCTGTTTCATAGAGACTGGTAGAGTTGGTTTGAGAAACATTGAATACAAACTATAAATAAATATCTGATGGTCTTGCTGAAAGTCCTCAAATTAGTTGAAAAACTTGCTTCTCAGAGTAGATAACTTTCATTTTTCCTTTTCTCCAACAAACTTCCCTTAACTTCTACATATAGAACCACCTATAGCCTATCAATCAGCTTTTTTTCCTGAAGAGCAAACATAAAATAAAGCAAGTGTGATGCTTCGTTTAGCTGTCACTCTGGTTAAGGGAGCCATGAAGACGAGTTTTAATTACATCTGGGTAAACCGTGCAGTGATTTATAAAGGGATGTGTGGTGGTGTGAGGAGTTACAAAAAAAAAAAAAAAAGAGCTGAAAAAGAAAGAGGAAAAACTGATGAGTCATCTAGAAAGACAGAGAGACGGAGCAGAAGCATTCTTGCATAATTAACACTCAGGCATCACCCCGACAAACTCTTCCATCAGCGTGTCCAAAGGATTAACTGCGCCATGCTCCTCTTATCTCCCCCCCATTTCGTTTAAGAAAGAAAACGACCTTGTGCTTGTTTACATGCTGATTAAAGACGGGAGGGAAAGGAGACAGCGAGAAAGTCAAACTGTAATCAGAGGAGTTTGTTAAGTGAAGTAGTTTTGATGTTGTGTTCTCAGCAGATATAGCCAGCTGCTGCCAGACTGTGTCCCGGTAAAAACAACCTCTCTTATGAAGCAGCTAACGAGCAATGAGAGGGCTGGAAGACGGAGTGTGTGTGTTCTTGTCTCAGTGTGTTGTGGGCTAAAAAAATCTTGCTGTGTGTGGGTGGTTCTTTTAGTTAGTCTGAATGTTTCATTGCGCTGGAAATACCTGCTGATTCTGGGCGCTCGTGAGTCGGTCTAGATACAGCACAATGCTATCTGTGTTGCATAAGCTCATTCCATTTTTTTTTTTTTTGTGCACCAGTTTTTGGTTCAAGGCTTTTGAAGCCAAAGCATTTGCATAAAACCTTGCTGGATTTTTCAAGAGCTAGTTTTCTTTATGTACATGTTTTCTTATCAAAATGAACCAAGATAGAAATTAGAAAAATATTATCGGTTAGCTGTAAAATATATGTGGTATGAAGAGGCATCCGCTCAAAGGGCATGTGATAACATAGTTTAGATTTTAGCTCAAAAATGGCTCTGAAGCAGGTTAACTAATTTATTTTATGGCTCAGCATAAATGTTTTACTGGTAACACTTGACAAAGCAGCATAAAAGCAAGGTGCTGTGGCAAAATCCAGCTTTTAGAGCTGGAGACAAGATCAGCAAGTCCTCGTTTGCATTTTAAATGATAAATTATAAACAACATTTTTTTTTTCAAAGATTATAAAGAGAACTGTTTGCACCAGTGTCAGTGGCTGTTCATAAACAGCTGAATAGCAAATTTACAGATTTGCAAAATCCTTCAAAGCAGTAAAATCCAGTTATTTGTGCAGCTTTTCAATGTAAATTCCAAATCAATCAGGACACATCTTTACAACTTTGGATCTGACTGGTTTGGACATCCGGGTCCCTGTGTGCGATCAGCTAACAGAAAATTTCAAGCCCTGCAATGCTTTTTGGAAATGACTACAGACTGCTGGATTGCCAGACAGAGGAAATGAGACAGAACAAGACAGGATACAGACGAGGGAAGGGTGAAGTGATGGTACACAATCCCCCGTTGACAAGACAGGCTGTGAGATGTCAGAAATAGCACCAAGGCTAACACCTCACCTTTTGCTTCCCAATGCATCTCTCCCATGGCCACCAATCTACACATGCAGACTCCACAGTCACACTACCGATGAATAGCGCAACAACAAACTTTGCAAAGTTCAGCCACTTGTTCACAATGCAGGTGAGCACACACCTGACTCAAACACACACGCATTACATCGGCAGATCAATATTGCATTACTGAGGTGTGTTCTTGTCTGTGAGGGTACAGTGATAGGTGAGGCGTGTTGGGTAGAAACCCTCTCTTGTTTCTCTGCGGAGACCAGGCAGATCTGAGTACACTTCGAAGCTCTGACAGTCAGTTTCACCTGCTGACTTCTTTGCTGTCACTCTCTAGCTACATCCAAGGCTCTGCCTGCGGCCTGCGATCGCTGAGTGTCTGCGTGGGTGTGTGTGTGCTTAACATGTTCAGACAATTTATTGTGGAAAAAAAATGACAGTCTTTTGGCTCATAACATTTGATATTTTAACTTGCACTTTGTTTTAATAGATGTTTGCAAAGTACATTTGAGCTAAACCACATTTTTAGATACATTTGATAACATTTTTAATTTGCAGTTATTTGACAAATGTAGAAGACTATGATTCTCTGCACACACATATCTGTGCATGAGTTTTTGTGAGCATGAAGCAGATGATACGGACTTCTCAGTGCCGACAGAAGCTCCAGCTTTTCCATTTAAACTGTATCATTAAAGGGAGCAGAGAGGCGAGGGAAACGGCCCCTCCACACCTCATAAAGTGAGAGTGCCATGCCAGGCAAAGTGCCACGCAACGCTGCGTTTACGGCAAGCCAAATGCACTTCTTATACACACCTTGTCCTTTCTCTCCCCTTTTTAAAAAAATGTTTTTGAAGGTATCTGTTTGTATGATGTTACTCACCTTTTGGTTTTGCGTTTTTTCATATTTTACCCCTTCTATGTATTGACCCGTATTGCAACTGCCCCCTTCAGTTCCCTTTTTTCCTGTCAAAATTCTCCAACAAGGAGTTGGAGCGTAACATTGAAGAGGTATAATCAATGGAAAAGCACCACTTAGGGAGCCTATTTGATGCATACTGTAGGGCAGAGTTGATTCAAGGGTGTAGATTGAGTCAAGCCTCATTTCATATCCTCCACAATTAGTCATCCAGCTTTTGCCCTCTCTAACCTCCTATTCACGAGAAGCACTGAGCCAGACGGGCTCTCTGAAAGATGATAGAACCTCTTTTTTTTCTCTCTCCTGTACTCCCTTTCATCCTGCTTCTTACCTGCACTGGGATAAAGCAAAGCAGCTCTCTTCTAACCTCTACATCTCCTCTCTCACCTCCTCCTTAACGCCCTCACACAGTCCGACTTTTCCACGCGTCCGCCCATTTTCCCTCCACTATAAATCTCTGCCTAAATCCTTCTTAAACCAGCATCAGCAGCTGTCCTTAAAACTCCATTATCTACAATTACTTCAGCATTAGGGAACCAGTGCACACCTGCCCTCACATAAAAGTGCCCTCACCTAAAGGGATTTGAGCTATTTTATGTTTTTTTGCCTTTTGTTATACCCGTGCTGTGGCTGTCATCTTTGTGAGGCTTTGGAGAGAATGCCAACAGTGTGGATGGCAGTTTTTTTTATTTGTGGGTGGGTCTGTGTGTGCAATGTTTGGATTGGTGGGGGAGATCCCAGTAAGAAGGTCAATGGCTCTGCCTCGATGAAGGAGAAAACCAATGGGCCGAAGCATGTGAAATAATTTGGCGCTTAAGTTTAACTCAACCTTCATGTGTGTATTTATAAAAAATTCTGTTCTATAGTTGTTTTTTCTTTCTTTTTAAGGTAAATTTGATGTCTGTCTTTCAGCTTAGTAAATAACAAAGCAGGAATAAAATAAAATAAAAAAGACTATTTAATTTATAGAAATATTAAATATGTAATATTTTCCTATGGAAGATGTTTGAAAACAATTTGCTCCTCTTTTTATAAAGGGATCATGAAAACAAATCTTTTTTAGAAAGTCCACACTCCAAAGTAAAATAATATAAAACCCCCTTTTTTTATGCACTGCTTTTATTTTAAACTTTGAAAAATTTATTTTGCTCAAATAAATGTGAATCATATATATATTTTACTAATATTCTTTAGCTAGTGTTGTTGCTTTGATAAAAATATGTTTTCTCCTATTGCACTAAAAACAGATCTGAGAGTTAATATTTCTGTGATTTGAATGTATCCATTCTGGAGAAAAAAAATGAATGAAAAGACATGATAATAACTTTTACCCAAACATTTGGGCATGTATATGTTTTTACATGTTTTTGCGGTTGCCATAAAGTGCAAATCACACTAATCAATTACTCAACGCATCAGCATATAGAAGATCGTAACAATTACAAAAGCAAAAATAATAACAATAATAATAAAAAACAACATCACATTTTAGAAATCAAAACAAAATTCAGGAAACCTAAATATAATAAAAAAAAATGAAATGAAATAAGAATGAAACATTTCAGAAAACAAAATGTAATTTCCAGAAATGCTAATTAAATTGGTAAAAAACGAAACACAAGAAGAAACCAGAAAATATAGGTATCATGGGACATCACTGATTGGGTAATCATGCTCGTCCATCATTTCAACCGAAAATTATTTGTAAAAAAGCGATACTGGGCATGATCTGTAATAATCATAAAACTCATGCAGACATTGAAGATGTATTTGAAAAAAATTCAAAACTCAAATTCGACCTGGCAGCCTCCATAATTCAGATAATGGACAAAGTCTCACAAAGGGATTTACGATGCTTCAACATGAAAGGAGAAGAAAACTGATGGAAGAACAGATGTTTTAGATCATTATGTTCAACAGATGCTAAAGTAAAATTCAGATAAACATGTAGTTTGTTGACATGAGAGATGGTTTTAAACTTAAACCAAGTCCAAGCACGTACTCATGTGTAAGCGTGCACATGTGTGTTTTCGGGTGTGTGTTGGCAGATGCTGCAGCCAGGAGGATCTTTGCTTGGGTTGTTAGTAATGGACATGTTTGAGGAGGAGGGTCGAGCAGACTCAGCTGTAGGTAGCCTGATCTCCTCTGATTGACAGTGATGGCAGATAAGGCGCTTGGAGAGAAGGGAATGTGAGCAGAGCTGCACACACAGATGAGGACCAAGATTAGCCCCCCCTGCCACGTCACACACAGAGAGGAAGAGAGGCAGAGTCCAGTGGAGAGTAAAAGATTGAGATGTTGATGTGGAAAGGTATTGGCCATAGTGAATACAATGGGTAACCAAGAGTAAATGCTAGATTTGTTCGTTGAATCTGTCTATGAGGTTTTGTGTGTGTGTGTGCACAACTATTCATCAGACTATGTCCCAGGTAGCATACACTCACCCTGTTGAACTGAAGCAGCATGTTTGGGAGTAGGGTAACTAATCAGCTCATAATCCAAGAGGCTGCCGTTTCCCGGGCAACAGTGCTATACATTCATGCGTGTTAAAACCATTCACTCTCTCCATTATTTCTGTCGGTCTTTAAATGCTTCTCCACCATATCTTTTTTTTTTTTTTTTAGCTTTTTGACACTTCCCTTTCTTCTTTTTTTGCCAGGGTAACATAATTTCCTCCTCAAATGTGTATTTCTTTGATTTCTTTTCTTTTCCTTGAAATCACAGAACATGTTCAATCTTCTTTGTTTCCCCCTTTGCCTTTCTTTGCTCCCACTTTTCTCCCTCTTTTGTCCCTAACCAATCAAGACTGAGTGGCCCTCTTCCATCCTTATTTTCTTTTGCCTTCTCCTTAAGAGAATTGACAGTATTCATGCTGCCTTGCTGTCTGTTTTTCTCTCTTCCTGCATAGCCACATTTAATATATCCCCATGATATTTCTTTCTCATTTTTATGCCTTTCTCAAAATACAGCCCTGTAAACATCAACTCCTTTTTTTTGCCGCTTTCCACTTTTTAATTTCCTTTTTCTGCCCCTCCTTTAGCTTTTTTCCTGTCTTCATTCCTCTTCCTGTAAACAGCCTTTGTCTTGATCCCTCCTCCTCCCTCTTCTAATGCCAGGGGTCCAGGGCTGGTGTATTTGCTCAGTGAAGTTGGAGATCCTGATGATCACTCTGTAGGAGATGATTATTTGGTCAGGGCCTGGCAGCCTCCTCCCCTGCTCCACACTGCTGGAGCTCAGCTCTGACTATGTGCATCTCAATGTGTGTGAACATGCAGTCCATGCACATATGAAGAAAAAAAAAGAAAACACATTATTTTGTGTGCAGCTATCTTTTTGAAATATGTTTCATACAGAATATAGTGCCAACAGATATGTCTATTTTTATAAGAAATAATAAGAAAGATCTCCGCAGGTACATCTTATGTATGAAATGTCTCACTTGAAAGTAAAAAATATAAATAATAATAATGGATGGTGCTTCGATGATTGTTTTTGTTTTAATAACTGTTGCAACATATTTGGTGTGTGTTCATGTGTCTGGGTTCAGTCTCCTTCTCTTTGTCTGTGTCTGCCTCTCGTCTTTTCTCCGACGCCTGTGTGCCAGAAGCTATGCTACCCCTTGGAGGAGTAAGGAAAATGACAACATTTGTAGATACAAACTAAAACCATATCATAATATTCACTTTTGCATGTCACCTTTTCATCCTACTCTTTATTTATCTTGACCTCTACTTTTCCTAATAGTAAAAAGGCCCCGCCCTTTGCGCACACACACAAACCCGGTGCTGCTGGCAGTTTGAATAGCTGCTATATTTTTACTCAACCGGGCTGTCTGATTACTTTGGAGTGAATGTGAAAAAGGTGTCGGCAGTGGCTAAATTATCATATATCTCGCTATTTTTGCCAGAGCAACAGTCGGGTTCTGCTCATCGCCTTCACCCAGGAGCAAAAGCAGAGGTTGTGCTGCGCCTCCATGCCACAGAGAGACAATCGATCGCTTTCATAACATAAAATAGTGGATATGAAAGGAGCTTGATAAATGGCAGGCTATTTGGCCCTAATTGCAGCGCTTTAAAATGTCTGGTGATGATTTGAACTGGCTTCGACTGAAGTTAGTGTGATCAAAGTGAAAAGAAACAAGATTCAAACACGCTGCCCGGCTGTGTCTTAACTGCAGGTCTCCGACTTGTGACCCTTTCCAATTGGCCTCCAGCTTTAAGGAATGGTGATATTCTCCACCTTTCCACAAAATAAATCAAAGACGTAGCTGCAGGATGCAAGTCTAACCAGTTCTACCGTCCTGTTGCAGTTAATCATCATCTTTCAACCTTATCCTCATTAGACTTCATGGGTTCCGATAAACTTAAAAGAAGAGCTTTAATGGAAGAATTTTGTCTGTTGATTAGCAGCAAACGCCTGATTACTTGAAAAAATTAGAGGAAAACTTTGCTACAGTCAAAAATATGTTGTGGGCTGCAAACTCACATGTGTCAAGACAACATATTAAGATTGATGGGAGTCGAGCAAAAGTAAAAATCCCATCAACCTTTTTGTGTGTTGTGGCTGTGGTGATAGAGACAAATGGGGTTAGATCAGATGGAGCCATTATAACGATGGAAGGGAGTAAAGAAGAGGGGGAGAGGATGGGAGAGATGGTGCTGGTCTGCCCTGCATCCCCTGAGCCGAGTCTGAGACGATGTTTAATCAGGCCTGTGAACCGATGAGACTGAGGTCACCCCGGCGCACTCATTAGACTTGATGGGAGCACTGTACCACGACAGATGAGAGCAATCTTTACTCCGTTCATCCATCTCTAAAAACACACACACATATCACCTCTCCAACCCGATCCCTCCATTAAAGCTCCTCTTGTCCCAAAACCCACTTTCTTCCCCGCGTTTTCACACCACGTTCACTAAGGGACACCCACGGTATTCTTAAGTGTCTTCTTTGCCTTTCAGTCAATACAATGCATACAAGCGATTGTGTGCAAAAGCCAGGGATCTTTAGGAAAGTTGAGCTGTGTAGCTGATAAAGTGGACCAAAGGGATCGACTGTAATGAGTAGCAAATGGCTTGTAGGAACAAATAAGTACAAGGCTCCAAATGCACCATCAGATTAAGTTAGTTATCTGAAAGCCTAATTTGCTACAGCACTTACTTAAATATATGCATAGAAGCTAAAAGTCATGCTTAAGGACATCACCTTCCTCCTCGAATTGATGACTAGACCTCTTGGAAAAAATAGGCTTTGGTCAAATTGGAGTAGTATTTTTGCTAAACTAAAGGTTTTTACTACATTATCATCACATATGCATAAAGAAGCTATGTGTAAATCGTAATAGGTATGTAGCATGCAAGCTGCTTGGTCTTTAGAAATATTCAATTTCACACCAATGACGAAAATGGGAAGTTTAACAGCAATCCTCCCACAAAGTCCAAAACTTCTTGACACTATATTACGTGATTTCAAAAGATCTTGAGAAGATTTACATATTTTTTTTCCACTGCCCTTGAAGCTTTTAGAGAAACCCCCAAAATTCTTGCAAAAATGACTCCACTGATCTTCATTTATTTTATAGTACTGCAAAAAAAACCAAAAGTAAACCAAAAAAAACCCCAAAGTACTGCGAAGCAAACCTCTCATCTGTATGAGAACTTGTAATTAACTTAATTTCAGTACTCAAGGGTTATACTATGTTCACAATAACATTTTAAGCATTGTTAAATTGTCTTTATTTATATCAGCAATGTAAAAATACCTCTACATGTTAAGATTATCAGCAGTATTATTGGGATTTTATGAATTATGAACAAAAATACAAAAATATTTACCATTTCATTGTCTTGGTGTGATAATTCAAAAACGGTAATACATTAATCAAATGATAGAGTTATTGTGCGCTAAATGCAAGTTTCATTTTTGATCCTTTTTACTGTGGATTTCAACCTTATATTTCTTATTCATTTACTGCAAATCAGGATTTAGAAGTTAAAACTTCATGTAGCTCACTTTTTTCTTTAAGCATAACCTGCTCCAGCTCAGAAGAAATGTGATTGTGAGTGTGATTGTTTGAATTTCTATATAACTCTGACATCTAAAGACACTCAATGTATGTAACGTTTGAAACAATAAAGACAATAAGTAAGGTATACTTTTCTATATTATCTAAGCTAGTTGTTCCTTTCAGAGTATCTCTAGATACATGTATCCACACAGGATTGGCTGAAAGACAGAGCAGCCGTCTGGTTTGAAAGTGCCTGCGTTCTCTTAAAGCTTAGCTTTACCTCTTCTTAAGCCCATCTTAACTCTGAGCTGGTTTTCAGTTTTCCACCAGTTCACTCTGTCTCTGCTCTGTTCTCAGGTCTTGCCTACAGCCTTCCTTTAATTTACATACATACAACTTGTCAAGTTAGAACTTTGCAATTGTTTTTTTTCTCTTTCAAATACTTAGCTTGTACATATTTTTTTTTAAATATCATTGGCATTTTTTGTTTAATTTATATTGTTTTTGAAACTGTTTTTGAAGGTTATCAAAATTTTCTTCTGATCTTTGGTAATACTCAAAAGATTTATTTAAAAATGCATCTCATTCGTCTTTCAAACTGAACTGTTACAAAGAGTAATCCGGAAGAGAACCGTCCTTTGTATTTGTCTGCATCACCATTGCTAGTGTCACTGCGAGATTTGGACACGACAATCTTTGACCATGAAAACCACATTAACCTAAGGAAAACTGCTGAGACCCACCGAGCCTGCTATCAAAGTCCAAACTCAAACCAAGCTGAGCTTCAAGCTAGCTTGGTGACAGGAATCTCTTAATTCACACCACCTGATTGTGGTTTGATGTGGTTAAAAAGCTTCTTTTATCTTTAGACTGATAAACTTTTTTCTGATTCCATTGGTTTTTCCTTTAAATTGATCTTTCAACTTCCTCCAGTAGTGTTGCGAGGACACCAAGGCCCACAAGAACAGCCAAGAAGCTATCCAACGTGGTCTCTTCAGGCTGAGACCAGCCATGCCCCACAGATTATATGTCAGTCTTGGTGACATGGCGGACCTTGTTTTGAAGGTTTCCATATGGGGCATTTGAATCACTCTTAGTCTAGCTCATCACCTAGAAGTTGTATGCCATGGGAGACCTTACCAGAGGCATTGCATTTGCCTAAAACAGCATAACCCCTAGGATCACTTAAAATCCCACTCCCATTATGTTTTGATCTATTGTAAAATCCTTCCTAGTGGTCTTTTAACTATTATTATGCCACTTATGCTAAAAGAAATAAAGAAATACTCAAAAAGCTATATTAAAAGTTACATTTAGCGGCTGTGGAGAAGATGATCAAATCATCCGTCCATCCGTTTGCCCACCTGGCTGTGGCGACAGCAACAAACATTAAAAGTTTATCTGAGCACATATCCACACAAAAAAACAAAAACAAACACCAAAAAAACCACCACACACCAAACAGGTGAGCCTGCAATATTATCACGTCCAGCACTGCAACAAAAGACAATAAGTATGATTCTGTGCTTTATTGCCTCTGTTTCCTTTTTTTACTTCTACCCCACCGGCTGAAAAGATCCAAACTGTTTATAATACTGCTATTCTTTTGCTCAGCGTTGGTTATTGAAACTGGCAAGGACAGGAACAGTCAATATAATGAGACAATAATCCCACAGCATGTACTTAGTATACCATACAGGAAAAAAAAAACTGGGTCAACATCCCAGAGCAAGCCACTGTTTCACTGCCACTGTGCCAATGGAAATTTACCTCTACAAAAGAAAACAAAGAAAAAAACATGCTATATATTTCACTTACAGGAAGGGGACAGAAGGAGCAAAGAGGTATTCTATAAATACTGATCACGACAGCTGTGTTAATATTTATGACCACCAGAAAGCAACAACAGAGAACATCTACCCTGAAGAATGGGGAAAGCAAGCTGTCCTGTACATTAGTTTCAAATTTATCTTTTTTAAGACTGCCTCTGACTAAACATGCTCTAGCTGCTTCAAGATGTGGAAACCTTGAGGCCACTGTAAAGTTACCATGAAGCTTATGATTATCATATAAGTGGGCCCTGTTTGTTGCTCCAATAGGGGATAGAGGGAAGTTTGCCTGAAGTAAATAATTTTAACGTAGACAAATTTAAAAAACAATAAACTATACCAAAAAGATTTCTCATCAATTGAACCACTGGTGATTTCTTTCTTTACTTGACATATTTTCTTAAAAAAAATTTGTTGAGTTTGTATTTTAAATACAAGTTTCACATTTTAGAAAGCAATGTAATCTTTTCAGATGAATAATTATACTCGTTTAAATGAGAAACTATCAAGATCTGGCTCACCTAACACTGCTTATCAGAGAACACAGAATAGCATGATAAGACAAGATAGGAAAGCTTAGTTTTTGGCCTCAGGTTGCTTAAATTATGACCACAACTTTTACTTATGTGCATCACCTGTTTATGATCAAAACTGCTTGTTGTGATACTAAAATACAATGAAAAACATGATAAACATTGGATTTACAAAGCATTGGAATGTTTCAAGAACATGTCAATAGGCTAATAATGAAATGTAGCTCAGTACTTGCAGCTGAAAGTAACATATCAAAGTGTTGCTAAATCAACATTTTTTTTTTATCTTATTACAAAACTTAAAACTTGGGGAATCCTATAAATCAAGAAATATCAACTGAAAGACACTTTTTACTTTTTGAAATTTCTATTATTTTTCAGGGAATCACAAAAACCCCCAAAAACATTCAAACAAAAACCATTATATTGTTATACTTTTATGTGTATTTGTGTCCAGGACGTTTATATGTGATAGCTCATTTTTGCACTGGCAACAATTCCAAGTCCAATATCTTTTGTTTAGTTGGAGATGGCAGCATGTGTATGTTTGTGTGTGTGAGTGTGTGTGTGGGTGTTTGTCTTTGTGAAAAGGAGATGAGGGGGCTGTTTGAGCCACTGGGAGACAGGGGGTCTAACGAGGATGTATGAGGGTTCCAGCATCCATCTGCAGACATTTTTCTACCGTCATTCACTCCTGCTGTCTACCCATAACACAACTCATCTCACCGCTCCACACACAGACACACAAGGTTGCGCGAAAAGTCTCCTTTTGCTATTATGTCCATTATTTCAGCATTCTCCCGGAGCTGACAAATCCAAGGCATGGTTGGAATTTAGATCTGCAGAGGTCTCAGACAGGTCTTAACCTCTGTAATGGAAGTAAAACTTTGCTAGTCTGTAAAGCTTTTTACCCCCAAGCTGTGATTTACCTATACCTTTCCGTCTATCTTGATTATACTGCCTTGACTTTAGCCATTAGACCATTGATTTGTCAAGTTTCCAAAGTTAATTTTAATGAACACAGAATGGATTTCACATATAATCCAATTACCATCCCAATATGAATAACAATGCATAATATCTAACAGCTATTGGTGAAAATGTCCAATTAAAATGAAAACTAATTGATTTTAGAAGAAATGCTCGTTTGGTGTCTTTGCTTTAAAAAACAAAACCGAGAAAATTCACATCTAGACAAGAAAAACTTGATTGACAGTGTTAAATTGGGTTGAAGAGTGTCATAGAAAGTTGAATAACAAATGAAAAAAAGCTAAAGTGACTCAATGACTGACATATCTCTCATGTTCACACAGCATGAAACATGTCTGAGCCTTCTGGTTGTCTGGGCAGAAATGTGCTGAGAGTTACAGTACAACTATTAATGTCAATGTCAGACAGGGTATTGGAAACTGAACAAGTGGCTGTAAAACTGGGATAAAAATGATACGTATAAAACCCAAAGCTGTATTTTTATGTGAGAGATCTCCGAACTATAAGGCAGTGCTGACTTTCATGTTTAAAGACGAGTTACTTCATAAGTAAAAAAAAGTAAGAATACTCAAAACTCACAAGATAAATGTAAATAATTTAATATTTTTTGTTTTAAAGCTGTTTTTTTCTGAGTTAAAAAAAAATCATAATTTAAATACATTAAAGAGTATTCTGGAAAATGTTTTATTTTAAAAGCAGAGCAAATTCTATATTAGATCAGTTTCTTGATTCAGGTTTTCAGAAAATATAATATTTCATGTGCTAGACAGAGGAAGAGCAGATTATTAGCATGCAACTAGAAATAAATAGAAATTAGTAAAGAACTTCACTGATGCTGGTTTATAGATTTCTATTGAAGATCCTCAATACATTATAGAACAAGGTAATTTAATGAGTGTTCATATCATCTGAATTACAAATTTTCCTTTTTTGTGCACTCAGAAAAACTGTGAACGGCAACAACACACTGTTGCACCGATCTATACTCCACATCAGAGAATACACAGTTCTGCAAATATACAATGATTTTTTCTTTGAAGGTATCTTCAAAGCTGCACTCATTGTGTGCTACTGAAAGGCCACTTAAAAGGAGAAGATCATCTAAAAACCCTGCAAATATACCTTCTGCTTTTTTTTTGTAGCAGAAAACATTGTCAAATTAAATTTACTGTCTGCTTTTAAACCTCAATAATCCATATATTGAGGTGAGGAAAGCATTTTAATTAAAGTTTTAGAACCACAGTACCAAACTGCTTTAGTAAAGGGTGTGAATCACAACGAGACTGCAACATGAAACAAAGCCCTCTAAATCAATACACAACAAGAGCAGCCACATTCAAGCTTGACTGTGTAGAGAGCATTTTTCATTTTGACTGAGCAAAGTTTACTACTGTAGTACAACCATGAGCAGTTTTTTCAACCAAAAAACTTTAACTTGATTTAAAAAAAAGCCTTATCATTTTCTTAGAATTATTAACTGAACATTTTCAGCCCAATAATTGAAAATTTGGCCTAATAAAGTAAGATTTTTTGATTCAAAATGTATTTTTTTAAGTACTCCAAACAGGAATCCTAACACATTTTCTTAGTCCAATAATTTTGTCTATTTTCATTAATATGATCTCTCTTAGTAAACAGGTTCTGCAATGCAACTTCAGCTTTAAATGGAAAACAGCAGGTTCTAAATGTATGGTATGTCAGAACATGATTTCTATTACTACACTTTACCAAGTCTTGCCCTACTGAGGTAGGAACAGTGGATTTGTTTCAAGCTACATCCCTTTGCCCCAAGCTGTATGGTGTTATTGTCACTGATGTGCTTTGGGCACTTAAGTGTGACAGGTCAGCATGTTGCCACGGCCTTCCCACCACTCTTCTCTTATTTTATCGTCTTTCCCTTCAAATTTCTCTCTGATAGCTCCATTTGAACTTGGTTCTGCAAGAAAGGGCAAATGAAAACATCAGCAGAGAGTTGTCCTGAGGTCTATACAAATGCCAGGTTCAATCAAACAATATCAACATGCAAGGGAAACGGCAAGACAATAATGGGATTTTTTTGCCACACACTGGTAATGCATTCACTTGAACATATCCCAGCACAGCACCCAGGTACACACACGTACGCACACCCCTTAAAGTCCCTAAGCTGCTTGTGCCCCTGATGGGAGACAGTGCCTCGCTGGTAGTGGAGATAAAGCATTTCCAGGATGTTCAGCCCAGCCCTAACCTCCTGCCTGTGTCTCTTCCGGCTCCACAAACCCAAGCCCCTGCTGACTAAACCTATCGATCTCACAGCCACAAAACTACATCCAAGACAAAGCTTCTGTCTTCCCTGTTCTCTTTCTCTGAGCGAGACAAAGCTGAAGCCACTGCCATGTTTCCCTCTGGTGTCTGCAGTGTGGATTTGTACGAGTTCTGCTCCGCTGTCAACGTCAGTGTGTCTTGTGTCTGGCATTATTCTTTTCTTCCCCCCACCTTAACGCATGCGAAATGTGTGAGATGTTTCAGAATGGAGGACCAGGGCCACGTCCCTACCCTCCAAGCGAGGTCGCAATTAAAAGGTGGGGGGAAGGATTGTGTTAAAATGGCACTTAAGGAGCTGGGAGCTGAGCAGGCTGGACCCATTTCTGTTAGAGTGGCCACTGACGACTCCCAATTCTCTTAACCAATTATCTGAGCACTCATCTATGCACAGCGGGGCAACTCCCTTCCCTTGACCAATCAGAAACCTAAGTGCCTGAGGTATGGCAAACCAGTCCAGCATCTGTATGCAAATAAGACAGTTTTGCAAAGTGGACAAACTTTCTGCCTTTAAAATTAGACCAGGGACCAAAAATATGACCTTTAGGATTTATTAAGAAGGTGACCAATAAAAATGATAATATTTTAGGTCAAATAAAAAGACATTTTTTACAAACTAGCTTCCATAAAAATGTAAGTCATGTGCAATAACAAAGTTAAGACACACTTGTTTAAGTCCTTCAAAAAAAAACACTAGGTAACCAGAAGAGCACTACCTTTTTGCCAAACATGTAAACTTTCTATTTGTGTAAAAAATACTTTAATTCCACTCTAAATATTTCACAATTTCAAAGTATCATCCAAGTGAACAACAATATGGCTTTTGGCATTTCTGTAAAATATTCCTGGCTTTTTACTCTGAGAATTGCTGAAATGGAGTCACTTGGGAAATGAAGTGACTTGGGACAGGACTTCTTTTACTGCTACATAAAGACAAAGTCCAGCTGAACAGCTAAATCAGTCATCTCCTAGAGTCTTTGTACAAGCACAGCGCTCTGACCTTGTGTTAGAATATAATAAGATTTATTAAGGATGCTGTTGAGTTATACAGCATTTTTCTGAGTATAAGTCCCACTTTTGTGCTTAGTTTGGCTGGAGGTGCAACTTATACTCAGCTGCAACTTATATGGGATTTTTTTTTAATAAATAGGTTTAAGTGTACAGTATTCTCTCACTAACAACTGCTAGAGGAGACTGTAGGTGCATGTATTAGTATGTGCTACTGATAGCAATGCAGAAGAAGAAGCGCGGACTTGGCCGGGGTTGTTTCACACCAACACAGACAATGAATACTTCTGTGGATTTAGTTATTTAAAGTAATACAGAGTTGAGATGACTTGTTCATTATCCTATGGTTGAATAATTGTAAATTGTATGCACTGCAATACTAGACACTTGTTCCATCCCTCCTCTGTTGCATTACCATAAATACAGTTATGGTGAAACTTGCACATTTTCAGTATATTATTGTTTTCTATTCCATTGCTATGATTTGCCTTTCAAGTGGAAATGTGCGTTCTTGTGCTCTTATTTTTTTAAGTAAATCTCTCCCAAAAGTGTGACTTATATAGACATTTTTTTCTTCTTTATTATGCATTTTTGGAATCTGCGATTATACTCCATAGCGACTTATAGTCCAAAAAATATGGTAATATGGATCAAATAACAGTTAAACTATTTTAAGATGTGGGTAAGCAAAAAAAGTATGATGCTACAATGAATGAATCATACAATCAGTTTGTAAATCAAACAAAAGTTAAAATCTAAAAGCAGAAAACATAACAAAAACAGACAAAATCATTGGTTTTCACCTCTGTTATTCAGTCCTGTCCTCATATTTATTTACAGTAATGGTGCTTAAAATGACTTTAGACTCACTAAATGAATGAAAATAAATGAGCATTGCTTTAGACTTGCACCTGCAATGAATTGCAGGACAGAATGATCTCCTTTCCTTTCATAAAGGTTGGTCCGGTGTTTCCCATCCTGAAGGAGATAATAAAGGACAATTGAATTTCCCTTTCCTCACATTTTAGAGAATTCAATGATCTCTTACCATCATTGCTGCCTAGATACTTTTGGGTCACTTTCCTCTGTTATTAACCTTGCTAAGCTAAAAATACTTTTTTACCTGACGTGTACCATAGGGTCGAATGACCATATGATATAGATCCAACATTTTGATTTAGGCTTATTTGCTTTCATAAAAACATATTGTTCAATTCATTTCAAAACTAACCTAAAGCTGTGGCTCAATTCCAAGAAGTAAATCTCTTTACTGACATTGTTTTTGGCAGTCTAATTTTCCTGTTCTGCTTTGTTTTTTCTGCAGTCCACAATCAAATCTTTGTTGTAAAACCATTAAAAACCTGAAGAAACAACAGTCGCTTGCAATCGCTTTCATGCTGTCATCTTCAGAGCGGAAAATGTCATCATTAATAGCTCACATTCCTAGAATCTATTTGACATTCCTTTAATTTCTTTATGTAGGGCAGAGTTTCAAAGAAAATTCATAGTTAGGTGTATATTATTATTAAACATAGTAGTGTGGTTTAAATTGTAAGTACAAAGTAAAGTGCCCCACCATGACACCTACAGTACTGTATGATGAGATGTTGCTATGGGTAATGTTGGTACCAATAAAACAAAAAAACATTACTAAGCTACTAAAAACCTCTGCTAATAATAAAATATAAAATATAGTATACCTTGTATAATAAACACTGTGCAAAACAAATGGACCACATAAGGAGCACCACTGCAAAAGTCCACATTGCATCACATAAGCCATGTTTGCTGCAAAACACAGAATATTACTGATTTAAAAAATGCTCATCAATGCTAAATACTCCATGCTTTGGTGATTTTTTTTTTTACTGTTGCCTCCCCCTTAGCAGTGTTTTGCCTTTACTTTTTCTTAATTTTCTTTATTTATTGCTGCAATGTGTAATGGATAAAATCATTTTCCATAGAAGTCCATCGTGTTTTGCATAATTAACACTTTGCATGATGAACACACCGATGGAACGAATTGCGTTTGTTATGCAAGGTACTAATATAATTTCTTTTCACGACAAACTACTTTTTTCTGGGGCAAATTGTTATTGAAGCGACCTGAAGAAAATCCCATCATACTGTACCTGTATCTATCAAAGTGGAGCCTTTTGTACGTTTATCTGCTCTCAGACTGCAGGACAAAAATGACACAAATCAGATTTTTGAGCCACTTGCCTTTTTTTTTTTCTTTTTCTTCGAGCAGTCCAAATTAAATGAGTTTTTCAAATTCAATGAGTCGACTGCTTCTACTAAGGCGACCTTGCCACATAAGCAACAGCAAGATTGAAAGAAGATATGCTCTAAACATCACTCTTCCATAAAAAAATGAATTAGTAATATAATAAAATTAAATAAGAAAAGCAAATTCAATATTAAGTAAAATCCAAAAATCAGGCAAGGCATTTGCAGTTTCCTGCATAATGTTTCGCTATAACATTTTTTTTTTTTTTATAAAAACAGAGAAAGACCAGCCTCTTAATCTCCAATGTACACTGCAGTTTATTCCAGGCTGATGGAGCAGTAAATTTGAAAACCTTTTTTCCAAGCTGTGTGTGCACCTTTGGAACTGTAAGTGAGATAAATTTCTGTGAGTGAAGGCCATAGTTACTTGATTGTTTTTTTATTTATTTATTTTTTAACAGAGGTAAGTCTGGAGATATAATGGTCGCAAACCGAATACAGCTTTATGGATATAAACATGGCAGTGTTTTAGTCTGCACACAAATAAGGGGAGTCCATCCAGTGTGAGTTTATAAGAAACGGGGATAAGTGAAAGCTTTAAGGTCCGTAATAAATCACAGCGCTTCATGATAAACAGAGTTCAAAGCATGTAAACACTCAGAAGATGCGTTTACATAAAATATATCACCATAGTCTAGCCCAGACATGAAAGTAGCATCAACAAGCCTCTTTTTAACCTCAAAGGAAAAACAAGGTCTAACTCAAATAAAAATCCAACTCGACCTTGAGCCTTTTTACCAGCTGTTAAATATGAGGCGTAAAGGGGAGAAAAATCATTAATTTAAAGCCCTATATACACCCACTGAGACACAGATAATTATTTTTGGCAGTGTTAAAGTTTCAAACAATAAAGTTATTCTAGTCATTATTTAGTTAAATATGGAGATGAAGCAGTATACTCTGGATTACATTGCAACTTGCAGTAACAAGGAGACACACAGCTGTGCTGTGTGTAAGTGTGTTAACTGCATATAAGTGGAAGTTTGTAAAACTAACATTCACTGACAAATTATGGACAAAAGTGGTCCACCTCCTGAACCCTATGGCCTAGCCTACCTTTGGTCAGCATGGATGGTAGAAATAATTCTTTTTAGAAGAAACTAACAAACCAACTGCAAATTCAAACAGTTTCATGCATTGCTGCGCCAGTAAAGGGTAATCAACAGTATCAAAAACATTGGATGGGTTAACACCAAAGTACCGCAGTGCAGTAATGACACTATATTACTTCTACAGCCGTGGTGGTGTCTTTATGTTTTTTACATCATTGAAAATTGGACATTTTACTGGCGTCCAGAAATAAATCTTTGAGTTTGCTCGAAAGATTTTCACCTTTGTTTAATATGAGACTTGACATTTTCAATTACATGGCATTTTCATTTTAGAATAAGTGAAATATGGGACAATCGATAACATTTCTACTTTTTTCACATAATACACTCATACACACACACACACACACAAAATAAGTTAACCCTTTAATACAAGAGATGTTGCCGCCGACATCTATAACACACGCCCTTTGACGTGTCTTTACTCATACACTGTTTATGCGATCTATGTAAATTAGTGTATTCTGAAGGGGAGAAATGCAGGTTTTCATGTAAGTGCAATGCTGCTTTTCTCTGCGAAAGACTCAGCTGATTTTTATGGACTGCGTAAACACTTCACGGCTATAGAGTGTTGAATATAAGCGCAAGGCAACTTTTATCTGCTTTTCTCGACTTCAAAACCCGACGGAGTTACATTAATTGCATAAACAGTTGAAGAGTTGCACACTGGAGCTCTGGTGTTGAAGGGTTATTAGAACCAGTTACTCAGCTTTGCAGAAATGGAAATTTTGTAATACATTATATAACCTTAATGTAACAGATTTGTAAAACTATCTGGGAACCTTTTTTGGACAAAATTTGGTCTACTGTAATGAAGAACTCATTTAGAGACACAATTATATGATGGTAGCTACACAGCTTATATGGTAACTGTATTGTCCCTTATGAGAATTTTAATATTTTCATTTTCCTTTCACAACACACATACATAAAATATAATAAACATAAATAATATTTACAAAATATATTAAGTGATTTTGAATCTTATAAGTAAAAAATGTGCTTTATGAATAAAATGTCATGTATTGCCTCCTATGATCCTTTACATATCTTATACATTATGTGAGAAGAACATGGTGACTCATGCATGTAGAAGAAGTGTGCAGAGTGCACATTTCTCCAGTGCTATCATGCAGTTCTTGAATCACTGAGGAGTTACTTCCACATTAAATCTGGGGCACGCATTTTACTGGAGGCCTAGAAACTTTATCCAGTAGTAAAGATGGTTCTGTGAAAGGCAATAATTGATGGAATATTGACTGTCTCAAACAGCGAGCCACGCTTTTTACGTGAGGGTCCAAAAAGTCATTCCATTTTTCTGCCTATTACTTTTTCCTTCAGCCTCATCTTTTTCCCATTTTTCCCCTCCATTTTTGGAATCAAAGTGATGTTGAGCTGGTGCTTTGAGACTGGCAGATAGAAACGTGCAGTTGATGGGCAGTGGGAGGAATAGGGGACTGAAAGCATTGAGAGATGAGTAGGACTGATGCAACTGAAGGAATTACCTTAAAGAGAAATGGGGGGGTGGGGGGGGTGTTGATGGGAGTCAGCAAGTGGCAGCATCAAGAAAAATAAGGCAAGGGATATACATATATCAAAAGTGTGTGTTTGTGTGCATGTGCGCGTGCACTGTATATGTCTTTCTGGACTCTTTATCCAACTCATCTTGGAGAACATGCACCCCACCCTTTTCTCATCCACTTTTTCCTCTTTGCTTTATTTCTACCCTTCCCTCTGTCCTGCCCCGCTGTTGGCACTGACAGTAATTTGACAGGCGCAGGGTTGACAGACGTGAAGGCGGTAGGGTAAGCGATAGTCAGGCCTGGTGTTGTTGCGCAGCTGCTGACTGGCTGAAGAGCTGGCAGTAAGATTGGGAAGCTGTGAGTGGCCATGGGATTGATGGGGAGGCGAAGGCAAGCTGTCGCCACAGTGATGCGATGGAGTGGGATAGACGGCCCTTCAGAAGCCCAGAGGTGATTGGGGGTTGGGGGTTGGCTTGTGTTTGCAGTGCAACCTCAGTTCAACCCAAGACATCCGAGAAGTACCCTATTGGTCTTGTCAGTCCCTGGGTGCAAGAAAAAAAGACAGTGTTTGCCATAAGGCTTTGCAACCTTTTGGATTGAAACTCAGCAGTCATATACATACAGCATTGACATGTCCCTTATTGTTTGGGTTTTACAAAAACTCTATCAGTCATTAAAATGCACAGACTTTATTGCATCATTATGGTAAACCCTTTAACATTGGACCTCTAGCTCCAGTGTTGACTTTCTTTGGACTAACTTAACTCCTCAACAGTTTAATTAACGTAATTGCGTCACCATCCAATGGAAGTGTTGAATTGCATAAACGGTCAAAGACTTGCGGTAGTTTCAAGAGCGTGTTTTATTAAGGTGTTGCCTACGACATATTTGGTAATAAAGGGTAAAGGTTTTGAGCGAATACTTTGCATCAAAATATGACATTTAGGAGTTATTTGTGTCCCTTGGATGCTACCTTTAGCATTTGTGCAAACTTATATTAGCAGCATCTGTGATGCAACCTGGTTCGACTTCAGAAGTGGACTAACAATCTAAACTTAGAAACACATGGGAACACACACACTCTGCTCACTCTAGCATCTTGCCAACTTTTGAAACCCAGAGGAAGCATTATTTAGGATTAAAAACAAAAGAGGCTCCAGATTTGACGAGGCGTGTGCGTTTTTCCATCCATCCTAATCTTTCTTTCCCCGGCACTCAGCAATCTCAACGACTCCTGTGTCCTCGGCTGTTGTTGGAAGCAAAAAAGATGCACTTGACTTGCAGTCCTGTTTACGTCAATGTATTAGTGAAAATCTCCAAAGGTTTTGTTCGGGTTGCAAAAAAGTAGAAGTCATGAATTTCACTTACAATACAACTATATAAGTTTTTATCCCAAACAAAGAAAAAAAAAGAACAAAAAATCAACACACCCTTCTCATGGTTTTTATCCGTCATCAGCAATAACCTAGTACCGCTGTACCTGTGGACACATCAGAGGGGTTTATGGGATCTTTATTTCTGATTGCACCCTTGTGAGCTGACAACGGCATAAATCTCAGTGGTGCTTTAAGGAGCAGCATATGCAGCGATGAAATGCTCTGGGAGGTTGTTACAGGGAAGAGAAGGAGAGGAAAAAAAAATCTTCCTCACATCAGTTCAGCCTACGTGCTTCTCTAGAGACTTTCCTCCAGCTTCCACACGGCAAAAAATTTGTATAGGATTTATTATTAAATTGCTGTTGATCATTAAATCATACTGTTGAGAAGCAACTAGTTTGTGGAGTGACATGATTTTACATTCCCAATAAAACAAATTTATTCAGTATTTTATTTAGTTAGTAACTGAAAGACAGTAACCTTCAGAGTACTACTAAAGTGGCATCAAATCCAACTTTTTTGTTCCTGCTATATAGTACTGCAAGATTGGGGACTCTTTTTTATGTGTATATGATCTTATGATTTTTTTCTTTTAGCACCTCTCCACATTAGAGACAAGTTACTGACAAAAAGTTATGTTAAATTCTCCCAAAATTGCATGAGTTAAAGTTTTTTTAATGCAATTACTTAAAAAAGTAAAGAAACAAATAAATCCAGTAAATTATTCCACCAAACAATTTCAACAAAACTGATGAATAGAAGTTAAAACATTTAGCAATTACCAACTAGTTAAAGCAAGTTAGGCAAAACTTGTTTTAAAAGTCCCACTCCGATCATCTTTTGATGTATTTTAAGTCTTTTCAGTGGTGTTTTAATTATGATTATGATTAAAAAAACACAAAAACAACCTGTGTCATTAGGACGTAAATCATTAGAAATTTACCTCTGAGTTGTTCGTGTGACCGTTGGAGCAAAGTAAGCCTGTCCCTACTTGACCTTAATCCCTACGTTTACACACTATAGCTTCCAGTCTCTCCCAACCCCAACCTAACATTACTGGTGCAACAAAAATGGTGATCAATATTGGAGTTTTCTAGCTGTACAGTTTTGAGCCAGATGCCAGCTCAGACGAGTAAAACATAGACATACTAGTTGTCTGCAAATGGATGCATCAGAATGGAGTGCAGCAGTGACTAATGGCGAGCCGATTGTAGGGCCTACGTCACTTCTACAAGATTTTTCCACTATCTGCTGTTGATTCACAACGATTTGAATAAAAAAACATTAAGAAATGCAATTTTAAGCATAAACGTCTTAATATAGATGCCCTCTAACATTAGAAAAATGCCACAAGAACTGTTAGGTTGGGGTTGGGAGAGGCTGTAAGAACATGTTTTCTTTTTTTTATCACCAAAAAGGTGTTTTTCATCGGAAAAAATCAGACATATCTAAACACTTTTTTTTTTCCATGAACAGAAAAAAACTATAAATATGACCTATTTTATTAGTTCCCCTCGAGCAAAGCTTTAAAATTATGAAAAAAAGACAGTTCAAAATAACAACATACGTACGTTTACCCACATTGCTCTTTGTCCAACCACATGGGGAAAAAGACAATTCACAGGATTCTGCAGCCCTAAAAGATCAACATGTTTTTTTCTCCTGGCTACTCCCTTCAGGGGTTGCCACAGTAAATCACCGCTCAATTCAGCCTCAGTTTTATAGCAGATCCCTTTCCTGACATAACCCTTGGATTTTCCCAGATTTGGGTGATGCCGGAAAGTGCCCCCATGTGGTTGCTGTCTCTGATTAAATAAAATGTCACTCAATGCATAAATATGACCATAAAATGAAGACGTTTTCTGCATGCCAACATCAAATTTTTATTTTTTTATATTTTTTTGCAGACCTCCTCATCAGCTTGCCTTGTCCTGTTCTAAACACTAGGTGAAAGCTCTTCCCCTTTGTTTTGTCTTAATCAACATTAAAACATCAAGTAAGGCTAACTCTTTTTGGCAGAGGTGAAGGGTTCCGTGTCAACAACCCCCCACCCCCACCCCCAAACGGCTCAACTGAACAGAATTCCTCAGGCCTCTCTTTTCGTCTTACCTTGCCACATCGCTCTGCTTGGCTAACCAAAAGCATCTCCTGAAATAAGCCTGTCAGAAGGCACCACCAGAAATCGAAGTCTGGGCAAAATTTAGTTAAAAGTTGAAAGAAACAAGGTGTGTGTGTGTGTGTGTGTCTGCAACAGTAGGAAAGTGTCTTACAGACATGCTGTAAAAAATATTTATAAATGAGAAATGATGTCCTGGTTTGCTGGATCTTTAGTTAATCAAGAGAAACTGAGACACAGTAGCAATAAAATAATTATGCTTTTGTAAATTATTACATCTTTTTTTTTATTTCCCGCTCATCTATTAGACAGTCTCTACTCCCAGAGATGTTTCTTTAATGAGGACTTTACTGTAATGGACCCTTAACGAGGGCTGAGCCTCCCTGCCTGGCCCAGCATCTGTGCTCTGCCTAGCCGGGTAGATTGCAGTGTGCACCCGCCAAAGTGCCCATCACCACTCCCTCGCAGCCTGTTATTCCATCCCTAATCCAGCCTGCTGAGATGCTGCACTTTGTCGACTCTCAGGCCATATGCTCTCCCAAAGATCAATTGAGATGCTAGGGTGAGGAGGCAAAGCTAGAGCCTGTCACTTTCTGACTTAGGGCACAAGCTTTTCAGAGGCGTGTTAGCTTTTTTCTTCCATCCTGAGACTCTCTCACTTTGGTGAGTGTGAGGAAAAGGGGCAGCACTAATTCTTGGTAGCAGATGGGAATGTCAGCTCTTATTGTTCTTCTTTGCAAAGTCTGTATGGGACTGGTGAGTGACTGTTGCTAACCACGGTAAACACAGCCCTGTACTGGTCTGTTGATTATGGGCTATATGGAGATGGCTGACATTAGTGATCACGCATGCTGGGAGACCAAACTGTGCTGAAGGATTCTGGAAACCTACAGGGAAGCAAAATAGCTCTGTGGCCCACATAACCTGGATTCAAAGTGTGATACTATGGAGGTCAGCGGGAGTGGCTGGTTGCCAGGGACCCACCATTGAGCCATGACCTTTCCATAGCCTCTGCAGGATCTGACATGATACTAGTGAGACGTGTAGCACTTAGAAGAGGAGCAGAAGAGGAGAAATAAAGGATCAGATTAGCAAACCTAAAATAAACAAGAAATGGTGAATCTTTTTTGTTGTTGTTGTAAAGACATACAATGCATGTCTTAAAAGTTAGTGGATTAATTGGAACAAGTGTAATTTGTATTCTGTATGACATAAAAATTCCTCAAATAGCTAACTTTAAAGAGTAAATTTACTTTTAAAAGGGTCTCATAATTGTTTTAAAACTGAAAAAAAGAACAAAACGTTTGCACTGTGAGGCACAAATACATACTTTATTGACTAGGTCTACTTGTACAAATTAATGAATTTATGAACATTACAGCGACTGTTTTCAGGTCATATGTAGTCCTAAAATGACACTTAAATGACAATCATGTTTTGGTGTTTTTATCATGTGGTATTTTTCTCATTATGGAGGACATATTAAAAGAAAATTAAGCTTAAAATTGCATTTCTGATTATTTCTTTATTCAAATCATTGTGAATCAGAAGAAGACGAAAAAATACCATTTGAAAAGCCTGTAGCTGTGCTACAATTGGTGGGATGGCCTGGGGGCTGTAAACTACCAGGAGAGAGTGTAAACAAAAGAGATGATGGAAAAATACTTTTTAAAATTTTGCCTTAAAACGTCATAATCATAATTAAAAGACCCCTGGGGACACTTTTAAAGCACATCAGAAGATGATCTGAGTGGAAATTGAAAACATTTATGTTTGTAACAGATGACCAAATCTACAGAGACCAAAAGTGCACTATAAAATGTTTGAATCTAGAACCCAGCTGCAAGCCTAGATTGTAGGTGTAAATTAACATTTTCCTGAAATCTGTTGGGAAAAAGGACTATTTTTTTTTGTCTCCACATCTAACAGCTGCCCCCCTCAGACCCTGTGAAATCTGTGCCGTGCAGTTTGCAGATTGAGTTAGAGTGACTCACACATCTTTGGTCCTAGTGGTTCAGTATTTGTTTGTCTCTAAATAAACTGGACACTCTGACTGGGAAGTCAGATCTGGAAAGGCAGAGAGTGTCGGCTTCTATTATAATACAGCCCAGCTCTCCTTCACAGTGTGGCCACCTTTTTACCTCAGGAAGATTCTCTCTAGAGGACAAACCTCTCCTTATTTGTTTCTACACATATATATCCTTTTCATCCAGTCAATCCTTTTACTTTTCAGCCATTCTACTTCCATTTCCATCCCTCTGTGTTCACGAAGTCACACTGAGATGAAGAAAAGCTCAGATAATTTTGACTCTTTTGTTAGAAGAGAAAACCTTAGAAGTGTGTGAGTGTGTGCCAGTGCAAGTGTGTGTATAGAAGATGAGAATGTGCAGAGAGTTTTAAAGATTGAAAGGTCAGGATAGTAAATCTCCTCTCTGTACATGAGTCTCACCACTTCTTTGACTATGATATGCAGGATTAATCCATTCTCATGCCCTTTGAGCTAACATTGAGAAGACTGTAATATATGTGGACCACATTTTTTCTTCCCCTCCTTACCCATGACTAAAAAAAAAAAGAAATTTTCTTGGCAAAGGTAGTCACTAATGTTACTGCTGAAGTTTAGGATGAGTTAAACGAGCTCCTAATGCAGTAGAATTTTCACATTTACTTATTATAAATGCAGAATTGGTCTCATTATTTTTCTTTCTCTTCCTAAACTTTCTTGTGGATGGACGCTCTCATATCTGTGGTGGTCTTCATTTTCATATAATTGAATCGCGTCCCTTCCCACTGCGAGGCAGGATTTGGTTAAGCTGAAACTCCTCCTTGACTGCTGTTACCTCTGTGCAGATTCGGTTACAGCTGTTACCACAGCAGCCGCCTGCCAGGGCCTGTCTCCACGGATACCTCTCCTAATTACTGTGTTTATTGGAAATTAAAGATATACCAGCTAATGAAACGTGGCAAACATTACCGCCAATGCAATGTCATTAATTCTAGCCTGACTCCCATCTCCCATGCGAGGTTGAGGCGGAAAGAGGTGCAGCATATTAGCATAAATATGAATTTTAGTTGGCCGGAAAGGACTTGGAAAAAGAAGGAGGAGGCGTATCTGTAATTCTCTATTTATTTTTTCATATCGGGATAAACAAATAGATGATGGTGGACGAGACAGAGAAGAGGACAAAAATAATGTTGGGTTTCTTTCTGTATATGGCCCAGGAGCATTATAGGTATCAGGGAGCCAGACAGGAGTGGGGCTTCAGTGTGGTGGGATCTTTTCACCATACATCATAGATCTCCAGCTTGTTTTCTGTCATTTGCCACCAGCAGCCAAACTCCAACCCCATTTTCACAGCTCAACCCCACTGGCAAGAAAGGACATATAGATTAGAGTGCCTATATCACAAACAGCTTAAGGTCCCAGGAGATGATACAAACTTGCATCGAACTGCTGCCTGTTCAGGTATTGATAAAGTGCTTGCCTATTAACAAGTCTATAATTGTACTGAGCAACTCCTCACTAATTATTTTTCATGATTTTATTTGTCATGAAATAACAACTTCTTTTACACTTAATTTTGGATTTTTTTGGGTTAACGAAATCTCTTCATGCATTGCCATGAAACCAGTTCAGGAAATGTGTGCGCTCATTTAAAGTATTTTTCCTGTTTAACATCCTGTTTTTGTGAGTTTTTTTTTTCCTTACACAACAGTATATGGTGTCATTTACTGAATACTATCATTGACAATGTACAATATTAAAGTAAATTATTTTTTTATTTTGAGGATATATATAAGAGACAGAATAGGCAATCGTCTTCAGATTTATGTTGCATAAAAGAGTTTAAAAATTCATTTAAAAGAAAGAAAAAGATAAACACTGACTGTAAACAGTTGTGCAGCAGCTACTCGTGGAAGATAAAAAATACACAATTTAGCAATGTCTTTCCCCATCAGTTAGGGAGGTGGGAGGTGTGAAAGAAGTGGGGGGGTTGTGTAGGTACGGGAAAGGGGGCCCTATTTTAAAATTTTTATTTTTTGCTTGTTTATTTTAATTTTTATGCTTGTTTTTATATTATTTATTTTGTTTTAATGCAAAGCACTTTGTGTTATACTTTTATATGAAAAGTGCTTTATACATAAAGTTTGATTTGATTTGATTTGAATGATTTTCAGATGGAATTACGGCAAATTTCATTGCAATATTGCAGCATTGGCTCCTTCAAACTTACCGCTTCAGAAAAGTGAATACATTTACTTGTCATTAATGTCATTGGCATCTGATACAGGTTGAATGGATTCAGCTATTTGCATCTGGAGCAACCCCAGGGCTATATGTTACTAAACCCATCAAATCAAGGCTTTAGGTTGTCTATTAAATTATGCTGATGATGCCATGATGTGGTGTATCTCTCTTAATTTTGCACATTCCTCTTCTATCAGCACTTACTGAGCTTTATGTGATCGGTGGGATTAGGTCTAAATAGCATGCAGCCTTAAGGGAGGGCCATGAGTCATCCCTATGTATTTTAATATCTTCAGTTATCCCTTTAGATGAACTCTTAACATTGACAAATTGCACCCTCCCTGTAAAACAAACTGTTTAAATTATTTTAAGATTCTTAATCATTTTATAGTCTTTAGCCTTTGACATCATTTAAATGAGTTATACATTTTTTGCTTTAGTGCAGTAAAGCTTTTTCAAAAAGGTTACTGCTTTTATTGCGTCTAAATTTGCATGGCACTAATGATGCAACAAGTTAACCACAAGTAAAACAGGCGATTCAAATAAAACTCCTTCAACAGTTAAAGAAGATGATGATAGAAAATACATAGAATAGTTTAAAGGAGATAAGATACAAATATAATGAAGAAACAAAAATGTTGCCGTCTGGTGAAAAGGTGAAAATAAGGTGAAGATAAGGTGAAAAGCTGGTTTTAAGGAAGGATTACAAAATTGTTAATCCTGCATCTTGTCTGATCTCTGGCAGATCATTCCAAAACTATAGATCTGCACTTTGGATGCTATGCTTAACTTGAAAGCTTAAAGCTTAAAGTAAGACCCGGGCACTGCCAATTCAATAACCCTAGAAAATGAGTCACTGGCAAATGTTGATACCTTTAGTTTCCAGGAGAAAGGAGGCATTTTATTTTTTATGCCAGAAGATAGATCATTTTTATTTATTTTTTATTATTTGGCTTTTTTTCTCTCATTTTATCACTGATACATATGTTGAGCTTTGCCTGCCATCTAATAACTATATTTTGTTATAATTGTAATTATTGTTTTCTTTTTTCTCACATTACACAAATAGGTTTCCTTTGTTTGATGTCAGATGCTCTCTTTTCTGTCTCACTGCTGTCTTATATGCACTTTTGATTTCTGTTTCCGATTACTCTCACAGCTATTTGCGTTAATTATTTTTCCTCAATGTGCTAAATGTGGGTCCTTTAAATTCCCTCGACCAACTGACACAAGGGAAGTAAACGAAGTTTCCACTGTTTTTCCTAAATAACCCAAGTATCAAAAATAGCTTCCCTTAGTCCCACTGCTGTGCTTTCCAAACAACCTATCTGCTCTGTTGGAAACCTTTCTAAAGGGGAGCTATTGGCCAGGTTGTGCTTGTTGTAAAAGCTTTGTCCTTCGATGTTAAATCTTGACCTAGTGTTGTGAACCGACTGAGAAGTGCTACTTTGTCATGGTTTCAACGAAAATAGCAGCTTTTGGATCTCACAGCAGTGACATTTCCACTGCTTCAGTTCCATGTGTGTTGTTATGTAACACAAACAGGAATAAACCAGTTTTCCTGGTTCAGCCACATTGCAGAAAATCTTAGTTTCCCTGATTTTTTTTTTTTTTTCTTTTCTTTTTTCTTTTTTTTTTGCTTTTGGCACCTTTTTCTAAAAAAAAAAAGATCATTTGAATTTGAAATGAGAATTCAGGAATTGAATTCAAAAGTCAGAAATTAAAGCAGAATAAGAATGTTCAGACTTACCGACCCCCTTCCTGCCACAGTAAGAACAGCTGATGAACAAGCTAGAGCAATGCCCTACTTTTGCTGTCCAACCTCTGCAATATTCTTGGTTTCCTTTTTTTTTCTTTCATAAATTGCAATGCAAAGCACAACTGGAATGGTGGGATTTTCTCTACTTTCATAAAAACAAAGACACAAAACCTATTATTTTAATAACTAGACATCACGTTACATGATTCCATAAGATATTACTGGCAAATCGTGCTTACTCAGAAATGATCAACTAACATTTAGTCTTTGCTCTCTTTGCAGTAAAGCTTTTTCACTCATGAACAATAATTTCAAAACTCCCATGTTGGAACCCCTTGATAGATTCTCTGAGGTACAAAGCATGGATACTTATAGTTTTCAAGAACATATTGGGATTTCTGGCAAGACTGCAGGTAACACATCACAAGATATGGCTTTTTTCTGTGTTTTTGCTTGTGTGAAAACAGCTTCAGCGCTCCCCTGCTCCTTCTATACCTTCTCCTTCCACAGTTTTGGTATTTCACATTTTCTTTTCTTCCCTTCACCTACTTCTTGTTGCATCATGTTAAAAGAAGCCTCGTTTGCACCAAAGGACATCAAAGAAGAGAGAAAAAGCAAGAATGTTTTTATTTTCCTTGCCTTTTTTTTCTTTAATCTTTTTGCTGTGCCTCGCTAACCGCCTCTCCCCAGGGAGCAGTGCTGTTGGCTGTTGGAATATCATTCAAAGTGGACACAGAAACTCTAGGGACCGTCATTTTCTTTCGGCCTCTAGGGAAAGTATGCTCGGAACAATTTTACTGCGTCAAAAGAGAATTCCCTTCTTTTTATTTCAAAATGTGATTTGAAATACTGGTAGAAAAAGAGATGAAATAGAGATGTCTATTTAAACTTTTTTTTTCAGTGAATAAGTCATCCATGCATCACAGACAGTTTTATGTATGTATATATGTTTTGTTTTTTGTTTTTTTGCTTATTTGTCTTTCACAACTAGTAATTTACTACGAAAAGCCCCGTCTCTATATATCTTTGAGCTTTAAGATTGTCAATGCTGTCCATGAAAGGATGCTAGGTCCATGTCATGCCTTGCCAAAATGATTCTTTGTGTGCAAATGTCCTCTGCATACCTTGGAGCTGCGGCGTAATATGATTAACGTAGGAGTCGTCCCAGTAGTTGCCCATGCTCCAGAGCACTGTGCCTGCCCTTTGGACCGTCTGCAGCTGCAGTGATGAGCCCAAACACATTTATCAGGAGCACTGATATTAAACTGCACCACTTTCATCATCCTACTGCCAGACAGTACACCCTGAAAAAATAAAAATAATGACAATAAATCCAATTTGATAAAGCTATAATTTGATTTGCAAGTAACTGAGAATGGATGTGTTCCTGTGTTATTTATCAACGTCTTGTGGTTGTGGCCATATGTAGATTGCCAGAAATGAAAAGTACTTTAATAGAATTCCTACGACATTCTAAGCAGTAAAAAATAAACACTAAGACTGGTGTAATACACTTGACATGACATGTAAAGTGGATGGAAACATGATCTATAGATCTAAAAGTCTCACTCCCTTTTGATCTATTTTAATTATGATTATTGTTTTTAGGCAAAATAAAAAAACCTGTGTCTTAGGGCTTAGTTCCTGCAGGAGTTCATTAGAAATGCACCTATGAGTTGTGGACAGGACGTAAGCCCGCCCCTACATCTCGTCATCCCTTTGTTTACACTTTCCCATTAGCTTACAGCCCCTCACACACCCAACCTTACAGTGGCGGTGCAACAAAAATATTGGAGCTATCCAGCCAACCAGTTTTGAGCCAGACACCAGCTCAGACGGGGAAAATAAAAATATGCATTGATCTATTTTTCTGTGAGTGGATGCATTAGAATAGAGCAGAGCAGGGAGCTCATGCCTTCCCAACTGTTGCTTCTACGTCACACCTACAAGCTTTTTCCAACTGCATTTTTTCATCTGGTCCTGATTCCCAATTATTTGAACAAAAGAATACTCAGAAATGCAATTTTAGGTCTAATTTTCTTTAAATACAGTATGTCTATCATGAGAAAAATGCTACAAGAACATGTTAAAAACACCAAAAACACAATTTTTATTGGAGTGGGTCTTTCATAAAAAAAAAAAAAAAATGTTTGAGCAAATACTGTAAATGAGAACTGAGGTAGGTTTAAGTATTTCCTGTCAGCTGGTGTCACCAGAACCTTCCATATAGCAGGTTATCAAGACATCTTACTGAGATGAAGATGCTGAACAGCATGTAGAAATGACCCTTTCCTTTAATCTATCTTTGCTTCTTCTTTACTGTTTTGCCTTAAGTTCAATCTGGGAAGAGCTAAGATGGCTCCTTCATTCTCATGGCTTAACTCTGAATGAAACTTGTACCCTGTGTCTGGCGGCTTCTCGCTGGCTTTGATTAAAGCCACTCTGCCTTGGGACAGCAGGCATCCATGAGGTGACGGCTCATTCTGAGCAGACACATAATGGCACATGGACGGTGGACTATGAAGCCCTCAGTGAAGTTTGCATTAATCGCCCTGCTGGCAAAGAACATTGACACCCCCTGCAATTTGTCTTTTGTGAGTGGCCTTGAGGGACTTCTCACACACCCTCAGTGGCATGCTGACTGCAAGCTTAAAACTCGTCAAAGAGCTCTAAAGTGAAATTTTAATGAGCTACACTATGCATTACCCCCTAGTGTGATTTTTCCATCTGACTTTAAAAAGTGGATGCCTGTGGATGCTGTCGCTGAAATAATCAGCAGTGCAAAAGCCTCATGTGCTCAAGACAGTATGTAACCTCTGTGTAGTGGCAAAAGTAAAGGCACTTCTTTTTTTTCCCTATTTTTATCATCCTTTTTACACCCAGTAGTCTCCTAACATACTGAGGATGATGGACAGATAGACAAATGCATCCTTCTTTTGACTCTCCCAGCTGTGGCAACCTCTTAACCGTCCTCTCAGGCTGTTTATTGGCAGTGTGATCTATTTTTATCAATACATTCCTATCCCACCTCCAGGCCAGATGCACCACTCTGAGAGACTGAAAAGAAATTTGCTGTTTACCGAGCAGCTGGCCTCACTATTTTAATAGCAGAGGTCACCGTAGCATGGACTCCGACTCACGCAAACCCACAAGGCGCATTAAAGATACATAAATATTCTCACTTTATCTGGAAGTGGGTGGCTTATTTCTGAAATACTTCTTTGGTGGACAGAGATCCCTTGATAAACAATAATGGTAATGTGGTTTTTCGATTCACACACAGAAGAAAAAAACTGTTATCATTTCCTTGTACATCTTCGACACTTACTTTACTAAGTTTAAAAACTGATTTCAGATTTACTCATGGTTCCCAGGAAGATATATTCTCACTTTGTCAAATAAAGGTGACACATTTTTTAAACTTTAGAGCCACATAAAATTGACAGTAAAAAACATGAATATGGTCCTGAGGTCCAGTGCTTCATTGCACAGACAAGGTGGGCACAGACAGAGACAGGCAGAGGGATGAGTGTCTCTTTGTTAACAGTCTCTGGCTACAGCACAGCCCCTGTCGCCTGCTTTTGGAGGGTGATTTTTCAGCCTCCAGGTGTTTACCTGCAGGATATGCATCCCTCCTGAGAAACACATCACTGTCACACTGGAGCTGTGGGCAGGCACATCCTTCAGTGCTGAGTGAGCGCGTGAGCAAGAACTCGAGGGTGGGGCTGGCAGTGGCAAACAAACAGAGAATCGAGGGCAGTGCTGCTTTGTGTGCAGCTCTGCTCAAGCTCAGACTCATTAGGTATGAAGCCATCTCGGAGCATGCATCTGTATCCTGTGAGAGATCCCACCAGAGACTTTACTGAGAGAGCCATCAGATCTTCAATAGCGGGCCTCTTTGAACACAAACCACCACCCCCCCTTCCTTCCCAGATTTTCCAGCTCCCATCTAAGCACAGAGACGGGATGGAAATTTAATGAGAATTCTGTGCTGTTTAAGCCCGCTACAGCTGCTGTATGAAGCAGAGATAGGAGTGTTTTGTTCACTTATTTTACCCTCCATGCGCAGGCTGTGGGGCGAACGTTGCAAATGGTATGGAGAATAATAGATGAGTATCTGCTTGCATCTGATGAAAGGTCTAAGTGATACAAATGTGCCCCGTTTCAGTGATCCATCCAGCCCTGTGTCATTGCTGTGATTTGTGGGAAAGGTCGTGCAAGAAACGACTTTGGCTCAGGAGGCGAATCCCCTGTTTATGTTTGTTGTGCTTGAAGCGATGGCCCACAGAGCAATGGGCTGGCTGAGATGGGCGCCTGGTGCAGGAGGTGTTTTTGGAGGATAGGGCTGATATATCATTTGCCAAGGTCATACTCAATTAGGCTGTTTGTTGAGCATAGCTGCATGAGGTTGGTTTAATCAACCGAAGAAGGGAGACAACAACGACAAAAGAGGAAATAAATTAGGCATGGCTAGGCCACACTCTCAGACATGCAGAAGCATGCTGGGGAAATGCTCCATTTAGTTGACCACCTTCTTTCCCTGACAACCCACTCTCTTCGTGGAGGCACAAACACACGCAAGACGCAGTCGTCCCTTATGTTTCACAACATAAACAACCAATCTAGAAATGAAATGGACTCATGCTTAACATCAAATATAAAAGATGGGCTAAATAATAAGCTGAAATAAAATGTGGAGCAAAGTGAGAGCAACTCTAATTACAATATGTGGCATATATCACTCAAAGTGGCACTGCCATGACAAAGAAACAACATTTGTTTACCCTGATTAAGCCAAGACCTTAAGGGGGGCTGAAGCACCTGTGTAATTGGGTACAGCCCTGGAGGAGAGGAGTCAGACTGTGTTAATAATGGAACAATCAGCGGCCATTCAGGTTAATGGGCTTTCAGCTAGTCAGCCCTGCCTAATGTGTGATTTGGAGGGTCAGCTCACAGCTCAGCAGCATACGCCGGTCACATTCACCCTCATGGCCAATGCTGGCCTTCGCTATCCCACCACACCCTGATGCTGCTTGCCTGCATGTGACAGTAAATATTTGATTTAAGAAATGAGGACTGATTGACTTTCAGAGGCTTGGCATTGAAAGGTCTTGCACTCATCTACATTGGACTTCAGTTTTATACTAAGGGACAATCTCAAAATTAACTTCTACAATGTCATCTATTTCCACTGTAAACTAAGTTAAAGAGTGAGTGGGTGGATTGAGGCTAGATGATTAATATAATTTTACAGAGGCTGAGTCGATAATGTAATATGCTTTGGTGCAAAGATAAGGAGCAATGCATCGATCCCGTCACAGAGTATCCTCACTATTACCTATACTTTCCTGCTTTTCTCTTTTTCTCTTCCTCACTCTCTTTCTGTTAGACCCCTTAAGCTGTGACATTTCCGTTTCCCTGGAGACAGAGCATGCCAGGCGGTTGCTATAGCAACTCTGCACTTTAATGCCCACACAGCATTGGTCCACCCCCTTCCTTACCCCATACCTAAGATGGGGCTTTAAAAAATAAAGGACGGGAAGGTGCTCTGGAGAGAAAAAGCACACCTGCTGACTCTCTGCTAATTGGTTATTTCGGTTTCTCATTTTTTCGCCTCTTTCCACTTTAACTTTTTACCCCCTTCCACAGATTTCCCTTTTTTTCTCAACCAAGGTGCGGCTCCCTGTCCACTTTAAATTTAGTTTCCCACTTTCTATTCTGTTGCTCTTCTAAACTCCTCCTTTTGCTTTACCTTATAGTCACTCTTGGCTCTGTGTTCCTGCAGAGTTGGATCACAGTCCTGGCATTCAGTGTCTGACATCTATCTTCATCTAAACCTGTCCAGTTCTTTCTTCCTCTACCTCTTTATTTCACTTTCTGGCACCAGTCTTGTATGCTGTCATTCTACTGTATATCTCTGCCACACCAGTTATGACAGTTGTGTCACATAGCTATTAGTTTTGTGTTGATATATTAGTAATCACCACCTCTGTCTTTCCACTGCTCCTGTTATCACTCTGTCCTGATTCCCCAGAGTCCCTATTTTGCTCTTCTGATGTGCATTTGTCTTTGGTCTTTGGCAAATATCTACAGTATTTGTCACTTTTGTCTGTACTTTATAACATCAGAGTGCACTTGATGGCCAAGCAATATGTCTGTCTGACAATGTCTGTAGTGTCTACCGTCCTTCTCTACCTGATCATACCAAACTGTAGGAGATGTCAATTATTTACCTAAAACCTTATTTGGTGACTAAATGGGATAGTTTCATGAAAAAAAGCAGACAAACTGTGGACTAATCTTTATGTCAATTGTTGTACCTAAGTCTGTTGGTAAGTCTTGATTCTGGGTGTTTTTTTGCTTCTCAGACGGAGGCTTGACTGCTTGACAGGTGGCCAGACCAGCCTGTCACCCCAATCGGCCGGTGACATTTGAGTGATATTAAAATGAATTTGAGTGCCTGATGCAGGGGCTCAGCTATTTCTATTCAATTAAGTCCATGAACAAACTGTCTGCGTGTTTTCCTGAAGATAAAGTCTTGGCTATTGACTTTTGAGCAATGCAAGTGATACCATGAGGGTTGAGCAGTCTGTTTGTGTATTTGCCAGGGAGCCAGTTGGCAAAGAGGTGGTTATATTAGTGAAATGAGACTGTGAAGACAAAATAGCAACACAGACGTCACAGATAAATCCTTAGCAGATCTCCTGTTGTCTTCCAAAGGTTATGATATGATGTGATATTGTCAAAGCATGTGCAAACGAAGAAATATTTCTTTTGTCATACATAATGTAGGGTATATGTGACTAAGAAATGCTTATTAGTATTTGAATACTATTGTGATGGTGAGTTTTTCAGTATGTAATAGTTTTTAACAAAAAGGCAACATGTAGACATCAAAAAGCTCTGTGACCTTCGTTAGTTAGCCTCTGTTCAGTCTCAGTCAACCTGGCACATTTAGCTCCATCACCTGGAGCTCCAGATTACACTATTGATCCATTGACTAGCTGGGCTTCATCTGTCCACCCCATCCACCTTTGAGCACTTCAATTATCAAAGCCATCACCGTTGCACCGCTGTGAGTGGCAGCTTGTCCAACACCGTAATCTGTCAGGGAATGAGATTCCGACCACAAAGTCACAGTGCCAAATGGTCCCCCATAAGTCACCTTGATTATGAAGGGCCGTCAGCGGCTGGCAGGATTTTGAAAGGACCCCAGCCTCAGAGATCCCTGCAGCTCCTCTCAGTAGCTGCACAATCTACTTAGTCAATCCCACACCCCAGGGGTGGGGATTTCAGAGTTTGCTCTAGACATCATGTTGGCAACTTCAAAAGATTGGCACAGAATGACTCTATAAATTAAAATGTAGCAATTTTTCATTTTTCTTTGGGTATTTCTTGTGTTTTCATGGGTTATCAAACACTGAGCTCTATTCTAATTAAACTGGATTCCTGTTTGTTAAGCTAGCAGGATTAGTTAGACTTTACTTGCCTTGGTTTTAATAATTGGTCCTAAATTACCTTTTTATCTCAGAAGAAAGGATAACAAATGATTTAATTTAATCAGTTTTGAAAGAAGTCTAATCCTATCAAGTATTTTTGTTGTTTCACCATTTAGCCTATAATATACTATTCTTTTTGATCTGCAGATTTGACTAAAAACAAATGAGTACTCAGGAAAGTAATGTAGTTTTTTCTTCTCTTCACATTTCGAACAGCTACTGTAGGTTAGATGAATAAAGTTATTTAAAAACTGGCCTTTTGATAGCGATCATGCACCAGTTTCTGTAAATATTTTAGAGAAATATCCACATCCTCAGGTATAAACTGGAGGTTTAATAGATCTCTGTTAAAAGACCAAAAATGTATTCAATTCTTTAAAAAAGATTGGGCTACCTCCTTAGAATTCAACAATACTCCTGACATTTCACCATGTGTTCTTTAGGAAACAGCAATAGTAGTGATGAGAGAGAACATCATTTCTTATTCAACTCATAAAAAACAAAGAGAAGGTAACTTTGCTAGAAATAGAAAATAAAATCAAATGTGCCCACTATTGAGTGTGCGTTGATTAAAGAAATGGGGCAATAGCTTGAAGGAGTTGTAGGATCTTTGTCTTGTTTTAGAAGAAGGATTATATTAGTTGGATTCATGTTAGGTGGCATTGATTGGCTTTCCTTGATAAATATAACAATTTTATAAAACGTTGGTGCCATCTGCACCTGGGGCTGGGATCACTCCTTCTCTGGCCCTGGGATGGGCAACCCTCTTGGGCCTGTGGTTGCTCTGGGCGACACCTACCATGGCCATGTGATCTGGGGAGACAGCTAGGCAGACTGGTTGGCCCTGTCCTGGGGAGGGTTGTCTGGGGGAGGGGCTGGTTCCACTATCAGTCCAGAAGCTTGGAGGTTTGGCGGGTTGGGGTCTCCACTGAGGCAATCGGTGGTTGCCCTAACTGGTCAGCTGCCAAAGTTCCGTCAGTGTCTGACCAGAGCTTTCACAGGGGCAACGATTGGGGATGGGAGGCCTAGGAATGCTCCTGGGAGTTGGTCTTTCTTGGCTTCTCTCTCATTGTGTGGGGTGGGAGTGAAGGGGGTGTGTGTGGTGTCAGCTCTTCGAGTGTTGGGACCCCAGGGCTGGGTGGGGAGACCTTAGCCAAATGCTGGGGGGAGCCGTGGGACGGGTGTTTTTACCAACCCAACTTACCGTCTTCCTCATATAATCACTTCTTAGGGTGGGGGTGGGGGGGGGGGTGTCAGTCTGCAATGCACCTCAGGGGGACAAGATACATGGCAGTGGTCCCTTTCCCATGGTTGCCGAGTGGATACGGGCCCCTCCCCTCTCGGATTCTAGTTCACCTCAGACACCAAGGTCCCTTGGTGGTGGTTGTGGGGGGGTGCGGACGTCACTGCCAGCAAGCAGAAGATGTTTTAAGCCAGATACCAGCTCGGACGAGTAAAATGAAGACATACACAGATCTATTTTTCTACAAGCAGACTCATCAGAATGGAACAGAGCATGGAGCTTGTGGCTTGCCATAAAAGCTTCTATGTCACTGCTACAGGCTTTTTCGAATTGCGTTTTTGTGTCTGCTTCTGATTCACAACAATTCGAAAAAGGTAATACTCAGAGACACAATTTTAAGCTTAATTTTCTTTCTCTATGCCCCCCGTCATCAGATAAAATGCCACAAGGCCATGTTAAAAACACCAAAAACTGGATTTTTATCGCAGTGGGTCTTAAAACATTTGTAAAGGTTCTATGAAATAGATTTGATGACAATCTAAAGCTAGTTTAGAGCCGGCATGGAAGCTGTGATAAGTGCAGCAAAAAAGTTCTTGTAAGATGCTGTTTTCATTTAATGGGAAAGGAAAAGGAAAAGCATAATTTTCGAGTCATGTCATGGACAGACAGGTTAATGGATAGTTTTACACACTGATGACAGCACTATCAGGAAAAAAACAAACACATGCCACTTAAAATGGACTTGGAAACGATAACAGTTTGAGGGAGCACTCAGCAGTCGGTAATCTTCATTCCTACTTATTTTTGATACTTGATCGTGAGCATAAATGCAACATTAAGTGTTGCACTTTAGACATTTTGAAGGAAATATATAAGCATAAAAAGTAATACAAAGATATTATACCCTCAAGATCTTAAGAGACACATGTAACGGCATCCATGTTTGCATCGAGTGGCATTTCAATAACCAGCTTTTTATTTTATGAGATAACAAGGCTTGCTTTTCAAAGGCAGTCTGTCCAGTCCAAACTAGCCAGCTATAGGGGGGGGGGTGCGAGGGGAACAGGATATTGACTTGATATCCAGTCTGAGCAAGGCGAAAAAGCCCGGGCACATTGCAGCTCCATCAACACACATGATTTATAAAAACATTTGATTTCAGAAGATTACAGCTGTGCGCAAAGACTGAAGAAAAGAGAGGGAAAACGCATGTGTGTAATGGTGTGAGGCAAAAGCAGGACATTTGTGAAAGTTTGTGCATGGATTGGAAGTGCACATTTTGTCAGTGTGGTTAAACACCTCACCCACCATCACCAGCCAGAGTGAATTCAGGTCTGGAGGTTTGTAAGCCAGAGCTGCACTAATGGATCGAGGTGGTATGGATGTAAGGACAAATAGACTAAGTTCATGATGAAAATTGGTTCTCACTTTGAACACATCATGTGCAACCACAACTTTTGTGCACGATGCTGGGAGTAAATCTAAAAGCTCATAATAGATCCCTATGAAACATGTATTCTGCAGACCAGCAAGATTTAATCTAAATAATCTAAAAATTGCACATGGACTTCTTGGTAATAATTCTGTTTTTCTATACCTTAGCCACTCTTTTGTTTCTAATTGTCTTTTAAAAACAAGAATAAATAAAAAGCACCTTCTCTGATAACTGTTTGGAGGTCAGCATTAGGATCTAATCTAAGTCAGAGAAACAATGACTGGGATGTAAATAGTTTCATGACCTCTTCTCCACACCAAAATAATTACTTGTTAAAACACCTTTAACCATTGAGAACCACAGCGGGCAACTTTGGCCATTTATAATTATTTTTTTAATCTTTATTTTTATTTTTTGCCCATTGTTAATTCTAGCAACCCAAGACAAATAAACAAACAAACAAAAAAGTCAAATTGCTCCTGGGTACCTCAGGGTTAAGAACCATCAGATCTGAATGGCAACAGAATCCTTGTCCATACAACTTCAGTTTCCCTCATTTTGTCCTAGCAAAAAAAAAAAAAAAAGAAAAAAAAAGAAGAAGGAAGAAAAAACCTTAGGACTTTGAGCTTAAATGACTTATATCTCCTGAATAAATGTGATATATCATGACTTTTAAAGGATTCTTTTTTACTGATAGTTCAAAGTGTTTTTGAAAATCCTCAAAGGAGCTACAAAGATAATAATTTTTCCATTTAAACCTTGAGCATGCAGCCTAAATGGAAAGGAATTTACCACGAGAAGATGTCAGGATTTTCCTGATTTATAAGATTTTTGTCTTATAGTGTGAACAGAATTTTATTAGACTTGATTTATAACAGTAAAATCACAGTGGACACACATTTAACACATTCCACATTCCAACAAATATAAGGGTTATATTATCTTTAATTTTATTTGTTCTATTTATTTTTATTTGATTATTCTGTAATGATTGAATGAAGCCGTCATAAAAACTTAAAACAAATTGCATTATAGCTTCAGCTGCAGGACTGCTTTTGCATGACTAAGAAATGCAATGAGATTGTTTTTACATCAATATCTCTTCTTATTTGATTAATAGATAATATTTATCTACTTTTCCATGCCCTAAATAATGTTTTCCACCTAACAATCCCTGGTCCACACTGGGCCAAGCCCTGTGCTCTGGCTGTGTCCGTTCTGTGCCCTGCTCAGGTGTTGCAACAGATTGTCCATGCTGTTTCACAGGAGGAAGACTCCACCCTTCTCCTCCTCTGAAGTAATGCAGGGATTAGAATCTTTCCAGCCTTTTATCCAGAGCTAACACCTTTACCATGACACTAGCTACACAAAACAAATGCCAGCTGAGCCTTGTAGCGCACACGCACGCAGCATGTTCCACAACATGGGCACTCTGACTGCGCCTGGATGTCAGCACTACCCAACTCAATTACTTTAGTCTGCAGCGCACCACTAATCTCCTCCCCACCCCTCCTCTACCCTGCCGCCATTATTCCTGTACATCAACAGATTTGCATGTACTTTCACGCCACTATTTAGCTTGCTGTTTATTTTTAGAAGCCCACGCCTAATTAGGGGGAGCTGGTGTAGAACACAAGCATAAACGGCAACATTAGTGCTTGCGCTAATGAGAGAAGATATTGTGGGTAAAGCTCAGTAATTTTATCCTGTTCTCTGTTATTATTCTTTCATTTTCATCTCAGTGGATTGCTGACCCTTTTACCCCTCGGGCTCCTGTTCTCCTCCACCCTTTGTATGCACTTTAAAGTCTAAGGTGTTTTTTGTGCCAAATGTAAGGTTGTTGAGTTAGGCACAACTGTGTGTAGTTGTACACGTGTTTTCCTCTTGGCCAGGGTTTCTGAGCCCCCACTCTATGATGTGAGAAAACCACTCAATCGATCCCTCTGCACTCATTCTTCATCCAGCCATCACATGAGTCCTCATCACCAGTCCCACAACCCCGTTCTCTGGGGCTCACCAAACTGGTAAGAGACGACACGGTAAAAAGAATCAGACGTGATCAGTGCACGTCGGGGACACTTCATAAACCCCATCCCCATGTTGCAGCAAAAAATGTCCCCAATCACTGCCTGATTTACGTTCTTCTGATTTTATTTTTTACTCTAATAACAGTCATCAGTTACCATAATGCACCTGGGCATGTTCCATGCAACCGGGGAGGATTTCTGGCGCAGGGTGGTGCGATTAAATTGACTAGTAGGTTGAGACAGAATTGAGAGGTATTGCCCAAATTATCCGTCAAGCCAGCAATGTTTCTGTAGAGGCAGAGCGTGGCTCTGTGCATTCAGCTGTGGTGGACTAAATGTGAACCTGCATTGTCATGGGCTCATTATCTTTATCAGTTTGCTTTTAATGTGAGAACAACAGTAAATATGAGATATGATATGATATTTTGGGAATGGAAAGTAAGGGTGGAATGTTAACTGTACTTTTATTTCCATATGATGACACTTATCTAAATGCCAGAGTGGGACTTGAGTCTTTCCCTATTCAACATCTATGTAAGGGCAAGATGGTCTCTGAGTTCTCATCGGGTACCTAGTCATTGGTGGCACGAAGCTGCAAGGAAGTGTACTGTCACGCCTGTCTCCCCTCTGCCCCTCTCATGCTGTAGCCCCTCTGTGCCCCTCTGCCTAATCAGGCTGCTCAGTATGCAGAACAACCTCCCTGACGGCCCAGTGCTCAGCCCCGAGTTGCTGACCTCCCCTAAAGCTATGGAGCCGAGCTGGGCTGAGCTGTGCCCAGTCAGCCGATGCCAGATGTCAGATGGGATGGATGACAGAGATAGTTTTGCAAAAGCAGAAGCCCGTCTGGAACTGGTAGTTTTGGCAAATACTTTAAATTTTTTTTTTTTTAAGCTTGCCTACTGGGGTGCCAGATGGATGCCGTTTATGTGGAACATAAAATAAAAATATGCATCAGGATGTTAAAGCATTGGCCTGAAATGATCTAAAAGCCGTTTTATCTTTTAACCTAAACGATTAATCATGACACACTGTATTGTCTTGAGGGTTTTCTCCAAACGGCAACTGAAATGTTGCAAGAATATTTCTAACATCAAGACGGATGTTCTTGACATGTAAACTGAATCAGGAAGATGAGAACATGTACATGTTGTTTTTACAATTGTTTTTACAGAGATCTAATATAAATCAATAAAAGTATAAATTTACACATAAAAGAAAGAAAATAGTTCTATAATTGATTCTTTTCTTTTTAACAAGATCTTGTTGAAGGTAAAAATGAGTCACGGCTCTATTTCAAGTTATAATAAAACAGAATATTAAAGGGTTGCACTCTTTCTTTTGAACTCTTACGTTTGCCTATTTTTTTTTTTTATTATTTTGTAGCCAAGAGAATCATTAGGGCCCGAGCACGGAGTGCAAGGACCCTATTGTTTTTCGAATGTTTATTATTATTAGGGCCCGAGCACGGAGTGCAAGGACCCTATTGTATCTGTTAGGATTATTAGGGCCCGAGCACGGAGTGCAAGGACCCTATTGTATCTGTTAGGTTTATTAGGGCCCGAGCACGGAGTGCAAGGACCCTATTGTATCTGTTAGGTTTATTATTAGGGCCCGAGCACGGAGTGCAAGGACCCTATTGTATCTGTTAGGTTTATTATTATTATTATTATTCTTCCGACTTTTCCGTCGCCTTTTTGAGGCCTTTAACATACCCCAAAACTCACCAAATTTTGTATACACATCAGGAGTCGCGAAAAATTTCATATTTTATGGGAGAACGGCATAGGTAAACAAAAATGGCTCGATAGCGCCACCTGCAAAATTTGTTTTCGCGAGCACCACCATATGCTTTATCGTACAAGCTTGATTTTAACAGAGCATGTTCATCTGATGGAAACCTACAAAAAAGTCTCTTGGTACCAAGCTCTCAGTTGCACAGGAAGTCTGCTATATTGATGACAATATGTCATTTTTGCTCTATTTTGGTCATTTGCAGGCCTCGTACTAGAACGAACTCCTCCTAGAGATTTTGGAGTAATGACTCCAAACTTTGGTTTTGTAAACTAGACACATGTCCGATGTTAAATTGCGAAGCTTTTAAGTTTTTACGGATGTTTGTGTCCGTGGCGGCGCGTCGAACTTTGAGGTCATTTCAAAAACACGCCATGAAAAGAAAAATGGCCATTACTCAGCCATGCATAATCCAATCTGATCCAAAATTGATGTGCATGATTGCAGTCTGACTCTGAACACATCTGCAGTGAAAGAATCCGGAAAAAGTGTAGCGCCACCTGCTGGCAAGAGGAAATGACATGTTTGTTTTGGAGCACCACTGCTCCAAGTAGGATGAGCCGACACACCTGAAAATGACGTCCACCTGTTGAAAAGCCATTGAAGTTTACTCTGACAAAAAACCATAACTTTCTAATCAGGGGTGTGGTCGTGACAGAGCGGCGAAGTTGGGCGTCTCGCCATGCACACAAAAGTTGCTCTCACGTGCACATTCCTTGTCCAATCTCACTGAAATTCAATGGATATGATAAAGCTTCCATTCTGAACCCATGGATATGAAAATCTTGGACGAGCTCCATAGCGCCACCTAGTTATTGAAAAACACAGTTTTTGTCGCAATCATCCCTATCTTTTCTCTGCGCTTCGTCCGACGTGCATGAAATTAAAACTGGAGATACTCAGAAGGGTCCTCTCTCATCATCTAAAATTTCATGGGTGTCAATCTGACGGTGCCTTCATAAGGCCCCCCCAAACAGGAAGTGGTCAATTGCACTTACTCATAAAACAAAGCTTCATAGGAAATCAGCCGTTTGTCTCAGGAAGCTGAGATTTCAGAATAAGATGCCTTTAATAATTTCTAGCTTTGATATGTAACACTACAGAGTCTACGAGAAACTTCATCACTTGATTTTTTTAATTAAATTTTGGACTAAACAACTATTATTATAATAACTTCTGTTTGGGTTATCAGTACCAACAATTCCACTTTAATAGGCATTTATGTGCTACTGCTTCCTAAAAAAATTCAGAATAATTGAAGTTACAGGTGACGTCTGAGAGAGCCGTAGATCCAAAAAGGTCCGAAAACGTCTTTTTAGGCAAAACTGCAAACACCTATTTTTTTTCATAACTTATCCTTCAAATATCAACACAAAAAATAGAAAACGGTAGGGATCTGTGTTTGCTGCCTTCCATATTTCTTTCAGACTTCTAGGTGAAACAGATGTATTTATTATAAATATTTTACATCACAAAATCTGTGCTTTTTCCGTCTGGACTCCAAACAAGTGTGTTTTATTATAACTTATGTTTCAACTATCCACACCAGGTTTTACAAGCATATACCTGAACATGTCTAAGTGGTCGCTGGATATTTTTTTCAGATATAAAATAAACTGGTCATCTGTAAGATGTATTTTCCTCTAACATGCTCCAGCCGTTTCCTCAGTCTGCTCTGCAGCAGGAGTCAAATTTCACTCCCCCCCTCCCCCCCGCTGCCTGTTCATATGCTAATTACCCAAGACTGTCAAGATGACAAGAGTTTAGCCACACTGAAAGACTGCTTTTTCATTTGTTTTGCATGTCTTTTATACATTTTTACTACTAATCATTGCTTTTTTAGTCATCTAAAATGCAATTTACTCAATATTTTATCTTTTTTTTTTTTTTTACAAACAAAACATATGAATGTGCTCCAAAACAAAACACAACTCTCAGTACAGTTCTACAGATGTAACATAAGACAGTAAATGTCTCTTTAATCCTTTTTTAATCAATGCTGCAACTTATTTCCTTTCTATAAATCCAATAAAATTGAACTACAACAGCAACAAAAAGTACAACTGATAACAAATTTCTCTAAAAAATGATGTGTATATATATATATATATATATATATATATATATATATATACATAGCACCTTTAAACACCAAACAAATAACAAATCCTCCCAATAAAAGCACAAAAAAATGGAACACAAAATGTGAAACACACACACTCAAATGTTAAAAACACACCTGTTAGCTGCAAAAAATGTCCACAAGTCAACATGTACGCAGTACAGATAGTGTTCACACATCCACACTTGTGACTTCAAACCAACTAGTGTGAAATATTTCATTCATTCACACAAACTATTAGTGCAAAGGTGAGCTAGCACCTGTGCTCAGGTGAGTGTTTATGTTCTTCTAAAATGGGTGGTGGAATGTGAAAAGAAGGAGGGAGAGTGACCAGCCATCCCCACACCAAGGCCCCCGCTGCAACAGCCGCGGCAGCCAGAACCCCCAACACCACACGGCAGCAGGTAGAGAACATCCAAAGTGGAATTCTAACAATTGCCAGTACAACCTTTAACAAAAGAAGCGTCAGCAACTTCTCTGCATTGCAGAACATTTAACAATTCATTGCAAGTGTCTTTGGACACTGACGATGGGTCATCAGACATACAGGAGCAATGCCCTCATACTTTTCAAAATCATCCTTGTATCCAAAATATCCCACAGAAATTGTGGCTGTGCTGAAACTAATCTATATCCTACAGAGGCAGATCTTAACCATTATTTATGAATGCAATAATCATTATGCAAAATGCAATTAACTTTAAATTTTATCTTTTTTTTACAAACACAACAAAAACCAACCTCAGTACACTCCTACAGATGTGACATAGGATGATAAATATCTCTTACATCCTTTTTTTATAATCAATGCTGCAACTTCTTTTTCCTTTTTATACATCCAATGATATTAAACTACAAATCAAGAAACACAACTGATAACAAATGTCTCTTAAAAATGATGTGTATATTTGTAGCACCTTAAAACACCAAACAAATAACAAATGCTTCCCAATTAAAGCACAAAAAATGGAACACAAATGTAAAACACAAATTAGAAATCAACATTTTAAAAAGATCATTTTTTCAGCAGCTTTTTAAAAGAAATCACCGATTCAAACAACTGTTTGGTTGCTTAGAGCTCTAAATATAAAAACAATGCTTTACA